>CM070514.1:41362671-41721324 GCA_036346375.1 Guadua angustifolia
TTCGCCTTTTGCCTCTCCTCCGATGATGTTGAGAGGCGCCGGCTTCCGCCGTTTTGCTTCCGCACTGGGCGATCCCGCTTGTTCTTCGCTTTGCCTCGGTTGTTCTTCGCCCGCGCCGGTTTCTTCAATTTCACGCAAATTCTTGGCTGTGGAGAGGCGTCGGCTTCCTCACGGTTCTTCTACTGCGACGACCACTAGATCCCCATTCTTCCGATGCTTTCATGGGCTAACATGTATGTATCGCCTCCTCTCCTCGCAAGATTCCTTCACCGTGAGGAGCCACTCCTTCGAGACGCTGGCCTTCTGCTTTCAATGCGCCCTTGAGACGCCGATGAGGAGAGGAGGAAGCCGACCACGCGTGATTGTGCGGTTTGGGCTTGAGACCACCATCGAGGAGACGGTGAAGCTTAACGAGCCTCTATCCAAGATTAGTGCTTTCTCCTCCTCTGCTCCCCGCTTCCTTGTCCCAAGTTTCTCAGATCTCACTTCTTCTTCTCACCAGTCTTCATAGTTCCTATATTAACTGAAGGATTCCTACTGCTCCTCAACTCGAGCTCAGTTCAAACCCAAATAGGAGGAGCAGGAGAAGGACCAATGCCACTGAAGAGCACGCCACACGCCACGACCTATCGTATCACCACCAAGCAATTCCTCTTCACTTCCCCAACAAAGAACAAGAACATGGAGCTCAAGTCGTCCAGAACATATCCTTAAATAACATCCCCAAGAGCCTCAAGGAGCTCCTCGCCACTGCTTGCTCAAGCCCATTTCGTCACATCATGAGGAAAGCGAAGGTATTGTTGTTCTTGTCTCCTCCTCCTATACCTCCTTCATAAATCAGGCACTACAAGTGAAATAAATTCGACATCAGATTTTTTTTTTTGGAGGCACACATACTTCTTAGGGTAGGATTCGACATGATTAGGACACCACTTGCACAAGAAAAGAAATGTAATGTTGAACAGGTCAGTATACAAAATTGAGCATCACATTCAGATATAATTCTCTTCTACCATAAAAGAAGAATCGCTTCTATTACTATTGTATCGCTCTTTTGATTTGGTTACCTAATTATATTGTGTAGTAAAATTACCACGCTTTTGGTCTCATACAAGACTCTTAAAACTAACCCGGTCTACATGTTTCTCTTGATGATGTAAGAAAATGGGAGATAACATATATTTTCTCCTCTAATGTTCCACATGCGAAGATCTAAAATCATGTGACCTCGTTGCATCGCCATCTCGCTTTTTTCCCCATCTCACTAGTGCTGCAATTTTCACTAGGAATGCGTTTCTGGTCTTGCTTCAGCGAGCAATACTTTGTGGAGTCATCAAACATATCGGCATATTGTGTTCTTGTTCTTCATGCAAAGGCCGAAATGTGAGTTCCGCCCTGTGCAATAACCCATCCGATTACACTATCTTGGAATATGGAAATAATCTGCATAATATATTGAGGGCATGCACAAATTCTACCTTAGACATTTTAGAATCGTGACATGTAACGCGATAGGCCTAGCACCTTGGAAAAGGACATTCGGTTGCCAAACTTGCAAAAGTGAATTGTTTTTTACTCTCATTTGCACCAAGCTTTGTTTCATTTAATGCTCTAATTTGATTAGTGTTTTAATTTGCCATGTTGTGGTCATTCCAGGTTTTTGCTGATGACATAAAATTTTCATATAGAGCTCTGTTTCTATTGTTATGTGCTGTCTCTCTAAGCCGTTGGTCCCTTCCCTATTGTTGTTTAGGTCACCAAAAATTTGATTTGAGTCCTACTTCGTCTGCTAGGGATCGAAAGATGCATCCTCAGAGCGCAGATCGCAAGCGCAGAAGGCTTACAAGAAAGTAGGTGTGGTTGATTTATGATTTAGCTTCCTTTCTCCTTGAGTTTTCCACATTTTATTGATCTCCTCTCTCTTTTATATCGAAAGGGACAAGGGTTTGCACAAATTGGTTTTCATGAGTGGTAAAACACCTTCGTATAGTATCTTATTCTATTAATCATATGTCCACTTTGGTGCCCTAGCTCAACATATGTCCTAGGAAGAAGAACACAGTGTCGGTAGCATACCCCTATTAAATGGTTTCTTATTCTATTAATCACTTCATATTGTAATCGATAACAAAAGCAGTCATAAATGTCAAGACATAAACGCGTGTTAGAAATGTTGAAGTGTGTAGGCATATACCAAATAAAATAGTTGATACATATTGTGTCGCTATACATATTTTCACTTGGTAAGCACGTGTCTTGTCCTTTTTAGATTGCTTCACGCCAAGCTTTGGTGAAAGGCATAGGCGTGGTGATGGAGGTAGATTTACGGCAAGCAAAGGAACTGCAGTAACTTTCTTTCCATGTTGCTGTAAATATTTGTGAAATGTATTATTGTGCTTTTATCGCTGTTAACATTTTCCATTAAGTCTTGGTTAGTTGGCCAATGAAAGAAAGCAGAATAGCATCTCGTTGGTGTCTAACATTTGTCAACAAGTTTGAAGTCACAACTCGTTTACAATTCATCTTATATATATACACACAGCACAAACATTATTTTTTTCTTGAAAAATATACACTCTTACTTCATTTGGTACTGAAACTTGAGTTAAACAATAGCTCGATCTTTTTATTAAGACTAACGCATTTTGTACCCAACGTGTGATTGATATATAATTCCAACTTTTTGGGTTGATTTAAACAAAGTATGTATTCTCAGAACTCTTCTTGTAGGCCTTTGAACTAATTGTGTGTAAACTCCGGTAGTTACTATACTTACCATCTGCTTGCAATCCTTGGGAGGATTTTGCTGACCTGCTAAGTCTTTGTAGTGTGGTGTTTAATGAAAGGATGAAATTGTTTGAATCAACAAGCACTAACTTGCTTCCATATATTCCTTATTATTTTCACATTAAAGGTGAAACATTTATCTATGAAATTTATCCCATTATTCTTATGCTTTATTATTTTGTTCTTGGCAGTCTTCACAGCAACCTTCAGAAAGGCGGTCTAAACATCTTGAGAAGCAAAATCTTAAAAAGGAGAAGAGAAGGTAAGACCTACATACTAAATGCTAACTATATATTTTATTTTTTTTTTTTCTCTGCAAGTGTTGCATAGGAGCTGATTGTTTGAGTTTTATGTGTCTTACTTTTGGTTTGGTAACAAGAAAATGGGAATAATGATTTCTTTGAGTTTTACATCGCTTTCTTCTTCCATATGAACAGCTGCTCTGGCATATTTCAGAAGTATATATTTTAGTTGTGGATCCTCATTTTAGTAATTGGGATGTTAGTTATTGTGTCCTTTTCTATTGCAAATCTGAATTGACCTCTCATTATGGTGTGGAAGCTTTGATTAAGTTTTTTTAGCAGTATGAGGCAAAGAAGTGGGGAAGTCAGGTTGCAATAGTAACTTGAATGAACTAGAATCTGTCTCAGAGGTTTAGAAAACATGGCAGTTTTTTCGTTGGATTATGTGCTTCGAGCCTTCAACCGCTTACTCAACACTATGTGTGAGAGATATCTGGCTCTTGACTTGTCAGGAATCACACAAGCTCTTGACTTGTCAGGAATCACACAAGCTATTTTCAGTTGCAGATTACAATGCACAATCAGCATTGGTCGTTGCTGACTAGTTGGCGATTGTAATCTGTAAATGCCCATCAAATCAACGGAGAACGTAGCAAGATGGGTCACCAGATGTGCATGATGTCGCTTACTTACCCTGCCTTCACTCTGGGATCTGAAACGTAACCTTGCTTGGTTTCTTGTCATATGAAGCAATCCAAGATAAACAATGCGCTTCAAAAAAAAAAAATCCAAGATAAACAACGATGAATTTAGAGCTGTTGCTGCTTCTTTTTCTTCTTCCTCCTCCTTACCCAAGCTAGCTAGCTGATGCTTCCAAACTTACCATTGCTTAAGAATTTTGTCTTCCGAAATCACATACTCATATATCCTACTCTTCTTCTAGCTACTATCTTTATTTGTCCTCTTTTTTAAAAAGAAAAAGAAAAACAAAATGGCAGAAAAACTGAACGTACATGCGTGCTTGATTCATAAATTTAGGTGTGACATCTGAAACTGAAAGGGGGCTTAGGCCTAAACACGCAAGGATCCATACGAACTTAATCAACGCGTAAAGCTTGGCATTGCATTGTACTAGTCGCCATCCATCAGCCATTGATGAGGACACGCTTCCTTACTGGCTTGCTGTTGCTTGTTCAGGACATTTTAGAAGAAAGACCACTCTTCTAATTCTGCTGCATTAATCACAATTTCCCCGATTTTCCTCTCTCTGTTCCAGGGATACTGCAGTTCATACTTGACATACAGTATCTCTGTTCTCTGTTCCTGGGATCAGCCCTGCAATCCATACTTGATTATGTCTCCGCTGCACAAATGCAGGTTTGGCAATACCATAACACGGGCTCAAGCCTGAAGCTAGCATTGTAATTATTGATTGATTCGATGGACGCTGACATAAATCTGAAATCCATCTGTGGGCATGCATTAGGACTTAGGGACTGTTTGTTTTTTTTTCGAAAGAGCAGCAAGAGAATTGCTGCAAATTTTTATTAACAGGAAGAGAGAGATAATTGGTCCCAGTTTTTTATAGAGAAAAACCGGAAAAAAACCTCACAACACAACCCCCAAGACAACCATACAAACACGCCACTGCAACACGGTCAGAACCGACTCAAGAAAAGGAGGTAAAAAACAAAACAAACAACCGAGCAAGACAGAGAGGACAACCCAAGGAGACTAAAACATAGCCTACAAAGATGTGGCAAAACCACGAGTGAGCACCGCATCCTTGATTGATATTGCTACCTGCTCCGGCGTTCTAATCATCCTGGAAAATGCGCTGGTTTCTCTCCTGCCAAAGATGCCACCAGAAGTAAATAATCAAACCATCCAATTGCCGTCTTCTCTCTTTATCATATCGAGATCGTAGTCTTCGCCACCATTTGTACACGAACCTCTGAGCTCACATTTTGCCACCTCTCGCAAGTTCCCCAAGTGCACAATACACTCCCATACTTGTCTAGTAAACGGACAGTCCTTACAAAGGTGGTTTGATGTCTCCGATGCCACATTGCAAAGGCTACAGGTGGTATTGCAGGGCCAACCCCTCTTGAGCATGTTATCTGCAGTTAAAATCTTGTTGTGCAGCAGTGTCCATGCAAAGAAACGACATTTAGGTTCCACTTGCGCCTTCCATATCGGACAAATTTTCATCTTACAGTAAACCGCGTTGAATTGCATTAGGTAGGTCATCTTTGTTGAGTACTGACCGTCAGAGGTCCAACGCCAAGTTATCTAATCTTCTCTCGTTTCATCTCTATTAATTCGTCGGATCGCTTCAAAGAGTGCTACAAACTCCCTGGTTTCTTTTTCTGAGGTTACCGGTGTACAGAAACGGATCCAGTAGTTGTTCGCCAAGGCTTGTTGGACAGAGATGTTTTTTCTTCGCGCAATTTGAAATATGTTCGGTGCAATGTTTTTCGGTGCATGACCCTCTATCCAACTTGACCTCCAAAAATCTGCCATTTTACCGTTTCCTATGATAACAATCGTGGAGGCATTAAAGAGGGCAATATCTGTTTTGTCACAAGGTAGCTCCAATCCTGTCCAAGCCCTTTCATTATTTTTCCAACGAAACCAAAGCCACCGAAGCCTAAGGGCCCTTGCGAATCGCTCCAGGTCCGTGATCCCTAGGCCCCCTTTGCTTATTGGCAGACAAGTCACAGGCCACTTAATTAGACAGTGCCCTCCGCTACAGTTCGCTGGTTCTTTTCCTCTCCAAAGAAAGCTTCGTCTGAGTTTATCAATACCTCGGATTAACCACTTTTGAGCTGGAACGACCGTGAGATGGTATATAGGTTGAGATGATAATACGGAGTTAACTAAGGTCATCCTTCCAGCCTTGGATAGCAGCTTACCTTTCCAGCCTGCTAGTCTGTTGCCTATTTTGTCAATCAGTGGTTGTATTTCAATTCTCCTTAATTGCCTAATATGTAATGGGAGGCCGAGGTATTTCCCTGGGAAGGTTGAAATTTTTCTAGGGAAGACATTCAACAGGTCTTGCAAGAGGTTTTGTTGGCATCCGATCGAAAAATTTCATCTTGAAATGTTGATTTTCACTCGAGCACCTTCCAAAGATATCCGAATCTTGCTTAGGGTCATCACTCCGCTGCGTCTACCTTTAAGAATATCCCAAAGATCATCAAGATATAATGAGCACCTAAGTCTTGCCGTTATCGGTAGTAATCGGTTTGAGAATGCCACGGCTCGCCGCCAACTCAAGCAAATTTTGTAGCGGATCTATTGCTAGGATGAATAGGAGGATAAGGATCTCCTGTCGCACCTCGCAGCATGTCTAATTATCCTTGTTGGTCGACTGCTGATCAACACCTTTGAAGAGGCGCCCGAGAATGGCAACACCCATTCCCGCCAATTACTGGCTAAAACCAAGGGCCCAAGGACCTCGTAATATAGGTCCGATTCGGTGAATCAAAGCTTTTGAAATATCCAATTTTATGAAGAGAGCCGAGTTTTGTCTTTATAAAGTTTACGGATTACTCTTTGCACATAAAGGAAGTTATCATGGATACATCTCTTTTTATGAAAGCGCTCATGAGATCGAGACCAATTCATCAAGTCCGAGGGCGAGCCTGCTTGCCAATATTTTGGTAATGATCTTCATGAAACTATTTATTGCCGATCGGCCCAAACGATCGAGTCATCTGCGCTTCTCCACCTTCGGAGCAGTAACAATGTTTGCCTCATTTAACTTGTGCAGGTTTTGATGGCGAAAATTGAAGAAGGCCCTGGTTGCTTCCATTAAGTCTGTTTTGATGATGTGGAGACAAGTTTTGTAGAAAAGGCCAATGTATTCATCCGGTCCTGGCGCTTTTTGATTGGGAAGTTCCTGTATAGTGTTAGTCACTTCATCTTTAGTGATGTTGCTCTCTAAAATCGCTAAGGTCCCTCCCTGTGTAGCCCAATGAGTTCCAACGGAGCGCTTTGTCCCTTACTCCATGCTCGCCCAGTACCTTTGTGAAATATAGGTGAGTTTCTTTTAGTTTATCTTGCTGTTTGTACGTTACATTGTCTTCGTTTTGTAGCACTCGAATCAAGTTTCTTTTTCGTCTTGAGTTGGCCATCAAGTGGAAGAACCGCGTGTTGGAGTCTCCCAGGCGGATTTTTGTTAGTCTTGAATGTTGTCATACTCGATTTGTCAGATTGTCATGAGGCCGAGCAATTTAGATTTGAGAGTTTTCCGGAGGTCTAACTCATGTTGCAATAGAGGACGCCTTTCTTGAGCATTTTCTAGCAAAGTGATCGTGACCTGTGCCAAAGCTGTTTGAAGGGTTATGTTCGCAAAAAAAATTTTCCTCCATATCTTTAGCGCCTGAGCTGTTCTATTCATCTTGACATGCAACCGAAGGATCGGGTCTGATGTGAGGGTCTGTTGATTCCAGGATTGAGACACTGTCTCCTGGAAGCCCGGCATCGTGGTCCAGCACGCTTCGAAATGAAATCCTCTGAAGAATCTGAATGTTGCATTTCCTTGCATGAGAAGAGGGCAATGATCCGACGTCATCGATGTCATAGCGCATAGGTCCGCGTTTGGAAAAATCTCATGCCATTCAGTTGTTGCTAAGAAATGGTCAATTCTCGTCATGATGGGATGATCTTGCTCATTTGTCCATGTGAATCGACGGCCTTGAAGGTCAAGCTCTAAAAGTCGCAAATTGCTGATAGTATGATTAAATCGTTGCATCATTCTCCTATTTATCGGGCCTCTATTTTTCTCATCGACTCGTCTGATGAGATTGAAATCTCCTACTATGAGCCATGCAGGCAGGACGTTTCCATGCAATGTTTCTAGTTCAGTAAGAAAGTTTGTCTTATCGTCGTCTGATTGTGGCCCGTATACGCCGGTGATGTCCCATACAGCCGCATCGCAACGGGAAGATAATGTTGCGGTGATCGAATTGGGAGTTGTTCTACAATTTTGGATGTCATAAAGATCGTCCATAGCACCCAGGAGGATACCACCAGCGGTTCCAATGGAGGGCGTGTAAACCGCTTGGTTAGCTAATCGCGGCCCTAATGTTTCATGCAACAAGCTGGGCGTCCAATTAGAAATTTTCGTCTCTTGCAGACACACCACAGTAGCACCAGTTGATTGAATTAAACACTTGGTGCTTTCCCTTTTAGCTGGGTTGTTAAGGCCCCTAACATTCCATGAAAGAATATTGCAATTTGTTGTCATTAGCACTTGAGAGTTCTACTAGCAAAGGAAACTGACATAGGTTCCATAGCGTATATAGGATCCACTCGATTAATGAAACCGACATAGGCAATACAACAACAAAGTTCCATAGCGCATGATTCCATACAACAACGCAGTTCAATACAACAACACATTTTCCATACCCAAAGCTAAACAAAGACATACCGGATATAGTAGGATCGAAACCACCGAAAGACAATATCACGGTGCCTGCACCTCATGCGAACAGGAAATAGTCAATAACTGGCACATAGGCCTAATGGCCACTATACTGACATCAGCTAGAATAGCATTACAAGTAACGACTTGAACTACAACCTTTCTAGCACAATGAACAGCACCAGTAGACTCCAGATCAGCAGGAAATTGCGGTAAGTTCCAGCAAGACATGGGCACCAAAATGCAACCTCCTCATCTGGGAAGATATCCCCGATCAGTCCTTCAGGCCTGACCCGCTATATGCCGCCAAAAGGCCACTGGCTAATTTCTTCCTGCTACTTTTGTTGAGCATGCCCCGATTGACCGGCCGAGGATGGCTTCAACCTTTTCTTTGGTTAACTATCTGTCAAGTGCTTCGCCAACTGCTCAAAAAGTTCATCTTGTGAGTGCTTTTGTTGTGAAGGTGGGGAAAGATCTTTTAGCTTAGATGCTAACAGTTCTTGTGCTAGTTGGATTGTGCCCTTGTTACTGCCAAGCCTGGATTTGGCCTTATTTGCTAGCCAGGAACTTTTTCTTTGAGAGAACGGTTGTACTGTGCGAGCACATTGGTTATCTGGTTGGTAGGAGACACTCTTATTGAGGCATGGAGGCGTGCGGATTAAAGGGCTTTCTATATTGGTTGACACCTCGTTGGTGAATGTTTGTAAATCCCACTTATCATTCAATTCATTTTGCTCTAGAGGCTGATAATCATCTGCTATTGGAGTTTTAGTTTGGTCCTCAGAACGGTATGGTTTTCGTGAAATATCCGTGGTGGCGATTCTCGAGGTGTTTCGTTAATTTCGCTCTTTTATGTAATGGTCAGCATCGGTAGCGCAGCTGGTGATAAGCTTGGGTGATGGTGTTTCTGATAGTGTTGGTTGTCTCGTTTCTAGTGGTTCTGCTAGCCTCTCTGGTATGTGCTGTGGGATTGTTATCGACAAACTTTGCGGAGATGAACTATGGGGTAGGCTTGCCGAAAGTAGATTATCTGGAGTTAAGTTTTCTACTGTGGGCTCCGGAGGTGATATGCTTTCAGATGACCCAGCATCGGTTGTTGTGGTTACTATAGTATTTTCCGGCTCTATTGTATGGCAGACTTTAGGAAAACACTCATAGGTTGTCTCATGCTCAGATTCAGAGATACTACACCGCCCCTGCATTTTTGTGGAGGTCAGGTCGCAAGATCAACCACTTTTGTGTGTAATATAGGAGAGGTAGGAAGATCATTTTCGGTTATCTCATGGCAAGCAGATATTGGATGAACAACCTTATCCTCAGTTTGAACATTCAGAGTACAGTGAGTATTATTGAGTGCAACCTTATCTTGACATACCTGCAGCCCCAGTCGAGCACAGCTAGCTGAAGGTGGCGCCTTCTCTCTTTTCTCCAAAGTGATTTTGTCCACCGTGTCTCCTCCTTGGCTTTTCTTCAACGCCATCACCAATGGCTCAGCGAAGGTCACCTTTTTCATGCCTTTGCCTTGAACTGACTCCTTTGTTAGTCCACTGTCTTTGGACTCTTGAATCAGCATGTGTTGCGGCGGTGAGTAGTCTCTCCTGTAGCGTCTTGATGTTGATCCACTAGGGCCACGCCAGGATGAGCTGTGGCGGTCTTCTACCCCTCCTCTGCATCTTGAATCACGCACCCAATTGGACAGGCTGCGGTGCCTTCGAGAGCTGCGTCGGTGGTTGTCACGGTTGTGGTCGTCGTCGTCGCGGTCATCATGGCGGCGATGTTGGTCCCTTCCTCTACTTCTGTCTTGCGTCACCCTGTCTCGTCTCTCCCCCACTTCATCCGGAGCCCCATAGGTCCAAACAAATTCCCGGCGCTGCTTGCAATTCGGGAGACCACCGAAGTTGCCACGGCCAGGAGGAAGGACATATCTTCTACTATCTCCAAATGGTTGCGAAGGTTAAACACTTGTCCACGCTTAAGATCTGTTGGTTCATCTTGGAGAAGTGCCACTTGAGGAAGAGGGATGTTGGTGGGAGGTAGCTCCCTGTCCGGCTCCAACACTGTGAGGGAAACTTCCTTCGGAATCTTGCAGGGATCTGAGCACCACACCCAGAGGTCAAAAGACCTTGTTCGCTTCCTCTGCCTCTCGGCGCCTCAAGACATAATGAATCTGCAGCTTGTTCCCCAAAGCCCTTGCCACTACCTCTTCTCGACCAAAGAATGGATTGGAACACCTCCACTCTAATCTTGACATGAAACTCGAAATTGACATTCGTTGCATAGCGTTGTTCTGACCAAGCAGCGAAATTGAATACATGGCCCGTAAGGAACCGCAGCGATGGTGACAACCCTTCTTCTTATTGCCGAATCGAGGAAATGATCGAACCGCCCGGAAATGCTTGACTAGTTGGAAGTCGCCGGCCAAGGTTGAAGCGGCCGAGCAGTCGCCCACCGTGAAAACCTCCACTTCATGATCGTTCCCATCAAACCAACACACCGCCGCCGGCCGATCAACTCATCGCGACGACGCTTGATGGCACCAGAGTCAAATAAAGATGAAGGCCCTGGCCGCCGGCTCTTGGGTCGCCGATATCTTGCCTCCATGCCGCAACCTTTGACGAATAACAGCTTGAGAGTAAGTTTTAGTGGTGGAACTTGGACCGACTCGTGAAGGATCTGTGTGGAGTGTTGTTTTTGAAATGCTCGGAGTGGTTTCGGGAGCCCCGAGGGGTTATGAGTTTGTAATGCAGCTTCGTGTATCGGCGGTTTTACCACGGTGGCTGGTTCTTCTGCTTGGGCATTGAACGGCCCTATGCCCAGAGGATAGGCAACGCCAGCACTTGACCGGAGCATCGCAGAAACCAACGAAGTGATCCGGAGCAAAACAATTAAAACATCTGCCTCTCAGTTTCTGTTTGAAGAACGTTGAGCCTTTGAGGCGATGAAAAGGTTGTTCTGCACCACCAGTGCTTTGGCTTGACCCGAGACCACCCATCTGCAACTTCATTTGGATTAGCTGATATGAATACACTCCAATTGAGTAGTTGCAATCTCTGTTCTCGTCTTGATTCTTCCGGAGAGCTTCGGGGCTTTTTCAAGAGCTCCTGGATTTCTGTCCATTGCCATCTGGGTCCACGCAGAGGCAAGCTGGATTGTAGACCCCCACGCTCATCATTTTGAATCCATTTCTCTTTTTGAAAGGCTGAATACCTAGCGCTGTGAATCTTTCCTTCGGTTTCCATCCATGAATGCTGCCCTGCATTACGGCCATCAATGCCCTCGAGCTGTGCGTGATGAAGACTGACCTGACCAGATCTTCTTCTCTCTCTCGCCACGGTCTGTCGCGGCGCCATAACGTCGCCTAGCTCTTGTATCTCGGACGCCCTTGCAGGATGGCGTTGGCTCCAGATTCGCGCATTGTCCAGAAGATATTGATCCGTCGCAAGAGGGCATGGCGATTTAAATGGCTCCTCCTTCGAATCAGCCACGCCCCTTTCGGACCGGATTTCTTCAGGTCTTGTGCATCCTGCGTCTTTTGGCACGAATCCTGCCTTGGAGACGGTGGATCTGGATGCGGGGGAACCGGATCTGCAACTGGGTTGGCTAATTTATTGTGGGGATGGGCATGATCTGGGCTAGATTTGTGGATTGAGGTGGGGGGGAGAGGTGGGGAGAGGAAAGCGACGGGGTGCCATCTTAGCTCCTCACTAGCAACTCTCTAGGGACTGTTTGTTTTAGTTTTGGATTCTCTAAAAGCTGATTCTGGATTGTGATCGTAGAGAAGCTGGTTCTTCAAAAGCTGGAATCCAAAAGTACATATGAAGTGGATTTTGGATTCTAATGTATATGAGTGGACTAGATTGTGAGAATCGGATTATCGAATTAGGCTGTTTGTTTTTATTCTGCTTTTAGGGCTAGAATCCAGATTCAAAAGCAAAAACAAACACGGTCCCCAGGCGATGGCCAGTTTTGTGCATGGGCTTAACGTAAAACACCTCGCTAATTTTGATTTGGCCACCCTACTGTGCGCCCCAATTAGCTCCTCCCATCATCTATCCCAGCTACTCACTTGACCAGTGTGTGTGGGTGGAATCAATGGTTACCGGAAAAGCGGTTCGTCCGAGTCGTGACATGAGATTCGGATTCATGATTCGCCACTTTTTTTAAAATTTTCATTGCAAATACGAACCCTGTGTCCTAGACGGGTTAGAGTTCAATGATTCCGGTTCACAATTCATGAAAGCGAATCCGATAACTAAGACGGAATCAATCAATGTACCATCGCAAGTTGTACGTATTCTGGTTGTTCAATCGATGATAATTAATTACCCTATTACAACATGTACATGCCTAATGAGTGGAGTATTACATAGAAGCATAGGAGAACCTCTCTTGCTTTAGGATCTGTTTGTTTTAACTTTTAATTCTGGATTCTAGCCCTAAAAGTAGAAATAAAAACAAACAGCCCGATCCTAGAATTTGATTCTCACTATCCAACCCACCCATATACATTAGAATCCACAATCCATTTTATATGTATTTTTGGATTCTAACTTTTAGAGAATCAACTTCTCTACGACCATAATTCAGAATCAGCTTTTAAATAATTCAAAACTAAAACAAACAGACCTTAGTTACTCATTAAGATTGCTGGTGTGTATGAATGATAAAAAATTTGGGCATGTCATCGTGTACGGATGATTATGTACGTGTGTATTATGTAGTACCGGACTGATCGCTAATGAGTACTACACTGTTGCCCGCAAGCAACATGCACCTTGATTCTGGAGCCGATATAAGGACTAGCTGATCCCCATGGCTGCCACCACCATCGATCTCGCAACAGCAACAAGCTAGCTTCCACTAGCTCGAGCATTGCAATGGGGAGAGTACGTGTGCTTGCAGCAACCATGGCTGCCGCGGTGCTAGTGGTGGCCGTCGCGATGGTCACGGCGCCAGCGGCGAGTGCCATGGACTTCAGCGAGAGCGACCTGGCGTCGGAGGAGGCCCTGTGGGCGCTCTACGAGCGGTGGCGCGGCCGGCACACTGTGGCGCGCGACCTCCGCGACAAGGCGCGGCGGTTCAACGTGTTCAAGGAGAACGTGCGCCTCATCCACGAGTTCAACCGCGGCGACGCGCCCTACAAGCTGCGTCTCAACCGCTTCGGCGACATGACCGCCGACGAGTTCCGCCGCGCCTACGCCGGCTCCAGGGTCGCCCACCACCGCATGTTCCGCGGCGACCGGCGCGGGGAAGGGTTCACGCACGCCGGCGCCCGCGACCTCCCGGCCTCCGTCGACTGGCGCCAGAAGGGCGCCGTCACCGACGTCAAGGACCAGGGGCAGTGCGGCAGCTGCTGGGCCTTCTCGACCATCGCGGCGGTGGAGGGCATCAACGCCATCAGTACCAAGAACCTGACATCGCTGTCGGAGCAGCAGCTCGTGGACTGCGACACCAAGACCAACAGCGGCTGCGACGGCGGCCTCATGGACAACGCCTTCCAGTACATCGCCAAGCACGGCGGCGTCGCCGCCGAGAGCGCCTACCCGTACAGGGCGAGGCAGAGCTCGTGCAAGAAGTCGGCGTCCCCCGTGGTGACGATCGACGGGTACGAGGACGTGCCGGCGAACGACGAGGCGGCGCTGAAGAAGGCGGTGGCGAACCAGCCGGTGGCGGTGGCCATCGAGGCGAGCGGGTCGCACTTCCAGTTCTACTCGGAGGGCGTGTTCGCGGGAAGGTGCGGGACGGAGCTGGACCACGGCGTGACGGCGGTGGGGTACGGCGCGACGGTGGACGGCACCAAGTACTGGATCGTGAAGAACTCGTGGGGGCCGGAGTGGGGGGAGAAGGGGTACATCCGCATGAAGCGCGACGTGGGCGCCAAGGAGGGGCTCTGCGGCATCGCCATGGAGGCGTCCTACCCTGTCAAGACCTCCCCCAACCCCAAGCCCCTCCCCATTGCTGCTGCTCACGTGGAGGAGGAGCAGCACGATGTCAAGGACGAGCTCTAAATCTATCTATTATAATATTAAAGTAAGAGTAAAAGGAGTCATCATATTCACCTTTAAAACTAGAAATTCCTATGCTAATTGAAGAAAAAAAAGATAAATGTATAAACCGTTCGTCATGATGAATCCAAATTATAATGATCTAGATTTAAACTATATCTTTACAAAGTTAGATATGTCATCTATTCAGGTTGTGTCCCTGCGTCGGTTTCAAAGTCACGTATCAGTTTCCAAAATCCCGTAAAGTTAGATATGTTACCTATCCTTGCGTCGGTTTCAAAGTCACGTATTTAGTTTTCAAGGTCCCGTATCTGAGAAAGTACCCGTCGCTTACCATGTCATCGTTGCAGCTAGAGTTGTCTTTCCGGAATACATTTGTCCGTTTCCGTATATTATGTATCGAGTTTGCATAGATACGAATGCACAGATTCCGTATCCGACCAGAATACATATGTTTGCATGCCTCGCATGCCTACAAATAGAGTAGTGTCCCACAAGTCAACTGAGGAAAAAAAGACACAAAACGTGATTTGCTTTTCACCAGACTCAAAACTTGCGCCATCTCGCCGGATTCTTCTCACTGGAAAGTGTTCTTCAAGCCATCAAACTTGCGCCTTCTCGTCGGAATCTTCTTGCTGGAAAGTGTTCTTCAAGCCGTCGTTGAAGTCAACTTCTTCGTGTCTTCGTACAACCCTTGTGTACTCCTTCTTCACATCTAATTATATTACCATTCACGTGTCTATCAGAATTCTAATTTTTCGCATCTTCGCTTCCTCCTATTTTAACAATAAAAAAAAAGAAATTAATACTATTAGATATCATGTACTAACTTTGCAAATGCTTTAAACTTTTTGAGCTTAGGTAAATTATGGCGTACAAGAAGCTGGGTGAGTTGACAGCAAAGGGAGAATATGGAAAATTAAAGTGAAAATAATGAGAATTTGGGATTCAATCAATTTTCTAACTGATGAACTTATGGGCCTTGGTATGATATTGATGGATGAACATGTTTTTACCTTCAGATGTGGAGTTTTATAGATTCTTTTAGCTTCTAATATTCAATCTGTAGCTGATGAACATATGAGCGGCCTTGATCAGTTGTGTAATTTCTTTTAGTTGCTAATTAGTTGATATCTTTTTGCTAGGGTGAAACGATTCATGCTACTATTTAGAATAGTTTGTTAGACATTTATATACCTAAGACCATTGAGAACCGTATCTATGTGTTCAGCAATTTCAAAGTTCATAAACCCACCAAATACCTGTTGGGTTGATCTCTACGGCTCGTCAAAGACCGAGTCCGTACACGTTCTAGCGCCCTGATCGGGAGGCGCAACAACCTCATGGTTGCGGCCCCCTGTCACGCCCGCGCGATATAAAAGGGGGTCAAGGCCGGCACGCGAACCAACGTTCGTCGTACCTCTTGCGCCCTACATTCACACAAGATCCGATCTAACCTAGCGGTGAAGTGACGGAAGGCCGACGCCGACTCCACCCTCTTCTTCCTCTCCGCCCGACGAGACTCAAGGAGGTGCACGGGAGAAGAAGAGAACGCCGCAGATCCTCTACATCACCAAGGCCTCGACTTCACCATGTCTTCGGGATCAAATGGAAATGGCGGCAATTCCGAAGGTATGCATCAAATGCTCATAGATCTAGTGGTTAGAGGTGAAGGGGAAGGTCCTAGGCACACTAGAAACTTCTATCATTGGTATCAGAGCAACTCGGTTTTACCCTAACCCTAACCCTAGATGAAGAATCACCTTCGGTTTTGCCCTTTTTGGGCTAGATCAATGCGCAGAAAATAGAAGGAGAGGAAGGGCAAATTTTTGCTCCAAGTCTATGAACCCTAGATCGGTTTTTTATCCCCAAATCAGGAAACCCTAGACTATTTTTTCCCCAAAACCCAAAGAATCAAATCAAGAATAGCATTAAGAAAAGGAAGGGAGTCTTACCTGGCTCCCGTGCTCGTCGTTTTCGGCGAGGAAGTAGCCGCGCCGCGTCGCCATGTCTCCTTTTCGATCCGGGCAGTGTGCGGCTTAGGCGCGCGCCCAGAGGTTACTCGACGGCGCCATGTCCACCCACGGGAGGTCATGCGCACCGGCGAGGGGGCCTGCAGCAGCGCCGCCACTCCGTCTCCGTCTCGCTCTCTCTCTCGCATCTTGCGTCTGGAGACGATGCGCAGCGGAAGGAGCGAAGAAAAATGAGATTAGGGTTTGGGGGGAGTCCGAAAATTCCGGCGTTTTATTCCAGCGCGAAGTGATCTCGCCCGTCCGTCTTGATCCGACGGCAATTGAGGCGCTGCTCTACTGGCTTCTTATGGCCCAAAGTGGAGAATGATAGTCGCCCAGCCCAAAGTTGTCGGCCGAGTGGTACATGGTATGAAGAAGCGGAGCCGACAGTAGGTTGGGCCAAATCTCGGCCATGAACAGAGAATGAACAGTGAATTTTTTTTCCTTTCTTTTTGCTGTGAGATATTAGTTTAAGCACATGAAGAAATAGTTTAAATACTGAATAAAGTTATATTTCCGCTGCAAGTTTAAGTTTTCTTTTCTCTGATTAAATTGAAACCAACGTGGATATTTAATTAGAGAAAATAGTAAATGAAAAATAGTTTTATAGTTTTTCACAAAGTTATGGTAATTTTTTTATTTTCTGACCAACGTTGAAATTAAATTTGCCATGACCGTGTCAAGTATGACAGAAAGTGAGAATAAAGTTTGCTCTATTCTAATACTGCCCAACGGTGTTTTAGAAATAGATCAATCTTTATTAAAGTTGAGAGCATGTTTAATTGACCAACGTTAATTTATTCATGCCAAAGTTTATATCTTTTAGTTTACTGATTAAATTCTTGTTTCATTTATGAAGCTTTTCCAGCCAAGATTGCAAATTCCCTAAGTGTCTTTCAAGGGCTTGAAAGGTTGAACGGCAACAATTACTCCTCATGGAGAGAGAATTTGAGCTTGGCCATGGCTATGGCTGAGATAGATTATGCCTTGCTTCATCCAAAGCCCTGTGGCACCTTCTCGGCAAGAATGGGTCTCCTAAGTCGCAAATAATGTCTTGCAGAGTTGTCGATAGTATTGAGAAGGCAAAGTGGGACAACTCAAATAGAAAATGCCTCATGGTGATTAAGGGCACCATTATTGAGTCCATAAGGAGCAATCCTGAATGTACAGATGCTACACAAGATCTCAAGAAGATAGAAGAGCAGCTCATCGATCCACAAAGGCCTATGCGCACACTAATCAAGAAACTTGTCAATGACAAGTATGATGGATCTGGATGCAAGAATGGACCTGCATTAGAGAACATATTCTCAAGATGTCTAACATGGTTCATTCTCTCACGCCTTTTGATATGCCTTTAAAGAATGATTTCATAGTTCACCTTATCTTTGGTTTCATTACCAAAAGAATTTGAGACTTTTGTTGTAAATTACAACATTAGTGAAGAAAAGTGGTCTATTGAAAAGTGCATTGCTATGTGTGTCCAAGAAGAAGAAAGATTAAAGGCACAAAAAGGTCAAGAGCTGAATCGTTAAGCATTCTCGTAAGAAAAAGAATTATTTTCAGATTCGAATAAGCCAAATTTCAAGAAAGGTAATTATCAAAAGGGCAATTATCGCAGTAAAAGGTTCACCAATTTTGAGAAGGGTGAACACTCAAATGGAGGGCAGAACTCCAACGGAGGACATGGTTCCAGTGGGCAACCTCCTAGGCCTCCACCAGAGCATATAGACCCAGACACCTGCAGGCGTTGCCATCAGAAAGGGCACCGCATGAAAGATTGTGTTCTGTTCCTCAAGTGGCTGAACAAAAAGGGTAAGGATCAAGTTACATTCATAGATGAATCCTTGTATATAGATTCACCAACTAATACTTGGTGGATAGATTCTGGTGCAACTGTTCATGTTGCTAATTCTATGCAGGGATTCCGTACGAGGAGGATCCTACAAAGAGGAGAAAGAGGAATTAGAGTGGCGAATGGAGTTGAAGCTGATGTGGAAGCCATTGGAGATCTTCCCTTAGAGTTGGATGGCGGCTTCATACTCCATTTGCGTGATGTTCTTTTAGTGCCTTCTTTAAGAAGGAATTTGATTTCAGTGTCTTGCTTAGATGATGAGAACATTCAGTGTCATTTTGGGAACGGAAAGTGTGTAATAAAGTATAATAATAGTATTGATGTTGGTCTTGCCATCCGACAAGACAAGCTTTATTTGCTATCCCATTATGATATTGTGAATGACATAAGTACCTCCTCAAGTGCAAAAGTATGCAATGTTACTACAAAGCTTAAAGAGAATAGAAATTGAATCGTCGTTTAAATTATGGCATTGTCGTTTAGGCCATATTTCGAGGGGAGAATTGAACGATTAATCAAAGAAGAAATTCTTCCTCCCTAGTTTTTTCGCATACGATCATTGCATAGATTGTATTAAAGGAAAGTATGTTAAACAAATAAAGAAAGGCGCCAAGCGTAGTACAGAATCTTAGAAATAGTCCACACGCATATTTGTGGTCCTTTTCTGTAAAGACAAGTGGATGGTTTTGATTCATTCATTACATTCATCGATGATTATTCTCGCTATGGCTACATTTATCCTATCAAAGAAAGATCAGAAGCATTAGAAAAGTTCAAGATATTTAAAGTCAAGTAGAGAATCAACATGATTCAAGATTAAATTAAAGTAGTAAGATCGGACCGTGGAGGGAGTACTACGGTAAACACACCCCTTATGGCTAAGTTACGTGACCTTTTGCAAGGTACTGCAGGAAAATGGCATAGTAGCCCAAGATTCTATGCCGCTAACCTCAAAGAAATGGAGTAGTGAAAGACGAACTGCACCTTAATGGATATGGTAAGAAGTATGATAAGTTACTCCACTTTACCTGTTAGTCTATGAATGGAGGCTTTAAAAACCGCGCCCATATTCTTAACCGGCACCCGAAGAAGTCGTTGTCTAAAACACCATATGAGTTATGGATCGAGGAAGCCATCACTAAATTATCTACATGTGTGGGGCTGTCCAAATTGAGGCAAAAGTATTCAACCCAAACATAGGAAAGTTAGATCCAAAGGCATCGATTGCCATTTCATTGGCTATCCCGAAGATCAAAGGGTTATCGCTTCTACCGTCTGCATGACATACCAAGTTTAGAAACTAGACACGCCTGTGTTTATAGAGGATGATATGATCGGGGAGCATGGTACCCGAGAAATTAGCCTTGATGAGAAGCGGGTTTGTGCCCCAACTCCTATGATTCAAGAGCCTTTCTTCTCGATACTGCTGTTCTTTGATCACCGGTTGCAAGATCTGCCGTGCAGCCCGAGTGCAACAATGGGTCGCCAGAGGCACTGCTAGGAGCCCGAGGCCTCTATTGCTAGTGAGGAGCCCGAGCAGCCTCAGAGAGAGCAAAGTGAACCCGCCAAGAACCACTTAGAAGATCACAGAGAACAAGAGATCACTATTCCGGTGATTATGAAGTTTATGTCAGTGAAGACATAGAGATAGAGGGTGATCCCACCTCTTATGAGGAAGCGATGAGAAGTCCCAATTCATCGAAGTGGCTTGCTGCCATGCAAGATGAAATGATATCTATGAGTACAAACAAAGTCTGGGACTTAGAATAAATTCCTAAAGGAGCCAAAACAGTAGGCTGTAAATGGGTCTACAAAACCAAACGTGACTCCAAAGGGAATGTTGAGAGATTTAAAGCTAGACTTGTCGCAAAAGGCTTCACTCAGAGAGAAGGAATAGATTACACCGAAACCTTCTCGCCTATTTCGACAAAGGATTCCTTTAGAATCATTATGGCACTAGTTGCTCATTATGATTTAGAATTACATCAGATGGATGTTAAGACGGCATTCCTAAATGGGGATTTATATGAGAATGTGTACATGGCTCAACCCAAAGGTTTTGTCATGGAAGGAAAAGAAAATATGGGATGTCGATTAAAGAAATCCATTTATGGATTAAAACAAGTGTCTAGACAAAGGGTACATTAAGTTTGATGAAACTATAAGAAATTTTGGGTTCAAAGAGAATGAGGAGGACAAGCGCATTTATGCAAAGTTTAGTAGAGGAAAGTATATTTTCCTAGTTTTATATGTGGATGATATCCTATTAGCAAGCAAATGACAGAGATCTGCTGCTAGAGACAAAGAAGTTCTTGTCCTCAAAGTTTGATATGAAAGATCTTGGTGAAGCATCCTATGTATTAGGAATTGAGATACACCGAGATAGAAAAAGAGGGGTGCTAGGGCTATCACAGAAAGCATACATAGAGAGTGTTTTGAAAAGATATAGTATGCATATGTGTAATGCCACGCCTGCTCCAATAGTCAAGGGCGATAAGTTTGGGAATTTTCAGTGTCCAAAGAATAAGTACGAGATCGATCAAATGAAATCAGTCCCATATGCTTCAGCAGTCGGAAGCATAATGTATGCTCAAATATGTACTCGCCCTGACTTAGCATTTACAACCGGGATGCTTGGAAGATACCAGATTAATCCAGGAGTTGATCACTGGAAAGCAGTAAAGAAAGCCTTGCGGTATTTGCAAGGGACAAAGAGCCTCATGCTGACATATAGAAAGTCAAGTGCCCTAGAGATTGTGGGCTATGCAGATGCAGATTGGGCAGGTGTAAAGACACCGAAAGTCCACATCCGGATATGTGTTCACCTCACGAGGAGCTATATCATGGAAAAGTATAAAACAATCAATCGTTGTAACGCCGATAATGCACGCTGAGTTTGTAGCATGTTATGAGGCAACAAGGCGAGCAATGTGGTTTAAAAAGTTTGTACCGGGTTGAGAGTGGTAGACAAAGATAGAAAAACCACTCAAATTATATCATGCGACAATGAGCCAAGAAGATTTTATTCCCACAACAACAAATCAAGTATACCGCCAAACACATAGAGATTAAGTTTTATGTTGTGAAGGAGAAAATTCAGATCAAACAATAGAACTTGAGCATATAGGCACAAAAGACATGTTAGCGGATCCGCCACCAAAGGTCTTTCTCCCAACGTGTTTGAAAAGCACGAGCCAAGCATGGGTTTAAAAGAAGGACTATGATTCGGATAATAGGGGTCATTCAAAGCAACCATCTCCCACAAAGACAAAGTTATTTCGCTTTGAAGTAGAGAGGTGTGCTATAGTCATTGAGTTCAAGAAGACGTGAATCGATCGCTAGACGCCTTGGTCTTGGTGCACCAATCTATGGAGGAGTGGGATATTAAGTTAAAAGTATGAGATATAAAAGTTAATAGATCAAGATATAAAGTTTCAAAGCTAAGTGATTAAGTTCGAGATCAAGGGGAGAATGTTGTTGATCTCTACGGCTCACAAAGACCGAGTCCAGACACGTTCTAGCGCTCGATCGGAGGCGAACAACCTCATGGTTATGCCCCCCGTCACGCCTGCTGCGATATAAAGGGGGTCAAGGCAAGACGCGAACCAACGCTCATCGCACCTCTTGCGCCCTACATTCACACAAGATCCGATCTAACCTAGCGCGGTGAAGTGACGGGAAGGCCGACGCCGACTCCACCCTCTTCTTCCTCTCCGCCCGAGACGAGACTCAAGGAGGTGCACGGAGAAGAAGAGAACGCCACAGATCCTCTACATCATTCAAGGCCTCGACTTCACCATGTCTTCGGATCAAATGGAAATGGCGGCAATTCCGAAGGTATGCATCAAATGCTCCTAGATCTAGTGGTTAGAGGTGAAGGGGAAGGTCCTAGGCACACTAGAAACTTCTATCAATACCGTCCTGTGAACAATCATCTTAAAATTACTTTCACGAATAATACAAAGGTGAAAGAAGTGAAATGATCATCAAATAATTTTCAAGAATACTACTTTGAGTTTGTCACAAGACATGCACTATAACAATTGATAGATAAAAGACAGTAACAACAACAATTATCAGGCAAGTGTATAAATTGTGCAATCTTTTTTTGAAAGTCAGAACTTTCAAATAATTAATCCATAAACTGTCAATTAATTAATCTTCAAAATTTGCAACGCACTAGCTATGGAGACGAGACCCAAACAACTAGAACTTATCTCAGACAATGACCAGAGAAAAACAACAAAACTAGGCAGCCAAAATGTCGAGCCAACAAAATTGAAAACAGACTAACATTATTAGTCTAACGAGGAGCTGCCGGGAGGCTGAGACGCTCTGCCAGGGGCGCAGGAGCTTGGCAAGAGGGCAGAGTGTCAGGAGCTGCAGATGGCTGGAGGCTGAATGTTGGAAGAAGCGGGAAATTCAGAAGAAACAGAGGAAGTCACGACTGAAACAGAGTGGTGGTTAAACAACATCAACGGCTGGAGGCAAATGCGAAGGGTTTCGCTCGATCGGACGGTCATCTGACCGGGAACAGGAATTACCGAAGACACTTACTTCGTTGCTTTGTCGTTTTGTTCTCTTACTCGTTATTTACGTTCTGGAGCTGTTAAACTCATCTTTTACTGTTGTAAGTGGATGATGTATAAATTCAGAAAGTGGAATGGAAAGAGAACAACCTTCCGCATATGCTTCTAATCTCTTTAGGTATTTTAGAACCCTAGTTGTAGTTCCCTGTCTTGTGTGGTGGCGGCTGGTCAGGTCCTGCTGAATCTCCCGATCATCTGAGTCGGATTCAGTAGGGGCCTGTCAAAGTGGTATCAGAGCGAGATCGGTTCTTGCGAGTGGGTGAAGAAGTCAAATTGAGGTTGGGAGACCATAAAATCCCTCGATCTAAAGGAAGTTCAGATGGAGGCAGAAGGAGGCGGAAGTGGAGCGATCGAGAAGAGCAACAGAGCAGAAATCGAGAAGCTACAGGAACGGATGGAGCTGTTACAAACCGATATGGCAGAGATTAAATCAATCCTGTTGAGGTCGCCGCAACATCTGGGGGAATATAGAGAGAACACAAATTCCTCGGCGATCCTGGAGGAGAGGGTGATTCCTGGTCAGAACGTAGCTAATCAGGTGAATGCTGTTTCTTTTTCGCAAACTCCATCCAGTAATCTGAATCTTGTTGATCCGCAAACAATGGTTGGTAGTGGGGGGCCGGTAGACATCAGCAATCAGAATCGCTGCGCAATCTAGTTATAAACCACAAGGAAATCTGGGTATTCATGACATCCCCATCAGAGCACCATCTTTAAGCATACAAGACCAGAGTCATGCATTGTTTGGTCAGGGGCCGAACTTGTACCAGCAGATTAGATCAGGCACGGCTGAATATCATCCTTAGGTTCCTGTCTATCAACATCCAGTCTTGACACCAAATCAAGGGAGTGGGAATAGAGGGCCCAATGGAATACCAATTCCAACTTATCATCACCCTGGTGTTCAGCTATTTGATGCTCACAGAAATGTATATGTGGGGGATGTTGGGGGTGGTCAACAAGATGCTGTTTATTATTAAAAGGCCAAAGCCGAATCACAAGATTCTCGGAGATAACCCGATTGGGTGGATTGATCAGTGTGAGAAGTTTTTTGAGATGGCAGGTACTCCTGTAGATCAGTGGGTCAATCTGGCAGTGGGGCACTTGACTGGCAGGGCTAGCATCTGGTTCAGGGGCATAGGCATTGCGTGGCAAGCTTTATCGTGGCACCAATTCAGTGCTATCTTGTGTGACCGGTTCTCTGAGGCTAATGCTCACGATGCGGTAGAAAAGTTAATTGGCATTAAGCACCTTGGTACGGTGAGTAAGTACATTGACTATTTTGAAAAATGTGTGGATTTGGTAAAAAGAGATCACTCTTACTTGAAATGCTCAGTTGTTTCATTAGTGGACTTAGAGAAGAAATTAAATACACAGTTAGTAGTCATCAACCCAGAGGACTGCTAGAGGCATACTGGTATGCTAAATTAGCAGAAAAGGCAGTGGGTGCTAAGAGATACAGTCAGTCGGGGAGTAATCTCAAAGCAAAAGTGAATGCTGGAGTAAGACCCGCAATCATTCCAGTACAAAAGGCTGACAGAAGAGAGGTGCAACAAGAAGGAAAACTGGTTAAGCCAGGCAGGACTTGCTGGCATTGTAATGAGGCTTGGACACCCGGACATAACTTGCATTGTAAGGTGAGAAATGCTTTACACACATTGCTCACGCAGGGGGATGGAAAGAATGAATCAGAGAAGGAAGAAGAGCCATCCAATGAGTTCCCAGAGTTAGTTACAGCCCCAGGCAGTCCCGATAAGAGTGAAAAGGAAAGTCCTCCAGAACAACTGATGCAAGTATCATCCTATGCTGCATATGGCAACTATGGACCTGTTACTTTTTCGTTAATGATAAATATTGAAGGAAAAAAAGGCAATCGGACTGGTAGACAGCGGGAGCACTCACTCATTCATGGATTATGATTATGCACTGAAAAATGGATACCCATTCAATTCAGTAGTTGGTAGTCGGGTAACAGTAGCAGGTGGGGGCGAGCTTACCTCAAATGCTATTGTGGAATCTTTAGCATACTCCATACAGAACGTGGGCTTCAAGTCGACTTTCAAGCTATTGAAGTTAGGTAATTTTGATGTCATCTTCGGAGCCGACTGGATTTATGATCACAGTCCTATTGAATTGGATCTCAAAGAGAGAACACTCACTATCCATCAGGAGGGCCAGAGATACCAATTTCAGGATTTCACTAAACCCGCTGCTAACTTTATGATCAATGCTGAGCAATATCAGAAATTGGTAAGAAAAGGAGTCCATGGAATCTTGGTCAAGGTGAATATGGTGCAGGAGGGAGGACAGGGTCTAACCAAGCTGATACACCCAGAGATTCAAGCGCTACTTGACCAATACCCTGAAGTGTTTGCAGAAATCGAAGGGTTGCCTCCAAAACGTGAGTGTGACCATGTTATCCATTTGAAAACTGGAGCTGAGCCGACTAATTTGCGACCATATCGAATCCCACATCATCAGCGGACTGCTATGGAGGAGATCATCAAGGGCATGCTCAAAACTGGGGAAATTCGGCCAAGTAGTAGCCCCTATTCTTCACCCGTAGTGATGGTTAAGAAAAAAGACGGAGCATGGCGAATGTGTGTTGATTTTAGACAGCTTAATGCAATGACCATCAAAAACAAATTCCCTATGCCGGTAATTGAAGATTTGCTTGATGAATTACATGGGTTAGTCATCTATTCTAAACTTGATCTTCGGTCCGGCTATCATCAAATATGCATGAGTGAAGAAGACATCCCGAAAATGGCTTTTAAAACTCACTTGGGGCATTACGAATATATGGTGATGCCTTTTGGTTTATCTAATGCTCCTCCTACTTTCCAGGCATTGATGAACACTGCTTTTGCAGATTATTTGAGGAAATTTATTTTGTTCTTCTTCAATGACATCCTTGTCTATAGTAAGAGTTGGGAGGATCATTTGAAACACTTGGAGGCTACCTTAAAAAGTGTTGAAAGACAACTAGTTAGTTGCCAGAAAGAGCAAATGTGTATTCGCTGTTAACTCTATTGAATATTTGGGCCATGTCATTAGCAGTGAAGGAGTATCTACTGATCCTAGCAAAATTATTGATGTGCTCAAGTGGCCAATACCAGATTCAGTCTCAAAGCTGAGGGGTTTCTTAGGACTGACAGGATATTATAGGAGATTCGTTAATGGGTATGGGGAAATATGTCAGCCATTGTATAATCTGTTGAAGAAGGATAGCTTCAAATGGGAGTTACAGCACACTGAGGCCTTTGAGCATCTGAAGAAGATCATGACCTCATGTCCCGTACTTGCATTACCCAATTTCTCTCAGCCATTTTAGCTCGAAACAGATGCAAGCGGGACAGGGCTCGGAGTTGTTCTTATGCAACAAGGCAGACCTATCGCGTACCTCAGCAAGGCTTTGGGAGTGAGAGCAGCGGCTAAGTCCGTGTATGATAAAGAGGCAATGGCGATCTTGGAGGCACTCAAGAAATGGAGACATTACTTGTTGGGCAACAAGGTAATCATAAAAACTGATCAACAAAGCTTAAAATTCATAACATCTCAGAAGTTGGTGGAGGGAGTGCAGCATAAATTGATGTTGAAACTGCTGGAATTCGACTTTCAAATTGAGTATAAGAGGGGAAAGGAAAATAAAGCTGCAGATGCATTGTCCAGAATTGGATACCAGCCACTAGACGAAGAATCTTGTCACGCCGTCACATATGTAATTCCGGAATGGATTCAAGAAATCAAGGCAAGCTATGAGAAGGACTCAAAAGTAGCTGATATTATGACTAGGCTGCAGACAAGCAATGAGCCGAATAGCAAATACAAAGTAGAGTCTGACATACTCAAGTACTAGGGGAGACTGTATGTAGGAGAGGATACTAGTCTTAGAACTAAACTGTTGGAGGATTTCCATTCTTCTACTTTTGGGGGTCACTCAGGAATTAGAGCCACTTTCCACCGTATAAAAAAACTTTTCTACTGGCCTAAGATGAAAAGGATTGTGGAATACCATGTAAAGGAATGTCCTGTTTGTCAGCTTACTAAGACAGAACATGTGCATATTCCAGGGCTGCTCAATCCTTTAGAAGTGCCCGAAATGGCTTGGTCTCACATCTCGATGGATTTCATTGAGGGGCTGCCTAACTCCAAGGGGAAGGAAGTCATACTGGTAGTGGTGGATAGATTAACCAAGTACGCTCATTTTATGGCATTGGCTCATCCATATTCGGTTCAGCAGGTTGTGCAAATATTTTTGGATAATGTATTCAGGTTACATGGAATGCCTATTGCCATCATCACAGATCGGGACCGCATCTTTACTAGCAAACTGTACCAAGAAATTTTCAAAGCTCTCAAAGTGTCACTTCGGTTTAGTACGGCATATCATCCCCAAACCGACGCCCAAACCGAGCGAGTTAACCAGTGTTTAGAAGCATATTTGCGCAGTATGGTGTTTCTGGAACCCAAGAAGTGGTCTCAGTGGCTCACAATGGCGGAGTGGTGGTATAACACCTCCTACCACACATCGTTAAAAGTGACACCCTTCCAAGCTTTGTATGGCTATCCTCCACCCCAGTTAATGAATTGTCTATTCCATGCAATTTATCTGATGAGGTGAGAGCTACAATTGAAGAGAAGGAAGTTATGCTCAGACAACTCAGAGACAACTTATTGAAAGCCCAAAACCGTATTAAGCATTTTGCTGATAAGAAAAGAACAGAGAGAAGTTTTCAAGTTGGGGATATGGTTTACCTCAGGATTTAGCCCTACCGACAGAATGCCTTCGGTCTGAGAGGATCTTTGAAGCTAAGAGCTAAGTTCTATGGGCCATTTCGGGTGTTGAGCAAGGTTGGAGCAGTTGCCTACAAACTCCAGTTACCCCTGGAAGCCGGAATACATCCTGTTTTTCATGTAAGTCAGTTGAAAAAGCACATTGGGGCCAAAGCTATTCCTTTACCCGGATTACCTCTGGTTGATCCTGAAGGGAAGATTAAAACCGAACCAGTTGAAGTTCTAGCCAAAAGAATGATTCCAAGGCAAGGTCAGGCAGTCACTCAATGGTTGATCAAATGGCTCAACTTATCAGACCAGGAAGCTACATGGGAAGATGCTAGTTTTATCAGAAGCACTTTTCCAGATTTCTCAGCTTGAGGACAAGCTCACAGTTCAGAGGCGGGGAATTGTTAGGAGCTGCGGATGGCTGGAGGCTGAATGTTGGAAGAAGCAGGAAATTCAGAAGAAACAGAGGAAGTCACGACTGAAACAGAGTGGTGGTTAAACAACATCAATGACTGGAGGCAAATGCGAAGGGTTTCGCTCGATCGGACGGTCATCTGACCGGGAACAGGAATTACCGAAGACACTTACTTCGTTGCTTTGTCGTTTTGTTCTCTTACTCGTTATTTACGTTCTGGAGCTGTTAAACTCATCTTTTATTGCTGTAAGTGGATGATGTATAAATTCGGAAAGTGGAATGGAAAGAGAACAACCTTCCGCATATGCTTCTAGTCTCTTTAGGTATTTTAGAACCTTAGTTGTAGTTCCCTGTCTTGTGTGGTGGCGGCTGGTCAGGTCCTGCTGAATCTTCCGATCATCTGAGTCGGATTCAGTAGGGGCCTGTCACAGAGGCGCTCGTCCGGGGGCAGAGACTTACGAACGAGTGATAGACGCCCTTGGCCTAGCCAGGTGGCGGAGAAGGACGGCCGAGAGAGGAGGCAAACGGCCGGGATTGGAGACAAGGCTGCGAGGGCGGAGGTGCACGGCAGGGCGCAGAGACACGCCGGTGGTGGAATCGATAAGAAATGAAAGGAAGGGACGCATTCGAGAAACGAAGCAGTCAAGCAGCTACTTCCCCTTAGAAGTCGATTTTCCTAATTAAGTTTCTAACTAGTTCAATGCCCGTGCGTTGCTACGAAAAATAAAATTAATAACGGAACATAATGGTCAAACAATAAAAGAAAATTGTGCTACAAGATTAAACAGCTATTTCTCCCGATTACATAGGAGCGGGGATGCACCGGAGAAGGTATCTGGACTTGCAGATGGGGCGTCTGTCGTGTTTATGGAGAAGTCGGGAGATGAGCATATCGTAAGGAACGGAGCGAAAAACGGCTTAGATTTTTTTCTGTCGGTCGGTTCGGTTTTTTTCGTCAGCGGTTTTTTTTCACGGTTTAGACGTGAGTTGGTGATGAAGAACGGACGTATCACCACTAACTCCTAATTACAAGTAGTAGAGATATACTTAAAAAACATGTATAATTAAATTATATTTCCAACAAAATTACTTTGTCTATTATCATTAAAAATATGTATTTACAAACAATATTGAATTAAAAATTGCATGAAATACCTTTCAAATGGAATGTGTGGGAAAAAATATATTATTTTAAAAAAACATAATAAAATTCTATTGTGATGCCGCGATCCAACGCTAAAAAGAAAAATCCTATAGCAAACTAAAAAAATGTGTCATGTAGCCAATTTTGTCTACAGATTAAATAATAAATGTACAAATTTTAAAATAAATTAAGTTCTGTATTTCAATACTAAAATTTTAAAACAAAACTAAACGTCATTACGAATCAAAATTTTCAAAATAAACAAAAAAAATATATTAGACAATTTTTCATTAAAGAAACCAAATAACTTAAAAGGAAAAAATAAAGTTAAATAACATTAAAATTACATGAAATAGATACCAAATGAAACATATAGAAAACAGTCTAGGCGCGCAATTACGCGGGTCACCCTACTAATTAATATTGCTCTGCATGACATTCGCTAGCTAGGGGATTACTATTTACTATTACAAGGGCGACGAAGGACATACAGAATCATGCATGATGAACACATCACATTTTAATTAATTAGTTCCTGTAATGAGATTGACTTATCTGTGGTTTACATTACAAATTGTCATCTATACCGTATATGAAATGTCTAACGCGCTGCGCATGGCATGTATGAATGTTACTATTACAAGATCTAGTTTAACTAACATATCAGCTTGTTGTTGTCCTTTAGGCCTGGTTTGGGAAGCCTATTTCCGGCCAGAATCCCTATAGATGAGTCAAGATTTTACTATCCACAGGGATCCCGGTTGAAAATAAACTTCTCAAAACAGACCTTGTTGTTAATTTTTTTTCCTTCAAGAATTACTTCATTCCGTCGGAAATACACATGGCTGCGGATGTGTCCTCAAAATACCACTTTGACTAATAATTTCTATTAAGTATATTTATAAAATCCAATAAAATTATAATTTTGTGTAAATAATTTTTAAGACATATCTACATATACAATTTTTATTTTATATATCTAACATAAATATCTAACAAGATATAAAATAGACAAAGCTTCAGAAGTTGAAGTGTACTGATCACACACAGATCGACGTGTATTTATCCCTTTGGGGTGCAGTAGGCAGGACAACTGTCGAGCGAAGTCTTTCGCACATCGGTGGTTCGAGAAAGAAGATGATGTGTCTTCTCCTTCCCAGTCACCAATAATAAGGGGAAGGAGCCGGGTAGGCAGATGAACAAAGCAGCAAGAGGCTCGGCTCAGCTCAGCTGGGTGCCAAAGATTCCGGTGCTGTTTCCTCGCGCACAGTAGCAGCTTACACAGGCAGCAGCATCCGGTTGGATCCCCTCTTCCAGGGTCCAGAGTCCAGACCCAACCAACCCGTCTCGTCGTCTTCACCCCAGAGAATCCCTCTCCCTCTCCTCATCCCTCGCCATGGAGGTACTCCGCTCCATCTTTTCTTGTTTCTCCTCATCCCGCTCCGTAAGTTTTGTCTTGTTTTCTTCTTGTCACACAATTGTGATTCCGCTGTATCTGCTTCTTTATGTTCTGGTTCGTTGGTTGGTCCTAATGTCATGAACCCCTAACCTGACCATGATACGGGCAATTCTGCTGATGCTCGTGATTTTGGGTCGAAATCACGAATCTTTTTTCAAGCGCGATCGACACCGCGACCTGAATCGACGAGTAAACTTAAAGATAAGAATATGTCGAGTTAGAGCAGGATTGCAGGGGGGCGTTCGATTACTAATCATACTCTAGTATTTCTCTCTCCTAGTGGCGCCTTTAGTACCCATTCCTTAACTGCAATCGTACCCATCAGATAAGATTCTTCTGATATGTGATAGAATCTGTAAATTTCAGCTAACGGGTCAACCATAGAGTGTCTGTTTTGTTCACTGAATTTGCCACCATCTAGAATGGAGAAGAGGTTTGGTTTCATTTGTTTCGTGCTGCTGTTGGTGGTGGTACTGATACAGAACCGACTGTGGTCGAGCGGAGCTCGTGACAAGAACAAGGCCATGGTTGAGCAACTGCAGACGTATGGGATAATCAAGTCGAGAAAAGTTGCGGAGGTCATGAAGACCATCGACAGGGGGCTATTTGTGCCTCCCGGTGGCTCTCCCTACTTCGATAGCCCAATGCCAATTGGCTACAATGCAACCATATCTGCGCCTCACATGCACGCTGCTTGCCTGGAGCTCCTGGAGAAGCATCTTCAGCCTGGAATGCGGGCTCTCGATGTTGGATCAGGTTTTTTTTCACACTAGATTGTGTTCAATCGGTTGAACTATGCAATGCTTATGCTGTATCAGCAAAGTCTTATTCTGTTTCCTTATCTAGCATTCCATATTAAAATAATCTCAGTACCACAGTCTAGATTGCATCTGTTTTTGATTGACTGTTACAATTGTAGTATAATCCGTCAGCTATGAGAATTATCCCTTGGTTTTCCTTATCTAGCATTCCATATTAAAATAATCTCAGTACCACAGTCTAGATTGCATCTGTTTTTGATTGACTGTTACAATTGTAGTATAATCCGTCAGCTATGAGAATTATCCCTTGGTTCAAAAGCAAATGTTGTAATTGCTTTTGTACCATTTCATTTGAAATTTGGTTTGTTGAGGTTCTTTTGATATGTCATTCCAGAAGTTCACAACTATCACAACTGGCATATTGCACGTTTTGAAGTTTAAAATGCAGAGTTCTGTCTGTCAACATATATGAGAGAAGAGTTCGCCACATTTGAACCGCTGTCCTCTCCATTTAACCCTTTACTTTGAAGATTCAATACTAATGCTGGTTTGCATCTGATCTTTTGTTCATATAGTACTGATATATGGACCTAAGTGATGTTACTGCTATCTGGTTTTAGTGGCTTAAATGCTTAACACCTCTGCTCTATACGTTTGTTGCTAAACCCACTATGATTTGTTTTTGATAAATTTGACAGGTACTGGGTACCTAACAGCTTGCTTTGCGCTCATGGTTGGACCGGAAGGGCGAGCTGTTGGTGTTGAACATATTCCAGAGTTGGTTGCTTCTTCTATTGAAAACATCAAGAAAAGTGCAGCAGCCCCACAGCTGAATGATGGATCCCTTGGTATTCATATTGCTGGTAAGCAGAGCAAGTCTGAAATTCTCGATTTTGTACTTGCTTCTCTACTAGTATTTTTCACAACCATTATGTTAAAGTGGCAAGTTTTCAACTCAAGTTCATTGTGGACTTTGATGTGTAGATAAGGGATTAGTTGCAGAGGGCTGAGGAAAGAATTCCGATGATCATATCAAACTGTGCAATTCAGTTTCAGTTTTATATGTGTGTGTGTGTGTATAGGAAGCCGAAATGGGCACCATGATTTCAAATGCATGAATTGAAGCCATATTTGGATATATTTTTCAAAAAGTTTAGTTTTAGGGTATATACCCATCTATAACAATTCAAGTGAAATGAATACCTTTGAAAAAATATACTCGAATTCAAAGATTTTGAAAGAGTTTGGATCACACACTTTGCCGATTTATATATAAAATCAGCACATAACTACAACCAAACTATTATCAAAAAGGAAACTCTAGTTTGAATTTCAGTTCAAACTTGCTTGAACTAGTTAGTAAACTGGTCAAACTCAACATCCTAAAAGTTTCAAAAAAAAATCACATGAAAATACATAGAGAAAATATCTTTTTTAGATCATGGTGCCCAGGCACCATGGTGCCCTAGGTAATTATACTCTATATATGTGTGTATGTTGAGTCTAACATAGGATCAAGTTCTTTATTCTGCAAAGTGAATTTGCTGTTTCCCCGCACCACATGATGGTTCTTCTCCATCTGTGATGTATATGCTTTCTACCTGAGATGGAAACCAGCAGCAATTGTCCCCATCTTACTATGATGTATCTGAAATTCAGATTGAGCCTCCAAGTGAATTCAGCAGCACTTCTTTTTGTGCACATAATCTAACGTGCTCATCGATGTTTACAACTTATCCAGATGGCAGGGAAGGTTGGCCAGAGCTCGCACCCTATGATGCCATCCATGTTGGAGCTGCCGCGCCGCAGATCCCCGAGGCGCTGATCGAGCAGCTAAAGCCCGGTGGCAGAATGGTGATCCCAGTCGGGACCGTCTTCCAGGAGCTGAAGGTGGTTGACAAAAAGCTGGATGGCTCTGTCAGCGTAAGAGACGAGACGTCTGTGCGCTATGTGCCCCTCACCAGCAAGGATGCCCAATTGCACGCGAACTGATTTGCCGCAAATATTATCTTCAATGTCTGAACTCAAACCTCCTATCAAGACGTTATCGTTCTACATAAATTGATCCTGCTGTCTCTGTAAAACGCTGGGGTTTGTGGACATCGTAGGATGCTGGCTCGTTGTGAAGTTTGTGTTCGTGCTTAGCTCCCTCTTGCCCTTTCTAGTATCTGTGCAGCGTGTTTTCTCTGAGCTACTGCTCTCATATGAAATGCTTGTGATATACCGATATTGGCAATTTGGGTTGGACCAGATAAATTGAACAATCCTACCATTCTTTGGATAGCCAAGGTTTCCTACGTATTCTGTGAGCGATGTCAATTAGCACGAAAAACACAATGTTCACCAGCAAAAGATACGGCTGACGCGCTCTTTTTTGCTCAAATAGCGTCACCAACAAAGCCTTGGATTATCATGAGAAAATACACCAAGGAGGACATCATCAGTTCATCGCAGTAGCCTACTTGAAAAGATATAAATCATGTGGTTGACAAGAATTTAACATAACATCATCAGAAAAGAGGCGTAAAAAAGGATGGGAGGAGAGAGAACAACATCAGGAAGCTAATGCAGAATCTATTGAGTGACAGCATCAGCCACCTTAGCTCAGAGCTTCCATGTTTGCCATACACACAGTGATAATTGACTCGTCGTGAGCGAAAAGATTTGCTTCCTCATGTGGTTGTGTTAGTGTACGCTTTATGTAATTGATGATGTCCTCACCTGTCCATCAAGGGCAGAAATAGCATTCCAGTTCCTCTGATGCCATAGATACCAAACGAACCAAACCCTTGTGAACGCCCAGTTTCTCTGTCGTAGACAACCGTAGCATTAGCTACTTCCCCGTGCTCACTGAACAATTGCATCAACCTTGAGTCATCCACTTGCCATGGCAGGTTGCCAACATAAGCCCTGAAAGCAGGTGCAAATTGTCGAGGAGATCTCCCCATACGAGAACTCCTGGGAGCTGCCCTGTTTACATTCAGAGCCTTCCGCTAATGTCCTATTAATACAAGTTAAACAATCAACTGGCCAGCAAAATATGCGAGCTTAAACATTCTGTTATACTATGTACAGAAATATCTTTATCTTAAGTGCATTTTACTGGACAGGGCCGTTCCTCATATTTCGAGGGCCCTAGTGCAAGTTAAAAAATGGGGTCCTTGATTTCAACAACATAAAAATGTTTTTATCTATTAATTGCAAAGGAAGTATATAATCAAAACATTTCTTCAGTTGCAAAATGACGCTAATGGGTCAAGGCGTGAGCACTGAGCGTGAGCATCGACACCAGACGTGAGCGTCGAGGTCTGGTGTGAGCGTCGAGACGTCGAGTCGATCGGGCGAAGCCCGTGCCTGAAGGCGAAAAGCCGTTTGCTTTGTTGACTCCCGCTCGCACGAGCCACCAGTGACTCGTTTCTTGGAACAACAGAAGATGAAGAGATGAAGAGCCCATGGACATATATATGCTGATTACTTACATGGGCCGAGGCCCCTCCCTATCATGGGCCCTAGGCGACGGCACCTGTTGCACCGGCCTAGGAACGGCCCTATGGTTGATCAAATATGACTGCACATATGATCTTTACAAGCTCTTCAAAGTAGTTAACCTCTGTCCCTTTTATCAGATGGGACGATGTGTTTTGAGTCACCTCAAATTCTCAAAGTAAAGCAAATTTCATGTATAATAGCAGCGTATAGCTCCACGACATGCAAATGATGAAAACAAAGAACAGTGGATTATCTTTAAACTCTTAAGAAATGCACTCACGTAGCTGTTGAACATCTCAATGGCTTTGTCAGCTTCCTCAATAGTACTCATGGTGACAAACCCAAATCCACGCCTCTGGCCTGTCTGTCTCTCTGTTGTAAATGACCTAGACATCTGCAAAGCAACCTCAACATGAAGGAAAAAACAGAGGCAAGCACACGCACTTAAGGAATGTTTATTAGGAATCTAGGCCTTGAAAAAGAGTGCAATTTCCAAAATATTCAACAACAGAAAGAACGAAAAAACCATGACTCTACACTTACAGCAACAACTCGTTTCTTTGAACTCTAAACTCCGATTTAGGTGATCTTTGATTCTATGCGAAGCTTATCACAAGGGCTACAATCTCTACCCATTTTCAAGATTTAAACAACCATAGATATTTTTAAATATCACCAAAACCAAACTCTATTGTAGTCATTCAAGTCTAAAATCTGTTTTTTCGAAATCCCTCACATAGACTTGATGAAGGGCATGACTACAAGCTAGAGAGAGTCAATAAGATCAAATCTTTAGCCATGTGATAATCAACTCATGATCAAAACTATTTTGCAAAACACATTTACAAATTCTAATCACATGCTCCAAAAATCAAATGAACACCAATATTTTGCAAAACACATTTGCAAATAATCCGAAAAGCTATAAGCTCAATCCTCTAGCCATGTAAGGATCAACACATGATCCCGACACATTGCAAAATACATTTGCAAATGCCAGCACATGCTTTAGGATTGAAACCCATAACCTCTAGCTTATTTGCAAACCACATTTGCAAACAACAAATCTACATTTTGCAAACACAAAGCATAAAATTTACTTATGCATGAGCTCTCACCTTTTACAACACATGCAAAACTTAGCTCCATGCAAAAACCAAATCGATTAAGATTCAATAAGAAGCAAGCATGAGCTCCCTTATTTGCAACACATGCAAATACTTAGCTCATGCAAAAACCAAACAAAGAGAGTGAGCTAGAGTGAACCGGATTGAGTTTATCAACACATGATGAAGCTCAAGCTAAAAGACTCAACCCCTCTTAATAGTACGGCACCTAACTAGCAATCCGGTCTCCCATCCAAACACCGAGACCGATAAAAGACTGGGAAAACATCCTTAACCCTAACTAGTTATACCTTTGCTTTTATCGATCTATTTGGAGCTTTATGATTTCCAATCATCTTCTTTCCAAGATCGAATCTTCTTCTTCTTGTTCATCAACACATGATGAACCTTCTCTAGCCCTTCTCTTTATTTCGGGATCTTCTCTTAAGCTCATCAACACATGATGACTTCTTGTTCTCGATTCTTTATCGTCTTGGACTCAACCTACTTCACAACTCATGGAAGATCGTTAGTCCAACAAACACGGTTGTCTCAATCATCACTTGCACTCTATTAACATATAATGGATGCCTCTAAGATCGATTGAGTACAACCCAAATAATTTTGAATGAATAAAAGATGTCTTGAGTATTTTGATGCAACTAATGCTTCATTTTACTCAAGAACTTTTCGTCTGTCCTTAATCAACAAAGAAACACCATCAACACATGATGAAATATTCTTTGATTAATTGAAAGACAACCGAACTCAATTTAAATTGGATTTAAATTGACATGAGTATACATATAACTACACAAGTTTCATATACTCAATTTGATGGAATGTAATGATCCAAATATTATGTGGAGTGGAAAGGGATCAATACATTTTAAACCATCAACTATAGAATAAACTCCATTAGGTATGCGCATATAAATAATTGAACTTGAAATCAATATGCACATAATTAATCTTAGATGGCATTTGAGTTTATCTTATATTACCCTGAGTATACTCAAAAGGTTGTTTCAAAGTAATAATCCTTGATATAGAAAGATGAATTAGATCAATGCTATTGAAACATCATGGTAAAGTATGAACTCCCTCTAAATGTGTGCATTCATGTATATATGGAATTGAAAACATTATGCACATCTTGATGTTTAAATAATGGTAGAATTCATCCTTTAACTTGAATCCAAAATATGCATTAAGATATTATAAAATGAATATGAGTCATACATTGGGTTTTCCATTTTTTAATGAGTTGAGACTAATCAAGGATATACTCAATAAAAGTGTTAGTCTCATATTTGGATTTATCAATATGATCATGAGTATTGTATCCAAGGAATGCAACAAGATATATAATATGAGCTCGAATGCATACCTTTGATATTTCCATCTTTTTCATCCAAAAGAGACTAATAAGAGTTAGGCTCAATAAAAGAGTTAGTCTCGTAAAAAGATTTGTCATTAATTAACAATTGAGACAAATCAATATTATGATTATCAAAATAATTAGTCTCAATATTAGATTTGTCATTAACACCAAAACCAACTTAATGGAGTTTGAACTTTCATACTACACTACTACATATAGTACCATAAATTTTTTAGATAATTATCGAGCTTGTAAAATTTTATAAAAATCTGCCAGTGTTTTTGTCAAAATTTTAAAATGTCTCAAAATTTCGGTTTTTCAACAAATTTTCATAGAATATGACTTTATTAAGGGTTATTCGACCAAATCCGCCATAAAAGGTTAAAAACCAATAAAAAATAATAAGATTTCGGTGAAATTTGGTATTTTTTGTCGAAATTTCTAAGATACTGTACCAATTTAAATTTTTTCTGAATTTTTCTAATCCATACAAGATTTTGAATCTCATGGGGTTTGAAATCCGAAATTTCACCAAATTTTGACAAGATTTCTAGCCGTGATCCCATCCGTGAGATCGCACAACTCAAGGCCAACCTTTTCAATAGCTTGAGCTAACTTGGGAGACGTAAGGTAGAACAACTTTGAACACTGACCACTGATCAAGGTTAAAAATTTCTATCACATTTCACGAAATCTCGGATCTCAGCCAGACACAAGATTCAAAATATTGACCAGATATTTTTTGAAAAAATCAAAATACTACAATAATTTTAGCAAATTTCACCGAAATCTCGTGTATTTTGATCATATTTTGACTTTTGAGGACCGGATTTGGGTCAATAACACTTAAGAATGCCATCTTATATGAAAAATTGTTGAATTTTGAGACGTTTTTTTATAAAAATAGCAGAATGCGAGAATCACTATCAGATTTTTATAAAATTATACAAACTTGTTCATGTATTGAAAAATTTATGGTCCCATTTTTAGCAATCTAGTATCATACATAATTTTTTTTCAAAATAATTGACCTTTATTTGTTATATTTAAATTTTTTAAAAATCGAATGAACATAACTGAGATAGTAACTACGTCAGAATTTAATAAATTTACTCAAGTGTAATAATGATCCAAAATTTTTAGAAGAGCTTAATACATGCATCGTGAGGCTTTTATCTAGACAATAACAATGTCACAATTTTTGAAAATTCTTTAAGCTTGATCACTATCTTAAAATTTTATGAGAATATTAGTGATGTATCAGGACCATCCAAAATGTTTCAAAATTTCATAATTTGGTTTGAACTATTTTTCATTCGGTTGAAATTTTCCAATTAGCCTTTAGCAGCGTTGTCCGAATATTTGAAAATTTCACAGGCTTGATCATCATCTCAAAATTTTATGGGAATGTTATTAGTACGTCAAGACTACCAAAAAAAGTATAAAAAATTTCTAACATGGTTTGCACTATTTTCATTCGGTTGAAATTTGTCGATTAGCCCTTTATTAGACTGTAGCATTGTCAAATTTTTAAAAATTCTCATTTTTGATCATCATCTTAAATTTGTTTGGGAACGTTAATGTTGTGTCAGGACCATCTACAAAAATTTTAACGTCGTTTCGACCATTTTTAATTGGTTGAATTTCACTGAGATTTTGTCAATTTCGGCCAAAATTTCGGTTTAAAATTCTGGATTTCAAATTTACTTTTTGAATTTTGGTTGATTTCATCCAAAATTATGAGATTTTTCCAAAATGTTGGATTTCTTCCACCTCCAAGATGTGAACAAAACAAAACGAAATATCAAACCCTGTTGTTGATACTTATAATGATCACATCTACGCTCATCCCCCTTTCTAGACGGAAAAATTAGTTCAGCGACACTCAATTCGTTGGCATTTAGTGATGTGTCTATGACATGTGGGTCCATCCGAGTCTATGACAAGGCTAATCTCCCTTTCTGAGTATCATAAAGTGAATCATCTTAATTTTAAAGATGTACATTACCTATATGCTAAGAATTCAAGAGCAACCGTAATTGTCACTGAAAGCCCTCCATTTCTTCAAATTACGGATAGGTCCTTCGCAATTTTTGTGAGACAAAATAGCGCTTAGGTCCCCGATCGTTATTTTCGAAAAGCCCGTTAATTCCAAATCGCGAACAAGCCCTTTTCGATAGTAACGTGTCCAAAAAATAACAAAGCCTCGCTTCACGTTCAGTCCTTTCTCCATTTTCTCAGAAAAATTATTACCGAAAAACCCTAAAAATGTTTTCGCCACCAAAAAACCCTAAAAATGTTTGCCACCAAAAAATACAGATTTAGGTTTATAGCAACTTATCTAAAAATCATGGTTTTTAAAAAATGTAGATTTAGTCGCCAAAAAACCTAAAACATGTTTTGGTAAAAAACAGATTCATCAAGATTTTTCGCCTTTTTCCTCTAGGCTATTTTTCACCGGTGGGTGGTTTTGCAATATGTATTATTACTCGCTGAACACGTAGAGTATTACCGACAAAAGAATGTTGTCATCTCTCGATAATTTTTCCTTTTTCCTAACGACCATTTTTTAACAAACGCAACAAAAAAACTCAAAAATTGTTTTAGTCGCCAAAAACCCGAAAACATGTTTTGGTCACAAAAAACAGATTCATCAAGATTTTTCATTTTTCCTCTAGGCTATTTTTCACCGGTGGTTTTATGAATATGTATTATTACTCTGAACACGAGAGTATTCGCTCGACAAAAGAATGTTGTCATCTCGATAATTTTTCCTTTCTCTGGACTATTTTTTACCTATAGTTTTTTTAAAATAAAAAGTTTATTTTCCGGCGATGCTATCGAATTCAAATCATTAGCGAAGCGCTTTTCCACCTAGTATACTTCTAAAATACAATGTGTTATCTTCTCCTGGACAAAAGCCATTCAATTATTCTAGTCGTAACCACCTTTTTTTTTTAGGAAGTAAATTAAATCTGGACTAACTGGGATTTACTTGGGCCGGTCTATCTCAAATGGGCCGAATCCTTAAGGGCCCATCCACAACCCTCGGCTTAAGTGGGCCCGACGTGTCAGTGGCACGAACCCGTCCTCAGTCCTCGCGGCCCCCTCCTCATTCCGCCTTCCACCAGCCGGAACCAATCCTCCCTGCGCCGCCGCTCGCCGTCTCCGCCCGCGCCCCGCAGGTAACCGTTCCACACCTGCTACCCCTCCCCTCTCCTTGTACATATCTAGAGTCTCTGATCTGCCGATCTGCTCGCGGATTGCTCGCCGCCCACTCGGCTTTCCTCTTGGGTGCGCGGGAATGGAGCTTCTAGGTAGATCACGGCGTTTTCTGTGCGAATCTGATCGATCTGAGTGGTAGCTCTCGCCGTTGGTCTCGAGGTACCATACCATTACCAATCGCGCGGCCGTCTCGGGTTAGACCTCCCAGGGACGCCGGGTGCGCGTAGGAGACGAATGCCAATAACTGAGGGCTGGTACTTGTTGAGTTGTTGTTTGCGATTCAGAGAGGGAATTACCGTGCGATTCGGTGAAGGATCTGCATTTTAGGTCATTGCAGCATTTTTTTTTCTTCTGTTTTTCATGTGGAGATTATAGTTAGACTGTAATACTGTACTGGCACCCAGTCTCATGTCTACTCCAATTTCTGATGAGTTCTGTTTGTTGTAATCTAAAATGAGAGATTTAGTATTTTGCCACTTCAAACATGTAGCTTCGCAAATTTGCCACTGGACCCACATTTCATTGACTTAGATGGTCCCATATGTCATTGACTCAAATGGCATCATAATCAAAGAGTCAATCTTTGAAGTGGCAAATAACCAAAATTTTCAATCTTTTTAAAATAACAGTGCCTTATATTGTCCTCCAAGATGTGAACAAAACAAAAGCGAAATATCAAACCTGTTGTTGATACTTATAATGATCACATCTACACTCATCCCCCTTTCTAGACGGAAAAATTAGTTCAGCGACACTCAATTCGTTGGCATTTAGTGATGTGTCTATGACATGTGGGTCCATCTGAATCTATGACAGTGGGCCAGAGTATCATAAAGTGAATCACGAATTTTAAAGAGTGTCAGTGGCGCCAATCTCCCCTTTCTAGACCGACAAAAGCCATGAAATCATTCTCATTATTTAATGAACCTCAGTGATCTTAATCTAAAAATTTTAGAATCATTACATTACCTATATGCGCAAGAATTCAAGAGCAAGTGGAGCCATTTGTCACTTTTGATTTTTTGAAAAAGCCCTCCATTTCTTGAAATTACGGATAGGTCCTTCGCAATTTTTGTGAGACAAAATATTTTTTTTCTTGGCGTTTAGGTCACGACGCGTTATTTTCTGAAAAGCCTCCGTTAATTCCAAATCGCGAACAAGCCCTTTTCTAATTTTTGGGATAGCGAAACGGGTCCAAAAAATAACAACCGGTCCGCTTCTTACGTTCAGTCCTTTCTCCATTTTTCTCGGAAAAATGTTTTGCATACCGGAAAAACCCGGGAAAAATGTTTCGCCACCAAAAAACCGGAAAAATGTTTTCGTCACCAAAAAATCTGATTCGTCGAAGGTTTATAGCAACTTATGTATTTGCCAGCGAAGTCGAAGCGGGTTTTTAAAAAATGTAGATTCGTCCAAGATTTATAGCGACGAAGTGGACCTATTTTTTAAGCAAACGCAACAAAAACCCGGAAAAAATATTTTCAACACCCAAAAACGGAAACAATGTTTTCGTCCATGGATTCGCCGGTGGGTCCTAACGACCCATTTTTTAACAAACGCAACAAAAAATCCGAAAAAAATGTTTTCGATCAAAAAACGAAAACAATGTTTTCGTCACAAAAAACACTGATTCATCGAAGGTTTGTATCAACTTATGGATTTGCCAACGGGTCATAATCATGAGTCTTTTTAAAAAATGTAGATTCGTCAGAAGATTTATAGCGACGAGGATTAGTAGCGTCTAACGACCATTTTTTAACAAACGCAACAAAAAACTTCGAAAAATTGTTTTAGTCGCCAAAAAACCGGAAAACATGTTTTGGTAAAAAAACAGATTCATCGAAGATTTTTAGCCCTTTTTCCTCTAGGCTATTTTTCACCGTGGGTGGTTTTGCGAATATGTATTATTACTCGGTGAACACGTAGAGTATTGACTCGACAAAAGAATGTTGTCATCTCGATAATTTTTCCTTTTCCTAACGACCATTTTTTAACAAACGCAACAAAAAAACTCGAAAAATTGTTTTAGTCGCCAAAAAACCCGGAAAACATGTTTTGGTCACAAAAAAACAGATTCATCAAGATTTTTCGCCTTTTTCCTCTAGGCTATTTTTCACGGTGGGTGGTTTTGCGAATATGTATTATTACTCGATTGAACACGTAGAGTATTGACTCGACAAAAGAATGTTGTCATCTCGATAATTTTTCCCCTTTTCCTCTGGACTATTTTTCTGGGTTAGTGGTTTTGCGAAAATAAAAAGTTTATTTTCGGCGCATGCTATCGAAATTCAACCGGCGCAGCGTAGCGCGCTTTTCCACCTAGTATACTTCTAAAATACAATGTGTTATCTTCTCCCTGGACAAAAGCCATTCAATTATTCTAGTCGTAACCACCTTTTTTTTTTTTAGGAAGTAAATTAAATCTGGACTAACTGGGATTTACTTGGGCCGGTCTATCTTAAATGGGCCGAATCCTTAAGGGCCCATCCACAACCCTCGGCTTAAGTGGGCCCGACGTGTCAGTGGCACGAACCCGTCCTCAGTCCTCGCGGCCCCCTCCTCATTCCGCCTTCCACCAGCCGGAACCAATCCTCCCTGCGCCGCCGCTCGCCGTCTCCGCCCGCGCCCCGCAGGTAACCGTTCCACACCTGCTACCCCTCCCCTCTCCTTGTACATATCTAGAGTCTCTGATCTGCCGATCTGCTCGCGGATTGCTCGCCGCCCACTCGGCTTTCCTCTTGGGTGCGCGGGAATGGAGCTTCTAGGTAGATCACGGCGTTTTCTGTGCGAATCTGATCGATCTGAGTGGTAGCTCTCGCCGTTGGTCTCGAGGTACCATACCATTACCAATCGCGCGGCCGTCTCGGGTTAGACCTCCCAGGGACGCCGGGTGCGCGTAGGAGACGAATGCCAATAACTGAGGGCTGGTACTTGTTGAGTTGTTGTTTGCGATTCAGAGAGGGAATTACCGTGCGATTCGGTGAAGGATCTGCATTTTAGGTCATTGCAGCATTTTTTTTTCTTCTGTTTTTCATGTGGAGATTATAGTTAGACTGTAATACTGTACTGGCACCCAGTCTCATGTCTACTCCAATTTCTGATGAGTTCTGTTTGTTGTAATCTAAAATGAGAGATTTAGTATTTTGCCACTTCAAACATGTAGCTTCGCAAATTTGCCACTGGACCCACATTTCATTGACTTAGATGGTCCCATATGTCATTGACTCAAATGGCATCATAATCAAAGAGTCAATCTTTGAAGTGGCAAATAACCAAAATTTTCAATCTTTTTTAAAATAACAGTGCCTTATATTGTCAACAGTGTTCTAAATAATATCCTTTAAGGCCTTGTAAATGGACGTTAAAGCGGTAAAGGTCTCCTGCCTGTTACAATTATGAACATTTCAAGGTTTGTCCATTATCGGGCTGTTTATTCGGTTTAACGGTAGTTAACATTTAAAAGAATATTATGACATACATGAGATGAATGCTAGCTTTGCTTTTCATTGCCACTTAAGCTGCTTATTTGTTAAATTATTATTCTTTTATTAGGTTCACATTATGTCATCTCTTTTCTTCATGTCATCACTGTGGACAATTGTTGATAGCCTGGTAGTTCCATTCTGTATGCATAAAAGGAGATGAATTAGATGCTTATTTTATTACTACAAATACATGTATATATTTCTCTGAATTTTAAATAGCAAAACCGTTTACAAGGTCACGTACCATATAAACACTGAAAGGTGGGGTGACCGTTCGTTAACCGTTTATGGTTATTTAGAACATTGGTTGTGAATGTGGTCATAACGATCCCATTTATCACCACTATTCACCAAATGTTTCTGCATTTGTTTTACTTTGTTAGTGATCATCATGCCACCGTCCTCTTTCATTCTTTAACAAAGTTCTCAATATTCGATGCAGAGTCCTGGATGGCTGCCGGTAGGGGCATTAACCAGCTTCTGAGGAGAACTCTCCAGAAACAGTCTTCTGTAAGTGTTTTTACTTAACTCTCGCTTCTGTTTGTGGTCTATTCAAAACAAGTCCGAATCATTCCACTCTCCTTATTATTAGTTTTAGGTTCCACGGTTGTACTTAAGTTATGGTACACAATCAGGGGTACATAATTGAAATGTGATGTAAAAATATATCATCTTGCATCATCATTGTGTGAAATGTATTGAATGGGTTTTGCTACTCATGTGCCGGAAACAAATCACTGTTGGCATGCTTAGTCTGTTAGAATCTGCATCCTATGTTTTTCCTGAGAGAAATCCGTTCTCATACAAACTGCTGCGTGTAATCCTTTTTTGAGGGTTCATGTTTGGCAAGGTTTTCCTTTTCCTTTTGTATAAAGTGGATTCGAATAGTTCTCGGTACGTTGCTTTTCAGTTATACTGATTGGATCAAGCCATCAACTAGTTATCCTAGTTTTTGTTGAAATTTTTAGATCTGAAAGTGCACTAGCTGTTTGGAAGAACAAGTTTATTAGTTTCAGCAGTCAAGGTATGCTTTTTTTTGGGTTATGATTATTCTTTCTAACATTATGAGCATTTTTTCTAGGGTTCATCTCTGCTTTCCTCATTTCGGGTAAAGCATGAAGAGTCCTCTGCTGGACTGAGGGCATTGGCTCTTCTTGGAGTTGGTGCTTCCGGTCTTCTAAGTTTTGCTACGGTAGCATCTGCAGATGAAGCTGAGCATGGTTTGGCCGCCGCGGACTATCCCTGGCCACATGCTGGCATTCTTAGCTCTTATGATCATGCATCGTAAGTCAACAATATTTATACTTATTTTATGAGAAGCTTTCGTCCATTTATATGACTATGTGTTTACAATCTTACATAAGCTCATTGCACAGAAATTAATATAATCAACAATAGACCGATTACATCAATGTAGTTAAGATACTGAAAAGAATGTAATAATGATGCTATCTGTTGGATGTTTTGGTGCCAAGGGATTCTTTTTTTTTTTGAACTGCTAATATCTTATTTTTCTTGTGTACTGCTAATACCTTGTATTTGGAAAATTCTAAGAGCAGGATTCGACGTGGACATCAAGTTTACCAACAAGTGTGTGCCTCTTGTCACTCCATGTCATTGATTTCGTACCGCGATTTGGTTGGGGTGGCCTATACTGAAGAGGAAACAAAGGCAATGGCTACTGAGATTGAGGTGGTTGATGGTCCTAATGATGAGGGTGAAATGTTCACACGTCCTGGCAAGTTGAGTGACCGCTTCCCGCAGCCTTATGCAAATGAGCAAGCAGCCCGATTTGCAAATGGTGGGGCATATCCCCCAGATCTCAGTCTTATCACAAAGGTAATAACAGCTCATGGTTTTGTATTGCATTGGTGTAATCTTTCATCTCCAGCTCGTAACTTACCGTTTTCAATGCATATGTTCAGGCAAGGCACAATGGCCAGAACTATGTGTTTGCTCTTCTTACTGGTTATCGTGATCCACCTGCTGGTGTTCAGGTAACACTCTCTTGTATATTTTTTGTTTCTATCAGATAGCTTAGCTTTTGTAGTTGCTCGGCCTTGGTGCACATGGTTGGCAATCACCTGCATCACACGAGTACATGATACTGACACCTCTGATTTTGCATCTATGTGTGAGCAATCCTGCTGGACCCTGAAAGTACTGAATTCTTGATTGTGGTGTCTTAACTGTTTTTGTGTGTTCTGTTGGTTTAGCAATATTTCTCTCCATTAATCTTCGATCAATTAAGCTTCTCATTTCAGTCAATTGTTGTTGTGAATCTTACCACATGGGATTATTTGATTCATTTTGGACTCTAGTCTGAAAAGTCATGTTAACCTGTCCTGCAAAAGTGCAAATGTCGATTTCTTCTGCTGAATATTCTACAAATGAATGCAGTACTTTTTCACTTCCAGTGAATCATCTAGCATGGGGCAGCTTACTTTATTCATTGCTGTAATCTTCCATACTGTTTGCTTTTTGTTATCGGCTTTCTGCTGTCTTATAACCGTAGAAAATTGATATCTGTTTGATTTAAAATCTAGATTCGTGAGGGTCTGCATTACAATCCCTACTTCCCTGGTGGTGCCATAGCCATGCCCAAGATGCTTATAGATGGAGCTGTTGAGTATGAAGATGGTACTCCTGCAACTGAAGCCCAGGCAAGCCTTCTATCCCTCTTTGGGCCCTTTTAAGTTGTTACCATGTTGGGCTAGCATTAAAGCATGATTCTTTTCATATTTCAATTGCAGATGGGTAAGGATGTCGTGTCGTTCTTGTCGTGGGCAGCTGAGCCTGAGATGGAAGAGAGGAAACTTGTAAACTATCCGACAGCTCGCTCACTCATTTATACGTTATAACTTTTTTGCTGGCCATTGTTCTGATGTGCCTAATACCAACTTACTCTAATTTGTTCTAGATGGGAGTCAAATGGATCTTCCTACTGTCACTTGCTCTTCTCCAAGCTGCATACTACCGTCGTATGAGGTGGTCGGTCCTGAAGTCTCGCAAGCTGGTCCTGGATGTTGTCAACTGAGGACTACTGTCTCTTCTTTTTATTACAACGTTGAGTCCGTTAACCGGAAGCAGTCGAAATAATGAGATTGTGATGTCCATTTTGCCACTGGGTTGTGCCCATTCCTAGTATTTCATTTTTGTTTTCTTCCTCTGCTGCAAAAGCATTTTCTCCAAGGGAGCAGTTATTTTCATTTTTTGCCTGTCAATGCCTGAATGGTCTTTCGGGATTTCAAGCGTTCTTCATTTGGAGCCTGCAGCAGCAAATTTACAACTTCAGATATGGCCGCATGGCTGAAATCAAAATCTTTGAATTTGTACCAACTAGTTCATAATGTTTGCTGGAAAACATCATCAATATCATAGCGATTTTTGGGGTAATTATTTCAAATGTATATAACGAAGCTCGCAGTACTATGTACTGCAGGAAGAGGAAGAATCAGGGATCAGCCGATTTCATCATCCTTTTTGGTGATTTCGTCGTCCTGTCTATCCATTAATGCTCAGAAAGGATTCTGCTATGCTTGTCGACGATCGTAAAGAGCTATCCAAGTTCGTGGTTTAGGAAGTATATTGTTTGCTTGTGTGTTATATATATATATATAAGCTTTTTTCTACTCTCGGGAGTAATTACTCCCTATGCCATATCTCATAACGTATGAGGTATCTCATGCGACGGAGGGTATGTACGCGTAGTATACGAGTATATAAGACCATCTAGGTGGTATGTACATTTTTTCAGAGGTGGTATGTATATTTTTTGGACACTCCTTTTTATGTGCATATATGAAGGTATTTGCGAAATATGCTAAAAATCATGAATTTCCTTGCAATTTTTTCATGTAGCTCACATTGGAGTATCTTATAATTAGTGTATGAGTGTACCTAAAGTGATAAAGGAGTATTTCAAGTTCGTTTAGGTAGTATTTCAGAGGTGGGAGTAACTACACCCGGGAGTAAAAGATATTTTTCCTATATATATATATATATATATATGGCTGGATATGGGGTGCAAACCACTCTTACCGAGAAAACCACCCGTAAAAGTTTTGAAAAATTCTCAAAAAAATACCATATATAGGGGATGTGAGCTTTACAATCCTGCAAAATGTGAAGATGAAACTCAAACGCATTTGGAAGATATGAAAAAGACAAACAACAAAATAAATAGTGCTAAATAGTGAAATATTAGTATTCTGGCTGCATTTGTCTTTTTTATATCTTTCAAATGCGATTGAATTTCATCTTCAAATTTTGTAAAATTGTAGAGACTCACTTCCTCTACATATATAATAATAATTTTTAAAATTTTTACGGGTGATTTTTGTGAAGTTTTTACCGTAAAGAGGGTTTGCACCAAATATGCCCATTGTATATATATCGGACGATCGACGCGAGCCACTCACTCCCAAGTGGAAATCCAACATCCACAAAACTCGCCGTCCGGCCATGGTCGGAGCCGTCGCGGCGAGCTCCACCGCCTCCTCCTTGGCTCCGAACCCGACAAGGCGAGACCCGGTTAGGAGGCGCACGCCTCCTCCTCCACTTGTAACCGCCAATCGTCACGGCCGCACTGCACCTTTACTCACCAGTCTCCACCAGGCTCGCCCTCGCGACCCGTTTCTTAACCCTCGCCTGCGATTCTCGGCGGCGGCGGGAGCGGAGGAGATGGCTGCGGAGGCGAGCGCTACGGCGGCGGTGGCGGAGGCCGGCGCGAAGCCCTTCGCCGTGCTCTTCGTCTGCCTCGGTAAATCCCGCAAACCCTAGCCTCGCCTCATTCCTGGTTCTGGGTGTGCAATTCGAGCAGCTTGATCTCCGTACCAATCTCCATGCGTGCTTGTGGACTGAACTTACCTGTTGTTGCTTCGTCTCGCTGCTTTCGGGTGCTCGTGTGTGTGAGCACCGGTGTACTGTGTCCGCAGCGTGCGTGCAATGATCTTGGGCATTTGATCTCTCGGATTCTCCCAATGGCGCGTGTCCCTGATTCTTTTGGAGTATGATCGAGATAGCCTTGTGCACACATGAGAATAAGAGCTTTGCAGGATGCTCATGGTATATGCTTGTCGGCATAAATAGATATATGCTCACTTGTGTAAGTGAACACGCGAATGGCAAGTTCTCACATTTTATCTTCGGTGTGGCTTGGAGATTTTGGTTGGTTTGAATCTGGAAATGCATTTTCTCGAGTGTTATGTATGCGTATACTAATGACAGCATGTTGAGACTTGGTTTTGGTGATAGCATTCCACAATTCCATTTGTTTCAATCTCCACCCCTGTTGTGTTGTTCGGATCATTTACTCAGAGTTGTCTTACTTGGACACGGACACAGGAGTCACAATCCGACTCGGATTCAAGGTGTCTTATTTGGTAAGAATTTTTAGACACGGGAAATGCTACTCGGAATCGTACATAGGTGTTGGAATCCGACTTAGATTTGAGGTTTCCAATTTGGCAAAAAATTTTGGACAGAGTTGTCCAACTAACACCGTCAGACCATTCTGATTCGTCACAGTTGTGTGTGATGATAGTTCAACTTTGTAGGTGCATGCCGTATCAGCGCATGAGCTGTATGGTTTTGTGCCAGGTGTATGATGCTTATGGATTTCGTTGTGTTTCTGTGTTTTTGAAATGTAATGTTTGCTTTCTCGGCACCTAAGATTGGGCATTGCTTTCTGCATGTGTTTATTTGCTTACGTGTGCATTGGCATGCTTAGGCGCGCATGTCCGCATGCTCTTTTGATGGATGATATTTTCATCACAACGTCTTATCTCGGCTGATATGCTTGATTGTGATAATCTCGGTGAGCCAATGTAAAAAAAAAGCAGCCTCCTTTTCATAGAATGAAATCCAAGAGGTTTAAGGGTTTTATTGACTTTGATTGGTTTCATTCCTAGCCTACCCCAACTTGTTTGGTTGGTTGGTCTTATCTTGGCTGATGTGTGTTTGAGCGTGGAGTTCCTGATACATCTATGCACTGCATTTATATGATTTCCTGTGCTTGATGTAAAATGTGTGTACAGGGAACATTTGTCGGAGTCCTGCAGCTGAGGCTGTATTCCGGAACCTTGTTAGCAAGCGTGGGCTTGAGTCCAAGTTTCACATAGACTCTGCTGGTACCATCGGTTATCATGAGGTTGTGTTATGTATTTACCTTGCTCATTTGTACTTTTACTCGGTTCAGTGATGACATCAGCATTAATGAGGTGTCTCTTGGGTTCAGGGTAACAAGGCAGACTCAAGGATGAGATCAGCTTCGAAGAAGCGGGGAATTGAGGTGACCTCGATATCCAGGCCTATCAAACCCTCAGACTTCCGAGATTTCGATCTTATCCTTGCAATGGACAGGCAGAATTATGGTTCTCTCTCAGCTCCCTTCATTTGTGTTTTGGAACCTCATGGTTTTTTGTTGATGTATCTCTGCTTGATGCACTTTTATTTTTGAGCAATATGCAGAAGATATATTGAGCTCATTTGAGAGATGGAGACACAGGGAGCCCCTCCCCGACAGTGCACCAAAGAAGGTTACAGATTGTTAGAATAATGGGCTTAATATGTTTTGTGCAATCTTCAAAATTTAGAGTTCATCCTACATGTTGTTGTTTGGCGATGTCTACTTTTAAGGTTTATAGTCTTACACTTAGGCTGACCCTTTGGGGTCCTGACATCTAAACAAAAGATATCCATGGGAACACAAAAATATATCATCCGTAACTCTTTCCCTGTCCCTTTTTCTTTTTCCACATAATGTAACATTACCATTTATTCCCTGACTAATCACAATCTTGATATTTCTGAAAATTCCTTTAGCCTGTGACACTCGGCGAGGTGCATTTTTTGTTTGGTAAATGCAGAACTCATTAATTTCTACAATGTCTTCCATTGCTTGTTACTCCAAATGGTGATTCTTTTTTTATTCCAGGTGCTTGCCTGATTAACAATATCTACTAGTGAAATTTCGTTTACTGGTTATTCACTTATCTCTGTAAAGGGGGATAACTGCATAGTTGCCTGATAATGGATGATGCGTGATCTAGCATTTATTCTTTCTGCTAGACCGTTTATAAACTTGTAGTAAACTTAGTTATCTAGATTAATGTATGTGAGTTGTGAGAACATTATATCTGATGATGCTGTTATTATTGCTTGAAAACTCACATCTATGAAGTTGTTATCCTTACTAGGTTAAGCTGATGTGCTCCTATTGCAAGCGACATACCGAGTCTGAAGTCCCAGATCCTTATTATGGAGGCCCTCAGGGATTTGAAAAGGTGAGTTAAGGACATGATGTGCTTATTGTTCAGTGTCATAAGTCTGCAATTTATGTTTCCATCTTTTCAATTGAGAATTTGCCCCAATGGGCATGAGCATTGATATGTGCATCAATCCACAAACCCTGTTTTCTGTTCAAGCATAGTAGTTTATGCATGAGCCAGGCGCACCTCCACGTATTAGTATCAAGCTTGACTTAGTGACTAACTGCCTGTGATGCTCATGAGCTCTGTCCAAGTATTTCTGTAAACATGAAGTGTACCAAACATAAACGATTGTAAGTGCTTTACACAGGCTTTTCTAAAGTATCGTTTTGGCAATATCACCTTGGCAAATAAGAAGTATACCATAAACAGACCCACTTTATGTCACGGGCCACTGAATTTGTACTGGAGTTGGTGGCCAGCAATTCAGGTGCGCCTTCGGTTTAATGGAATCGCAGTTTTCTGTCTCAAAACAGAGCATACAATGCCATCCTTGAAAAAATATTTGGTCACAATTCTTCTTCTGAGACAGATGCATATGCTGAGGCAGTTAGGCTACTGCATCGTTCATAGAAATCTCTACGAGGCAGTTTATGTAGCTAACTTGAAGATTGCCCTGCTACCTATTAGTAAGCTAAGAGGCATCAAGCGTGAACATTTGTATTTGAATACATTAACAAAACAAGGCCAATAAAAAGATATGATTTATTTGCCGCTCCTTGATTTCCTTATGATAATCCTTTCCGCAGTTGACAAATGATACTATGAGAAATTCTCTCGCAAAGCCATTTAGGTGTAATAATCATTTTACATGCTAGCAATGATGACACAATGTATGTAGTGCCGATTATATTTAGACAAGATATACAGGAAAAAGATATATGTTGTACATTATGTAGTAAGCTTTCTTTGGGCAATGCTTTTCAGGTACTGGATCTGCTGGGAGATGCATGCGAGTCACTTCTCGAAAGCATCCTGGCGGAGAATGCAAGTATTTCTGCTTGACCTCAATCAATACCAATTGTCTCGGACCGTCACCGTTTTTCATTCAACCGTGTCGGATTGGATGCTTACCAGTACTATCTATGCACCGTTGGAGTCATTTGATTGCAACAGAGATCAGTTACTGTCAGCTCTCTCTTAAACCCGGATAAGCAGAAATCATCCAAAAGACACTTTATCACCATGTGTGTACAGTGTATTCGTGTCTATACAATGTCAGACAAGATATCTGTATCATGAATCTCTGCTATATAAAACAAGAGTTTCTTTTCGCTTCACTTTATCAAAATTACTCATATTACCACTGCTCTTTAATTACTCATTTTTACTACTGTTCTTTAATTATCCATATTTATCACTGTTAGTGCTCTTTGAAAATAAAATTTTTATTGTAAATTGAGTTTCCGTTGTAACGCACAGTTACATGGCTAGTAACTTTTATAACATAGATCGTTCTCCCTCTTTTCATTTATACTTTTATCTATATCATGAATTCAACTGTGATAAAATCACCAATCTCTCTTCATTTTTGATTTAATCTGTATCATGAAATACACTTCGATAAAATCACCAGCTCGAATTAAAGGTTGATACATGGTAGAAGTTTACACAGGCCCAACCAACCTGTCCAAACAACGCAAGCTGCCGAGGCCATCACCGCCGGTAGCACTGCACATGCAAGAAGAAGCCGCCGGGCGACTGCGCCCTCCCCGCCGCCGCCTGCTGGTCGGCCATCCACAGTCTCCTCCTTCTCCGCCCTAACCCTCACCATGAACTGCGCCCCTGCGCCGCCGCGGCCGAACCACCAGTCGTGCACGTCCCACATCACGTCAACCACCTCCCCGTCGGCCAGCACGGCCGCGCGGTTGCCCCGGAAGCCCCACCCCACCCGCCGCACCTCCGCCACCTTCTCCCCGTCGATGGTCACCCGCACCTCCCCCTCGCCGCCTCTGCACGCGTGCACGGCCACCTCGTGCACCTGCCCGCCATCCCGGAACCTGCACTGGGTGGTGTACGCAGTCGCGGCGCCGCGCAGCTGCTCGCGGCGGCTGACGAGGAGACGGCGTGGCGCGGGGCGGCGGCGAGGTGGCGGGAGAGGTCGCGGGCAGCGTCGCCCGTGCCGAGGAAGATGACGAGCTCGGCGTCGGCGACGACCGCGAGGCAGTAGTCGCCGGATGGCTCCGGGGAGGAGTGGGATGGGTACTCGGCCGCCGTGGTGTCCCAGTGGATGCCCAAGGCCGTGCCGGCGTCGGTGACGAGGGACCGGCTCCCGCGCTTCTTGCGCAGCAAGTGTTGGATGCTCCTTGACGACGGCGAGAGGCCCTCGTCGAAGGCGACGGCGAGGCCGACGTCTCCGGCGGTGCTCCGTATCCACGTCACCCGGATGAGGAGCTCCTTGCCTGAGGACAGACGGGCGCTGTACACGCTCGTGGCCGCCGCCTGCAGCAACCGGTCGAGCGCGCCACGGCCGGAGACAGAGGCCGCGGCGGAGATGCCGACGGAGCTTTCCCCGAAGCAGGACAGGTCCCGCATTGCTCCGCCGCACCGCTCGATCGTAAGCAACTTTGACCAGGAGCAAACACTGCACAGGATCGGATCAAATGCGGCGATGCTACCTACTGCATACCAGAAGCTTTGCGACGAGACCAGCGCAAGAATGCAGGCGAGAAGAGGACAAAATGAAGGATTTGATGCCCTTGATTTAGGGTCTGTTTAGCAGGGATATAGTTTTACTAGATTCGTAAATTTAGTGAAGCTGAAAATTCTAGCTTTATCAGATTCGTGAAGCTGAAGCTGTGAGTTGTTTGTTTAAATGAATCATCCTATTTACATTTTAAACTAAAAACATAAACTTAACTCACTTTATTTTAATCTATAAGTTTCATTTTTCAGGTAAAAGCTGAATCTGGAGCTCTACCAAACAGACCCTTATTTCTCTCCGTATGTGATCTATGGCAACTTCATGATCAGCGCATCGCATTGCACCTATAAATACTTGTCATTTTAATATAAATATGATATAAAAATATAGTTTAATCACTAATTTTTATTAAATTATAGTATTATAAAAGTATTTTTTTAAAAAATCTATACATATGACTTTTATATATCCAATTTAAACATCTAAAAAATACAAACAGCTAAAGTTTCTAAATTCTAACTGTATAATGCTAAAACATGACTATTGGTGACTGAAGGCAGTAAACATGACTATTGGTGACTGAAGGCATTAGTTCACTTGTTTGTATTCGCGCGGCTGTCGTGTTGTCCGGTGAGCTTGCAAAGAATTTGCAGGTCTAATCATTAAGGATGGATGGATGGATGGTTAGGCAATTTGACGAAATTATAATCATCTGTCACTCGTGTAGTCGAGTCGGCCATTGCTAGCTAGCCTAGCAATGCGCCCTTAAAATTGTTAAGAAAACACATGATATATATACTAATCGCTATGCTGTTGATTGCCCAGTTGTATTAAGGTTTAGTTCCATGTTTGACGGCGTGTTGGTCAGCGACAGAACGGCTATATCATACTGCGAACTGATAAGCTTGATGCCCCAACTCCTAACCAATCATTTCTTTTCTTTCTTTCTGCTCCATCTTCTAAAATCCTTGTGGGGGAATATTTGATTGGCCTGGAAGATTGATGTTAATCGACCTGGAATTCACATTACCGCAACGCAATTTCGAAGGTGCCTGACTGACTCTTGCCTAATCAAATAGCTGTCTGTTGGTTAATTAGGCATATTAATGATGAATTTATTTCGAAAATAAACTATGACAATAATTGAAGATAGAGCAGAGGAAACATACAAACTAGACACAAGTAATATACCTATTGCAATGTCTGCCTCATCCATATTATTAGATAAATAGAACAAAGACATGGTTCGCATGCGTTGCCGAGACGACGCGAAGACGTGACCGAACTAGTGATAGATGTCGATGAAGATCAGAAGGCGACGTAGGTGAAGCTGATCGTCGGTGAAGAAGCTAGCGAGCAGTCGCGTGAAGACACTTCCGAAAAACATGATTCTCCCGGTGCAGGATTAGACCTACTCTCCCAATAGTCGATGCACGCCGACGAAGGGACCGAGAAGATGGAGGCAGCACAGTACTGAGGGAAGGCAAAAGGTTCGAGAGAGAGATCTAATCTCAGTTCTGTGTGTGTGTGTATAAATATAACAGAGAGAGAATCGTGGAGTACGATATAAGTCTGTTACGGATACCGCGTAAAATCCGCTCCACGATGCGAGTGCGTGCATGTTCTCTTCTTCTTTTTCTCATGCTCAAGCATGGTAGAAGGAACCTTCCTTATAAGGTGGTCTTCATCCACTTCCACTAGCAATATAGGATTATTGCATTTTTATCTCCTTTCCACCTAATGGACCTTTGGAATTTTTCAAGAATTATTTGTGAACTAATGGGCCTTTAGCCTAATAATTCCAACACTGTCGACATGGTATGATACATAATCCAAGTAACCATCGATGTTAGCTTAAAAAAACCCTTCACCTCATAAGAGAGAGAGAGACTGGTCATGTATGAGTATTTGGGCCCACCTAGCAGTTTGGCTTATTTGTATTTGGACCGTGCTTAGCTAGGCTGGGCCTACAGCATCCTCGATAAGAACGGAGCGCCGTCCGATGCGAGGTGCGCGGTCTGGATTGAGGTGGAGGCAAGTTTGCCTACAAAACCCTATCCAACGTCGTTTTATCAATGGAACCTTCCTGATTACAACCAGGGTGGGCATTTTTAAACCAAAATTGAAAAATTGGATCGAACCAAACCGATTTAACTGAATATTTCGGGGGTTTTCGGTTTCTGGTTCGTTTTTATTTCGTCTATGTTCGGTTTTCGGTTCTTCAACCATACATCGAATTTACTTGGGCAAGTTACACGTGAATACATGATTCGGCTTCACCCACCTGTAGGCCCCATAGCCCCCATCCCCATTCCGATTCCCCCACCTGCAATCATAGCCCGCAGGCCCATCCCCATTCGCCATTCCGAGCTATTCGGCTTTTAACATTCCCCTTCCTGGATAACCCTAATCCCCAAATTCCGATTGACTAGAGACAGTGTTGTTGTGGCTGGATGTGGCTACCATGGCAGGGCCATGACAGTCCGCCACCGCAGCATGACGGAGGGGAGATTGGTGGATAGGAGATCGACGGAGGGGCCCATGGCCACAGCGTGGCGGATGTCACCACAACGTGATCGAGCCAGATCGACTGAGTCAATGGTGCCCTTCCCCTTTGCCTTCCCTTACTTTCCCCTTGGTTTTTACTTGTGTGTGTGTTTGTGGTTGTGAGGATGGATTGGGTAGGAGAAGAAGCTATTGGAAGGGTGGAGTTTGGGAGGGGAGAGAAGTGGGCAAAAATTAATAGGATTACATAGCCTCCTGTTGGGGCTAGGGTTGGTCAGGCACATCCCCTTCGTCGCTAACAACGCCACTCATGGTGGTCGATAGACCAGGTGACCAGCAATATGCTAATCGCCCGCTAGGGTTCACCATGGTGGTAAGGTGAACACAAATTTCGGTCTATCGAAAAAGAAAAATAACCGAACCAAATTTATTTGGCTAATTCAGTTCGGTTTTTTAATTTAAATAAAAAATTTCAGTAGCCAATTTTTAAAAACCAAAATATCTTTGAACCCAGTAAACCAAACCGAAAAAACCCCGAATGGCCACCCTAGTTACCACCGTGCACATCAGCGGCTTTCACGGTGACTGTCAGATCGAACATCAGCGGCTCGGATCGAGGTTAGAGACTTTTGCCAGGAAACCCTTCAGTTCCTTAATTAACACGAATTGCTCCACCTTCTCGAAGCCCCAAACACACGCGGTCTTCAGGCTTCCCCGGTTCCCCCAAATCCCCAAGAACCCTAGTAGAGCTCTTGCTCGAGATGGCGACGGCGAGCGCGACGACGGCGAGCTCCACGGTAACGTCCGAGGGAAATGTGGAGCGCGAGCACGGAAATGGCGCGGCTGCTGTCCCCACCGCGGGGCAGGAGGAGGAGGCGGAGGGGGAGGAGATGATTGGGCCGGGCCCGGCGCCAGCGAGGCAGCGGCAGAAGCGCCCGCTCCAGTTCGAGCAGGCCTTCCTCGACGCCCTCCCATCCGCCGCCATGTGCGTCTAGCCCTCGCCGTTTAGGGTTAGGATTGGGGGCCCGCTTGCAGCTGCGTGGCTGACTATTTGGTTGCTTTTGCAGGTACGAGAAGAGCTATATGCATCGGGACGTCGTCACCCACGTCGCCGTCTCCCCCGCCGACTTCTTCATTACCGGGAGCGCAGATGGTGATCTCTCGCACTCTGGTCTCGCTGCAATGTCTTATTTCGCGTGTAGCAGTGGTTTGTGCTAGTGTTTGGATCAGTTAGTTGCAGCCTGTGTTGAACTTTAGCTGTACGTTTTGTTGGAATGGCACGCTGTTCTGCGTTTGGCTGTGGATTCGACTCTGGTGCTTAGGCATGTGGACCGACTTGTAATTTCCAGAGCTTACTAGACTTGGTGAAAAATGCTACCTGAAGAGCTTAGATCTATGCAGGGGATCAATTTCATTGATCTTATAGGGGAAGATGGCTGATTCCATTTCGTGCCATGGGAGCTTAATTTAGTTTTCTTTTCTTTTATCTCCCCAGGACATCTGAAATTTTGGAAGAAGAAACCGGTTGGGGTGGAATTTGCTAAACATTTTCGGTCCCATCTCAGTCCCATCGAAGGCTTAGCTGTGAGTGCCTACATTCTTTTGTTCACCTCTTCAATTCAATTAAAAAAAACAAAGTTGGTACATCCACGATACTTATCTTATGCTGCATAATATTAGCTTGCTAGTTGCTGGTCAGTCATTGCTCCTACCTGTGATAATATGAACAACTGTAAATTATAGCGTGATCCAGTAATGCAGGTGAGTGTCGATGGCTTACTTTGTTGCACCATCTCCAGCGACCGGTCTGTAAAGATATACGATGTTGTAAACTATGACATGATGTTCATGATGCGTCTCCCATTTGTTCCTGGAGCGATTGAGTGGGCTTATCGACAAGGGGATGTCAAACCAAAACTTGCTGTTAGTGACCGAAATACACCTTTTGTTCACATATACGATACTCATTCTGGTTCAAATGATCCCATCATCTCCAAAGAGGTAATCTGTTGGGGCCTTCTATGTTTATTTTTATGATTCATGTGAATTTAAGTAACCAAATGATATATACTGTATGAACTTCTTCTTTAACTGCAGATTCATTCTGGCCCTGTAAAAGTTATGAAATATAACCATGTGCATGATGTTGTGATATCTACTGATGCCAGAGGACTCTTGGAATACTGGTCTCCATCTACCCTCAAGTTTCCGGAAGATGCGTATGTTGTTGCTTTCCTGGAGTTATTTTTGGCATCATGTAGCTTCTAATCTTGTCTTTGCCAGAACATTGTTCTGAACCACTGAAAACTGGAGTATATTCTCCCACTTTCCATTACTTTTGCTGAAAATTTTGTAACCAGAACAGTGCACTGGATAATATATGGTTGAACCCCGTGAGATCTAATTAGATACTATTATGTTTAGTAAAGGTGCAACAGTTGAATGGATAACATAGTCAATGCCCCAACAAAACCCTGTACTGAATCACTTGTGTGCTTGATAGTCGCCTACCTAGTTGTTTCTGGTTTGAATTGTTATCTTTTTGAATCCTGTCACTTTGTCAGCATGTTGCTATGACTTCCTTTTGTGGTAGCTATATTTATATGTGTTAAGAGCTGTTCTTCCCCCCCTTGGTAAACGTATCAACTCATATACTTATCAATGCTTGATGTTGCTATTTGCTTTATGCAGGGTGAACTTTCGTTTAAAATCAGATACAAATCTATTTGAAATTGCAAAATGCAAGACGAGTGTATCTGCTATTGAGGTACTTTTTTATTTGGTCCTCACGTGATTTGCATATCTTGCTTCTTCGTTCATAGAACTAGCCATACAATTTCACAATGATGAGCTTGAATGCACTGCAGCAGAATAAATATAGCATGGACTGCTACACAACATGCTTTTGCTTGTTCTTTTTACCAGCACATTACTTAGATGACAGGGATATCTGAGTTTGTAGTACTTGGAATATTCATCAAATCTCAGTGGTTAGGGATAAATCACTTCATTCTGAACATCTATGATGAGAGATGATCCGATGATGTCAATCATCTGGGCAAAATTAATTTGGTCAAATTCATTGTCTTTAGAAATGATCGTCGCTCCCACTCTTTTTATTGTACACTGAATAACTCTGCTAAATGAGCTGGTGTTGTCCAGGTGAGCAATGATGGCACTCAATTTGCTGTCACATCACCTGATCGCAGGATACGGGTATTTTGGTTCAAAACTGGCAAACTTAGGCGTGTATATGATGAGTCCCTTGAGGTAAGAATCTTCCTCTGTCCAATGTTTGAGGCGCAGGTAAATATGTTTGATTGTAATTTCCAACTGAATGCTTTCACTTGTAGGTCGCACAAGATCTGCAGAGAAGTGATGTTCCACTGTATCATCTTGAGGCTATTGATTTTGGGCGAAGAATGGCTGTCGAGAAGGAAATAGAAAAGACTGAAAATGTTCCACAACCTAATGCTGTCTTTGATGAAAGCTGCAACTTTCTTATTTATGCTACCCTTTTGGGCATAAAGGTATTCCCTAGTTTCTTCATTTCCTATCGTTTCCTTTATATATTAGGTCCTTTGTGTACTTCAGTATTTCTAGTCCATTTTTGTTGTTTTTGTTACATTTGGGATGGTAAATGTTCTCGAGGAAATTACTTAATGATGTCAAAGAATATACTTGTTCATTTGATATTTTCTTATATGAATCAATTGGCTAGTCAAACAACGGGTTGTAATAGCAGCTTGTGTCACTCAGATATCTTAGTAGCCGCTCATGTTGAGCTTTTGACCTTTTATCACACCAAGTAATCATGGTGTGCATATATGGAAAAAATATTTTTTTTCTGCATCTTATGTTTGTGAGCTCAAATCTTTCTGCAAGACTTACTGTTATCGGTCATATGCAGATTGTAAATTTGCACACAAATAAGGTCTCCCGTATCCTGGGAAAGGTAGAGAACAATGAGAGGTTTCTGAGAATTGCTCTATACCAAGGTGACAAAGGCAATAAGAAGGTTAGGAAAATACCCTCAGTAGCTGCCAATGTCAATGACAGCAAGGAACCTTTATCAGACCCAACGCTGCTATGTTGCGCCTTCAAGAAACATCGAATATATCTCTTCAGGTACACCGGTTCAGTCATCTCAGGAGAACATTTCATTGGCTGGTTGCTCACTGCTGCTTCTGCACAGTGACTTCCTCATCAGAAATTTGTTCACATATGTTATTTCTTGTAACATCCTCCTCCTTTTCAATTCCTTTACACCATACAGTCGTAGAGAGCCTGTGGAGCCTGAAGATGCAACCAAGGGTAGGGATGTCTTCAATGAAAAACCGCCACCAGAAGAGCTTTTAGCTGTATCAGATTTAGGAAAGGCTGCTACAACATCACTACCTGATAGTTTGGTATGGTTTCTCGATCATATGTTTGTGGTGGTTGTTACTCCTTTGTTGGACGGAAATTTGATATCTTAAATTCTGAATTGTATTTGTATGTGAGGGTTAGTTTCTTTAGTTCTTTCCTGGATCACCTGGATTCATGAGACTATTTCCTATTTCAGGTGCTGCATACTTCAATGGGTGACATTCACTTGAGACTATATCCAGAGGAGTGTCCAAAAACAGTCGAGAATTTCACTACCCATTGCCGGAACGGTTATTATGATAATCTCATATTTCATCGTGTAATTAAAGGATTCATGATTCAAACTGGGGATCCTTTGGGTGATGGCACTGGTGGGCAATCAATCTGGGGCAGGGAATTCGAAGATGAATTTCATAAAAGGTATTTTAGCTGTATGCCTTTTCTTTTTCACATATGCACAAACGGGTGCATTTGTTCATCTTAATGTTCCATTTAGTCAATCAGTGGCTATGTAAGTTTGTGACTAGGAAGATTCTCTATATGGTCATGTAAATTCTGTATGCACTGTGCTTTCAGTTGTTGCTCAAAGAGAGCACTGTCTTTTACGGATATCCTATCTCTTATAGGCTTATAACGACAACTATGGTGGTTATATTCTTGCAGCTTGAGACATGACCGACCTTTTACACTTTCAATGGCCAATGCGGGACCAAATACCAATGGTTCTCAATTCTTTATCACCACTGTGGCAACTCCATGGCTAGATAACAAGCACACGGTGTTCGGTAGAGTTGTGAAAGGGATGGATGTTGTTCAGGTATCAGCCTTTTGCCTATTCACTTAGTTGCTGAATATTGTCTTTTCTTTTACTTCATTTTATCTTCCTAACTTTGCATTTGTGTTTAAAGCAAATCGAGAAGGTCAAGACCGACAAGAATGACAAACCATATCAGGATGTGAAGATCTTGAATGTTACAGTTCCGAAGACATAAGCTCCCATTTAATCATTTGGTCAGTTTTTCTTCTCTCAGGAATTTGGTACATTTTGGATTAAATTTTCTTGTTTCCTTGTTGTGCATATGGAGACAGACTTGACCACATTTTAAAAGATATTTTGTTTGCGGCCTTTTTTTCTGGAAAGCTAGATCTAGTGTTTTGTTGTGACCAAGAAGATGCACAATTTATGAATATGACTTGCATGCTTCCAACCGATGATTGTTGCTTCAAATCCTACCTGTTTAGGGTTCGTTTAGAATGTGTGAATTTCCTTATGTTTCTGTAGGATTTGCACTGTTTCCTGTGAAATACCGGCGATGCAAAATGTACATTAGCTGGGATGGTGAACTTTATTCCTCAATTACCCCATACATAACATTATCAATTGTAATAATGCTCGATGAAAAAAAAAACTCTTAAATCTCGATTAACACATTCTGATACTATTCTAGTCCTGCTTTTGTGGCTACCAAGCTTATTTCAGGATGAGACCATCTTTTTGTTTTTTTCCCATTGATGGTATATAGTGCCTATCATGGGCAGGATAGCTTTGATTAATGTTGATTGGTTTTTCCTTGGATGGATTTCATGAAAATTTAACTCGTTCTATGGTTTGTTGTGGTAGACGTAAATACTTGGAAATTTACTTTATCAGATCATGCGTTGGCAAATAAAAAGCGTCTTGGGATGTATGCAACTTGCAGGAAATAAAAGCAGCAAATCAAAACATCTTACAAGTAGGCAACTTGCTTGAAAACAAAGCGGCCTCTGGTGTTCCTTTTTTTTCTGAAAAGAATTACCTTGTGGATTGTGTTATCTCAATTTTACCATAGAATTTTATTTTTGCATGTTTTTGCAGTGAACTGGTGTGATCATGTAAGCCGATTTTTTTTATCATCAGTGTTCTCATGTCATGTACCTTCTACAGGGTTGGCATGTAATGCCTGCGGTTCCTCGGTTCTGCGACCATTTGCTGACCTGCCTAAGAGAAATGTGATTTCCTTAACCTGCTGCTGTGTTGCATCGAGTTTGCCCTTCTTCACCGGAGGGAGCAGTCTTGTTAGAAGCATGCAACTCGTGCCCGGATGATGCCTGTGTTGTCAAAGTTTTAACGAGCCTTTCGTCCAGAATCATGGGACAGAGTGAGTGTAATATTCTAGTTTGGCAATTTAATAGGGGAAAATGTAACGGCTTGTTTGGATGGGGATCCGAGGAAGGTTAGTCGATGGATGGGTGTAAGCCTGTAACTTTTATTTTATGAGTTCCTGGAATGTGGACACGGTTAGTTTTGGTAATTACTGATATAGACCTTTTACTTCGTCAAAAATTAAAAAAAAAACTACTAGACCTTTTACCATTCTTGAGAGGTACTAAGATATACATTAAACTAAACTAGTATACAGAGGCATCAAAATTTAAAGGATGGAGGTACCATGAAGCATACTAGTTTAATGGAAATTTGGTGGGACGTTCTAAGGATAACAAAATAAAAAACATTATTGACATGTACCAATCAAAGCTGCCATGCCATGTGGGCGATTCTTGTTTGGTGATGCGTCCGTCACGGGCGGCTACATGTTGATGTTTTTTTAAAGCATAACTACATGTTGATGTTGACGTGATGAGGTTGTTGTCCTCGCTAAAAAATGTGAACGGATATGGAAGGGGGAATCTCATCTATCTTTGGCCGCCGGCGGCGGCCGGTGCATGCGACCTTCTCTCTGTGTTCACAGCGTTGGTGGACCTGGACTCGTGGAGGGAGGCATTAATTAGTCTATCGTTCAAAGAGTAGCAGCAGTGTGACATCCTCTTGCTCACCGTTCAAAGCAGAAGTCTTGAAAACGCGTCGGCCTGGTTGGTCTCTGGGACAGCGTGACGTCAGCTCTTAGGTGTGCATCTATGGTGGCGTCCGGTGAGTCGCAGGTCCCGGCTGCTGCGATGAGATTAGAAAGCCTCCGACTCATGGCGCAAACGTTGCCTCCCGGACCGTCATTCGTCTCGACGGCCAGGAGCGCGCCACGTGGACCCGCGCCAAAATTAGTGGTCAGCGGCGCGAGGAAAATGGATGGAACAGTTGCTTCAGTATCTAGTTGTATAAATATTAAAACATAAATAAATTGTAAATAATAATTATTTATCTTTTTGTTTACCTAATGGCTTGTACCCGGATGTCCGAAATTTTCGGATACATTACAACATTTTTCGTCAACGCATGCAAGCATTTTCATTCGACAAACATTGAAATTCGCTACAGTAAAAGGATGTTGCAAGCGTTCAAACAAATGTTGCACGCGTAAGAAAAAAATATTGCAAGAGGCATCTAATGAGATGAACAGTAATCGGAGCGCAGTATCTCCCATTTGTTTACTTTAAAATGTATATAATTTATATTAAAAGAAAAATCATTGAAGTACACAAGCGAGCATGAATTGTCCAATCCCTTCGCTTGCATAAAAGGTGGGGAGACCGGGAGAGCGAGCCGCGCCGCGCATTTTCCTCCCTCCCCTCACCTGTCGCTCTCCTCTCGTCCTTCAATTATTTCACCCGGCCATCCGCTCCTGCGCTCGCTCGCTGTTGCCATGGCGGCCGAGAAGCACTTCAAGTACGTCATCCTCGGCGGAGGCGTCTCCGCGGTACGTACTACCTTAACCTCTCTCTCTCTCTCTCTCTCTCTCTCTCTCTCTCTCTCTGTGTGCGCGCGCGCGCGTGTGTGATCGATCCATCGATCGTTTCGATCCGGACAAGATTTCTGCGTTTCATCCATTTCTCGTTTTGTAACAACGCATCCTATAATTTGAGGGGCAACAAGTCAAAAGGATCAACGAATTGATGATGTATCAGCCCACGGTTTCGGTCTAACCTGACAAAGATGATAATTTGATCATCCACAGGGTTACGCGGCGAGGGAGTTCGCCAAGCAGGGCGTCAAGCCTGGGGAGCTCGCCATCATCTCCAAGGAAGCGGTATGTTTGCACGCCCTCCTCTACCTTGCCACATGATTATCGGACCTTCTGACTGCAGCTCATCTCAGTAATTACTAGTGAGTACATGGAAGCAGCTTCGTGGGTATATATGGCTCAGCTAGATTTAAACTCAAAAAGAACATGACTAGTTAAACTCAAAAAGAACATGACTAGTTCAGTAGGACACGGTTATACAGCTAACCATGTTTTTTTATGTCAAAATTTACAAAATCACTACGCCGAAAAAGTGCAAAAAACTCGGCAACAAAAATAGCATCTTGTTTCTTGAGGGCATCATGCATCTTTCCAGCCGCTAGTTGTTGCGATTTATCACTTGTGCGTAGTCGATCAATTTGTTTTTGCTTACAACTTTTTGTCCTTCAGGTGGCTCCTTATGAGCGCCCTGCACTCAGCAAGGGATACCTCTTTCCTCAGAGTAAGCCCTGCAACTAGTCTGTCTGTCTGTCTATTTTTCTTATCTGTGTTGTCAGATGATCCGTTGCACTTCTTACTGATTCCAAATGCATGTTCTACGGACAGATGCCGCAAGACTTCCGGGATTTCACACATGTGTGGGGAGTGGCGGAGAGAGACTCTTGCCTGAGTGGTACTCAGAGAAAGGTATTATTTTTTCCCCCTCATTCCATGGCAGTTGTAGGCTGTTCTTGCAAGGGGAGTAGTTATTGATTCTTTAAGATGGACACCTATTGCTTTCGCATTTAGCAGATTTAAATGGGAAAAATACACCATGTCTGGAGTCTATCTGACGGCTTGGTTGATATTGCGTAAAAAGAGCATCTGATGCTTCCTTTGTAAGGTTTTTTTGCAGTTCTGAGAATGCCATGATTATGTCTGTTTGCAGGCGTTGAGCTGATCCTGAGCACTGAAATCGTCAAGGCTGATCTTGCCTCCAAGACATTGACCAGTGCGGCTGGAGCAACCTTTACCTATGAGACCTTGCTGATTGCCACTGGCTCCTCGGTGAGTTCTAAACTGTACTTTTTTCCGTAAGAGATAAAGGATCTTATATGAATGGGAACTTTGATTGTGAACTTATTGATCATGCTTTTGCCTGATTCAATTATTTTCATACTAAAGTTACTGATGATATTTATATTTGTCTGCTTGCTCAGGTCATAAAGCTCACTGACTTTGGCGTTCAAGGAGCAGAAGCCAACTACATATTGTATCTAAGGGATATTGATGATGCTGACAAGTTGGTCGCAGCTATGCAAGCAAAGAAGGATGGGAAGGCTATAGTTGTTGGAGGTGGCTACATAGGACTTGAGCTCAGCGCAGCATTGAAGACTAACAATTTTGATGTCACTATGGTGTATCCTGAACCGTGGTGCAGTAAGTCTGCTTATTCTTATATCTGGAATCTTATCTTATTTTTCTCGTATTTTCTGAATACTTAGCAGCGAGGAAACATCTTCTGTCTTCTCTACATAGTTGGCACACACTTATCATAATGCCAATCAAATCTCATATTGGGAATGTCATCTCTTGTAGTGCCTCGTCTCTTCACTGCCGGTATTGCTGCTTTCTACGAGGGCTACTATGCTAACAAAGGAATCAACATAGTAAAGGGCACTGTAGCTGTTGGTTTTGATGTTGATGCCAATGGAGATGTGAGTACTGTGTGTGCAGTTTCTGCTCAATAGCATCTGCTGTGAAGGAAAATACTCACCTGAATCTTCAATGTGCGCTTGCTTGACAGGTTACTGCAGTCAAGCTAAAGGATGGAAGAGTACTCGAAGCTGACATTGTTATCGTCGGAGTCGGTGGCAGACCACTGACAAGCCTCTTCAAAGGTCAAGTTGCAGAGGAGAAAGGTGGAATCAAGGTTAGTCACTTCTAGTTTACCTCCTAACTGAAATCACATCACAGTAGATGCTGTCGCATCTATATTTATCATCCAATTGGGTGACTCAGTTACTTAGTGGACAAAACATACTCGTCTCCTTGTCTATACCTGGTACGCTCATTGAGATTGTTCTTGCTGCTACCTTAAGGTTTGACATATATTCTCCAATCTTCTTTTGCTACTCAGACCGATGCATTCTTCGAAACAAGTGTTCCCGGTGTATACGCCATTGGCGATGTGGCCGCCTTCCCCATGAAGCTGTACAACGAGTTGAGGAGGGTGGAGCATGTTGACCATGCTCGTAAATCAGCCGAGCAGGCCGTGAAGGTGAGCCATCATTCTTGATTTGTATCACCGTGGCTGCCATTTATCAGACCCTTGAGTTTATCTCACCGTCAAATGTTCTTAATTTACAGGCGATCAAGGCCAAGGAGTCCGGCGAGTCGGTCCCCGAGTACGACTACCTTCCATACTTCTACTCCCGGTCGTTCGACATTGCGTGGCAGTTCTACGGTGACAACGTCGGCGACACCGTGCTGTTCGGAGACAACGACCCAACGGCGGCCAAGGCCAAGTTCGGCACGTACTGGATCAAGGACGGCAAGGTCATTGGCGTGTTCCTCGAGGGCGGGTCGGCCGACGAGAACCAGGCCATTGCCAAGGTCGCCAGAGTCCAGCCGCCGGTGGCAGACGTGGAGGCGCTCAAGAAGGACGGGCTCGAGTTCGCTGCCAAAATCTGAACTTCTCTACACATGTAAATTTGTGGCTGTTTTTGGTTCATCTTTGCGGTGCTTCTTAGTTCTTAGTTCCGACCAAAAAAAACAAGATTTTCTGATTGGTGATGTTGTGAGTAATGCCACTATGAAATGATCCGAATAAACTCTGCAGCATCTCTGTTTGCAGTTACCGCGGATGGGATGAGTTTGGCGTGTTGGTATGTTCCCATTCAAAATTTCGCATTTTAACTTTCTGAACCTGCCTTGATCAATTCTCTGAATTCTCATGGATTTGAATTGATATGAGATTTTGTTTTATCTGGTTGATTACTTGAATTCAAAAGAAAAGAACAATGCGAATAGCTACTAGTTTTAACAGTAATAAGCACGGGAAGGTTTCTAAAGATTTCGACAGGCAGAATGATGGCCACACTGAAAGCAACCAAAAGCAGCCACGGACGTGATGATCTTCCAGCCAAGCAGTTCTCGATATCAAAGCACCCAACAAAACAAAAGGGCCCGCTTGTCTTGGTCGAACATAACAGATGTGCCGGCATAACTACTGTCACTTTCTTAAGTACTGCTGCCGTTTTCTTCAGAAGAACAAACAGGTTACTGAAAAATCCTACAATTGGAACTCCAATTGGCTCCATGGGAGGTCGCCGCGGGAAATCGCGCCAAACTGTTATCGTTTAGTCAGAGGAACAGGTGGATCGGTCAAGGATGAACTTCATTCGGGGAATTGGTTGCGGCCATTGAGGAGGATTTCCTCTGGCACCTAGATCCTGGAGTTCATTCAGCTCTGGCAGGCTCTCGGACAAGTTCAGCTGCTACCGAATGTGCAGGATGGGATTTCCTGGAAATGGACGCAGCAAGGGGAATACTCGGCAGGGACAGCTTACAGGGCACAGTTTATTGGCGCCACGACAGATCCAAACTGCACGATGATTTGGCGTGCCGACGCCGAAGCAAAATGTAGATTCTTCACCTGGCTATTCTTACAGGATAGGATTCTCACAGCTGACAGACTGGTTCTTAGAGGATGGCTGCATAGTAATCTTTGCGCAATGTGTGGACTAGAGGCAGAGTCATCCAGGCACCTCATCCTGTTGTGCCCGTTTGCAAAGCAGGTTTGGAGAAAGGTATTGCTTTATATGAACATAAGCTTCATTGCCATCCAACCTGCATTGGTTCAGCCTGACGTTGCTGCTTGGTGGCGATCGGTCCGTTCCACCATTCAGCGGCAGCATCGTAAACGGGCAGATGGCACCTTCATGTATGTAGCCTAGAATCTCTGGAAGGAAAGGAACAGTAGGATCTTCAATAACCAATACAGAACTATTGATACCGTTGTTAGCGTCGTGATGGACAACATCCGCAGTCAAGGGGTGGCAACGCACTCTACAAATCCATAGTCCTAGTGGGGGTGTTTCCCATCCCGTCATAGGCTCTCGAGGTTGAAAATTCAAAAGTTGTTTGAGGGTTCGAAATTGGCAAAAGTTCCGTTTAGGTCTTCTGCTAATTCCTGTGATCACTCTATCCTTAAGGGGTTTTTTCGAGTGCTTAAGTGGTTTTTGGAGTGTAATATACAAACTCTCTGCTGTACCTTTTTCTATCTCCTTTAATGCAAGGCAGAGCTCCTACCATTTCCTTCAAAAAAAAATCCTACAATTCTTACAAGTGATTGCTCTGTTTTGTCACCATTATTTTTTATCATAACATGTTTTGCACAAATATTAAAATATAAATGAAGGGTAGATGGTAATTACTTACCCTTTCGCTTGCTTCAAGATTTGTATTGAAGCACTGCTTTATATAGGTACATTTTATAATGACTCTGCTCATTAGGCATTTTTTACCAATTATAAATATATATGAATGTCCCGTTGCCGAAATTAATTTAGATTTTTTTTTCCAAGAACGCATAAAAAATGAAATGCTTAGGAGCGCAATGGAATATTGTGTGACCAATCCACATGGCATATATATTATCAAGATATTGCCTTTCTCAACTATCATTGTCGGGATGAAAGCACTAATACGATATCCCTTGATAATATATCTAGCTAGCTTTCCTATTGAATATTCATATCCCCGTGCGTTACTAGGATGTAATAATTTGCTATATGCCATAGGATAGGTAATGGTATAGGCCAATGCCATATATAATCCTTGCCCCATTAGTCTACTATTTTTATCTATCGGCTATGAAAATCTTGCCAATTTGTGTTGTCGAACTCACACTGTCGGAATATTGTCACAATGGAATCAATAATTAATAGTATCCCTGGTTATATAGCTATTTCTATTGAATATTCATCTCTCCCATGCATTACTGAGATTAAACCGAAAACTTGCACTTAGAGAAATAAAAGCTAGGAAATAAAAAGGGTATCCAATGTGTCTATCCCTATATACCCACCAATTAAACAAAGTATAAAATTAAAATCGCTAATTAAAAAATGCCATAAAGGATCTGGTTCACCTCTCCTCCCCGCTTCTCTCTTGGCAAAATCATATAATTATTTACTAATGAGAATAAATAATGTTTTTACTTACTACTCCCTTTTGTTATGATTATTTTTGCCATAATATGTTCGTAAAGATGGATAAAACCATAATATTATGAACTACCTTTTCAACGGATCTGGACATTTTGAAGCAATCCTAAATATTTGCAAAAGAACTCCAGTTGAATATTTTTAGCACATGTTAATAAAATAAAAATATTGTTAAGATATTGTCAAAATTGCAATAGTAATCGATAGTATTCCTAAATGATCTAGCTACCTTAAAAAATGAACAATCATCACCCCTTCAAGCGTCACTAAGTTGCAATAATTTACAATACATCGTAGGACATGCAAACTGTTTAGGTAGAAATAATAATCCTATCGCCATTAGTATAATATTTCTTTGTGTTGGCTACGTTAAATATAATACACAAAATATAAGTCTATGACACGTATTTTGGATGTTTATATAATGTTGATATTGCATGTACCATTTGTGACTCCTTTCTCAATAGTACCCCTCATTAGTTGTCTAAGATGAAGCTTCGGGCATTCAGTAAGTTTTAACCACCTCTATTTTCCCATATACACATTAATGACAAGAGATAATAATATTAATAACATTAATAAGAAGATTGAACAGGTACCCTTTGAATTAAAGACAAAATAAATAGATACATTAAAAACCAACTCAATCTAATCAATAATTGAAAACTCACATTCAAGAGAAATAAAAGCTGTAAAACAAAAGGTATCCAATGAAACTATCCCTCCAGGTTGTAGCCCAGTAATCAAATTAAGTAGTAATTAAAATCATCTCACAAAGGACCAAATTAAAAATTATTTTCAAAGGAAAGTGGGGTTGGGGGAGAATAATAGAAGTAGCACGAAGAGCGAGCCTTTGCTCCTCTCTGTCCCCTGCGATATCGACTTTGGAATCCAGTTCCTCTATATACGCTCAACCAACCATGACCCAATCACCCGTCGATTTCCATTCCCATTCCCACACCCTAGAGAAGAAGGAATGGATGCTCTTAAAGATAAAAATAAATAAATAAATACATTAAACCAGTTCTATATATGTATCCTATCAACAGTAGAAAACACACCCTAGAGAAATATAAAATGGAAAATAAAAGGTATCCAATGAGACTATCTCTATAGCCCCATCACTCTCCTCTGCTCCTCTCTTGGCAAATCATATAATTCTGGATTAGTGAGAAATCATACCATTCTCATTTACTACTCACTTCCATCATCTTTTACCACATTATGTTCATAAATGTGTATAAAATCATAATATTATAAGTACTTTACTATGAGTATGGACATCTTTTAGCAATTTTAAATGTTTATAAATGTGCTTTGGCTAAAATATAGATTTTTTTGTAGCATGCATTGAAAAAGAAGAATGTTCTCGGATATTGCACGATGCCTTCCACATGGCGCTTACGTTGTTGATGACGGATTTGAAACCATAAACAATATTATCCCCTGACGAGTTAGCTACATTTACTACTAAATACTCATCTCCCCTTCAAGCGTTACTGAGTTACAATAATTTACAAAATGTTGTAGGACATGAAAACTATTTAAGTAGATGTAACAGTCCTTTCGCCATTAGTATAATATTTATTTTTATTGACTACATTAAATAAAATACACAAAATATAAGTCTATGCGACATATTTTGGATGTTTGTGTAATGTTGAAATTGTATGTACTATTCCTGACTCCTTTTCCAATAGTATTCCCCATTAGTTGCTTAAGAGGAAGATTTCGGCATTTGGTAAGTTTTTATCACCTCTATTTTCCCATATACACATTAATGACAAGAGATAAGTATGTGAGAGCAATAATAAGAAGATTGAACATGTACCCGTTGAATTAAAGACAAAATAAATAGATACATTAGAAACCAGCTCAATCTTATCAATAACTGAAAACTCACATTCCATATATATAAAAGCTGTAAAACAAAAGGCATCCAATGAAACTATCCTTCCAGGCTGCAGCTCATCAATCAAATTAAGTAGGAATTAAAATCATCTCACAAAGTTCCAAAATAAAAATCAATATTTTGAAAGGAAAAAAAGGAAAATAAGAGAGGGAGAAAGAAGAAGCAGCACGAAGAGCAAGCCTTTGCTCCTCTCTCCTCTGTCACCTGCGGTGGTGACTTTGGAATCCAATTCCTCTATATATGCGCACCCAACCCCGACCCAATCACCTGTCGATTATCATTCCCATTCACACACACAATAGAAGATGGAATGGATGCTCTTAAAGACAAAAAAAAAAATAGATACATTAAACCAATTCTATGTATCCCATGAATAATAGAAAACTCACACCCTAAAGAAATAAAGCTGGAAAATAGAAGGTATCCAATTAGACTATATATCTCTATAGCCCCACCAGTCTCCTCTTCTGCTCTCTTGCCAAATCATATAATTCTTGATTGGTGAGAAATCATGCAATTCTTATTTACTACTCACTTCCATTGCCATTTACCACAATATGTTCATAAATATGTATAAAATGGTAATATTATATGTACTTCACTATGAGTATGGACATCCTTTAGCAATTTTGAACATTTATAAATGTACTTTTGCTAAAATGTGGATTTTTTTTGTGTAGCATCCACAGAAACAAAAAACAGGAATGTTTTCGGATAATGTACAGTGCCTTCCATGTGGCACTTACGTTGTTGACATCGGATTTAAATCCATAAGCAATATTATCCCCTGACGAGCCAGCTACATTTACTACCAAATACTCATCTCCCCTTCGAGCGTTGCTGAGCTGCAATAATTTACAATATGTCGCAGGACATGCAAACTGTTTAGGTAGATGTAACAATCCTTTCGCCATTAGTATAATATTTTTTTGTCGGCTGCGTTAAATAAAATACACGAAATATAAGCTTATGGCACATGTTTTGGAAATCACATATACTTCTTGTGACTCCTTTTTCAATAGTACCACCCCTCATTAGCTGCTTAAGAGGAGGCTTTGGGCGTCTGTTAAGTTTTAGCACCTCTATTTTCCATACACACATTAATGACAAGAGATTAGTACTCCCTCCGTTTTTTTATAAGGTCTATTTTTTAAATGGTTTTGTTTACAAATGTAAGGTTTTAATGAGATTTTTCCTTTTATACCTCTATTTATTTTCTCTCATCCATATGCATTTATTCATTACCATCCACACAAAGTATATCTTTCATCTTCCAAGACAATTAAGTGGGAGCATCTAAATCATTTTCTCTCGTATCTTTCTCAATTTCAACGCAACTTTAATCCTTATGCAAAATCAAAATACGCCTTATAAAAAAAACGGAGGGAGTATGTGATTGCATTAATAAGAAGATTGAATAAGTGCCCTTCGAATTAAAGACAAAATAAAAAAATACATTAAAAACCAGCTCACTCTTATCGATAGCATTCCAAAGAAATGAAAGCTGTAAAACAAAAGGTATGCAACGAAACAAACAAACCCTCCAGGCTGCAGCCAGCAATCAAATTAAGTAGGAATTAAAATCATCCCACGAAGGACCAAATTAAAAATAATCATTTTCAGAGGGGAAAAAAGGGAAAATAAGAGGGGTTGGGATGGTTAAAGAAGAATAGAAGAAGCAGCAGCAGCAAGAGCAAAGAGTGAGCCTCCGCTCCTCTCTTCTCCCTCACCCGCGGCTGCGGAATCGAATTCCTCTATATATACGCACCCACCCAACCCCGACCCATCACCCGCCGATTCCCGCACCACTCGCCTCGCCTCGCCTCGCTCCGCCGCCGCTGCTTCCGGAGGTAGCCATGGCAGCCGCGCTTGTGAACCAGCTCAAAACTCTGATGGCTAACATGTTCGCCACGGTGAGGCGCTTTACACTAAAGGCTCTTGCGTGCTCTTGTTCTGGTGCCATCTGTGCGGAATTCCGGAGCTGGATGATGAGATTTGTTGGTTGTGGGGGTTTGATGTTTGCCTCGCTTTGCTTTTGTTTGTGTGGGGTGAGGTGTTAGGGTTTGCTGGACGAGCAGTTCCAGCAGCTGCAGATGCTTCAGGACGGGAGCGCCCCGGACTTCGTCTCCGAGGTCGTCACGCTCTTCTGCGAGGACGGCGAGCGGATCATCGGCGAGCTCGCCAAGCTCATGTACTTATGATTGCTCACCTGCTTATAATGTCCTGTGATCGGATCATACTTACGGAGGGGGATTGGATTGATTTCTGTTTGCGAGATTCGGTTGCTGTGTGTGCAGGGAGAAGCCAAGTGTGGACTTCGACAGGGTGGACGCTTTTGTGCATCAGCTTAAGGGGAGCAGTGCAAGGTGATGGTTTTTCCTTGTCCTTTTCAATATGTGCATGTGTACTAGTCGGAATTATTGTTGTTTTGGTGTCTTGGCACGCAAATCAGGCATTACATCTCCTTAAAATGGAACAGTTGAAATTCATGGTACAAGGCGTTCAATCATCTTGGGGAGAATTATCATCTGTTTGATCGTTGCAATGTTTTATGGCATAGGTCCGACAAATCCATTCCCACACGTTGATCAGACGGCTCAAAGGGCATCACGAGACATTTCCCCATTATTAGTGGCGCTTCCGATCAACATGGGGAGGGTTGACACCCGTTTGATGGTTGTAATGCTATATGTTGTAGATCTGACAAACATGATCCGTTCCACACGCTGTTCGGACAGCTCAAGGAGTAGCACTTCACATTCTCCCATTTCAAGTGGATCTTCCAATTGATTCGAGGAGGGTTATCATACATTTGATCTTCGTAGCATTCCATGATACCATCGCATAGATCTGACAGGCATGCTTCATTCTGTGGCTCAAAGAACACTAGTTCACATCTCCCATTTTAGGTGGCATTAAACGCCCCATGTTGTCTTACTCTTACATATGGAATCCAAGGCCAAGGCATAGCTGTTGTTGCTTGCCTACAGTCATCATACCTTTGAAACCAAAGTAGGGGGAATAGGGGATACATGCCGTGCCTATAACTCAAAATAGTTTGGTTGACTTGCTTGGTGCCTAAAATTGGAAATTGTTCAGTTTTAGGCATGCTATAGTTTGTTAATCGTGGGTATAAAAGCATACGTTATGATTTTTTGTTGTTTGAGAATATACGCGGCAGCTCTGGTCTTGCATTTAAATGAGTAGGTCAATAAAAAAGTAGAGAATACATCCTAGCTTGGGGAGAAAAAAAAAACAGTCCAACAATACTGCTAAGCATGTAAGCTAGAGACTGCTCCACTAGGTACAGTTCTACAGGGCTTCTGTGCCTTGGGCACATGAACAGGACTAGGATGACACCCTGCCAACCATACCCATTTAAATGCCTGTGTTCCTTCTTTTTGTGTAATTGTGGTACCTCCCTTTCTTCCTCGTGATCCCTACAGAGCTATACTCAAACAGATCTTCCTGAGGCCCCCAAAGGAAAATGTGGCGATTTCAACTCTTTTTCTAGAATTTTGGAAATTTTTGTTATTGAATCAGATCCGCAAAACTTATCAACCTTACTAGGAATGTTATCTGATTAAGAAAAAATTAGCAATGTCCTCTTTCCAAGTCCTCTTGTTTTGGCCCTAAATAGGGACTTAAATGCTGATCCTACTTTATGTGGGTAAAGTAGACCCTCACAATGCAAGTAGTAAGCTACATTTTATAAGGACATCAGGGTAAATCCAACCCATTCAAACTGGTTAGCGGTAGTTTTGCATACTTCACCTTCATTTGGTGGCATAATAGCAAGCCTTTTTTTTTCTTTTTCGTTTGGGTGGGATATCTGGAATTTCATGTAGAAAATTTGCTGGAGTTAAACATTAAATATTTCTTGAAAAGAAATGTTATATCAGAACTAATTGTATTATAGACACATCATCCCCTTTTGCCTAATCAAATTTGGTTATGTTCACGGTATCAGTGTGTTATTTTATAGAATTAAAGTTTGTATGCCAATGAGTCACTATGGTTCTTCATGTTAGATTTCTAACACTTATTCAGGAGTTATTTATTGAGAACTACCCCATTCATTACAGAAAACTATTTTTTTCGTCATTAAAGCAGTTTGGTGGGACCTTCCTGATTGTATATTTCTATATTTTGCAGTGTTGGTGCTCAGAAGGTGAAGAACACTTGTATTCAATTCCGAGAGTTTTGTCAGCAGAAGAGCAGAGATGGGTTAGTACCTAGTAATACTATGCCCAAATATTGCCATTTTCTATCATTGTCTTAATGAGTTATCGAATGTGACGACCTGGTGTGCTCTGTAACATATTCGCCTATTATTAATGTTGTCTATAGTATACTGTTCATGATATTGCATGTTCATGGCTTATTGGCTTTTGCCATTCCTGAATTGGTTCAATCTTCATAGTCAGTAAGAATTGTCTGAGTCCACTCAGCTTCTTCAGTTAGGATTGTAATTGCTCTAGTCCAAAATATTTTAGCTAAATAATCCTCTAAAAACAATTTCTAGTGTTTGTAACAACTCTATGTCATACCTGTGTTCAGTTGAAATGAAACAGTTGGATTCTTATACAGAACTTTCACGGTGTTCGAGTATGCCCCAATATCATAGCATTCAGATCTGTAGAAGGAGAACTAAGTTCACCCATCTGCTCTGAATACAGCATAACTGACTAACTATCCAGTAAATAAACCTAGAACTTGTTTATCTTTCAATGTGCTAATCGATTTGCCTTTTCATTTTGTAATATTTTAAAACGAAGGTGTTCTTTTTGTGACAAGTACCCCCTTGTCTGTGTTGGATTATTGTCATTGGGGTCACTTGGTTAGCTGCTTCAACCAACTGCCTATGATCCTAGCACCAATGTGTCAATATTACTGGCTCCCATGTCCCAAGCGTATATTTTGGTAGGAAAGTATGTCCAAGGTGTCATTTATAAAGCTACCCCTGGAGTAACCTTAAGACAATAGTTCCCTATCAATGCAAAATTTTATATTATAGAAACAAACTGTAGTAGCCATGAGCATTTCTCAATAGTTACTAAACATGTGCTGTTCATGAGCTGCGAATGGAAAGGAGTCACAAGTTACTGAACTGTTCCTTGCCAGGTGCCAAAAGACACTGGATATGGTGAGGAATGAATTCTACGACCTGCGCAACAAGTTTCAGACTATGCTTCAGGTATTACGTTGTGTGTTTGAGTCCATTTCGTCTCAAAACTGTCTGCCATGTTCCAATTAACTGGAATAGCCATCTTCAAAGGAAGTCTTTTATTGTAAAGTTTGCTTGCTATGCAAATTATTAAATTGTACAGAAGATACGAAGTTAATGAAATAAATATCATTTGTTTCCCGCCCTTTCTACAGAAATAGTTAAGAATGAACAGGTATATTAACTGGACAAGTACCATTAGTTTGCATGACATGTAGTAGTTTTCAAGCATTATATCACTAGTAATAATGGCAGTCGGCGGAACTTGAACAAGTATGCATGGTATCTGTGCTTCTATCAAAGTTGGTTAATTTCTGTGGCATTTTCCAGTGCTGAACTTGTATTTGGTGCCACTTGGTGTCTAGAGCAGTAATTAGGACTTTTGGAAACCTTGCTTGGCTGATCCATGTTTACTGAATCTTAGCTCATGTAGGGATAGATCTATAGAATATTTCCAAGGGGCCAAGAGCTATTCTGGTCTCAGCCTGGATTTTTGCTTCTTGGGGTATTAATAGAACTCATGTTTTTCTTCGACTGATTTTGGTCATTTTCTTTTCCGGATGATGGACATAGTCATTAGTGCTTCGTTTTTTAACTTTTTGGGCCATCAAATTTGATTAGTCTTATCTTCTTATGATGCAAACTTTCGTACTCATTTATGGAACTGACCTGTAGTTCTGTTTTCCAATGCAGCTGGAGCAGCAGATCCAGGCTTTTTACCCTAAACAGTAAACTGGAGCAACAGGGTGGAGCTGCATGTTCACATGATGACTGCCCCTTCGAAGTTGTGGAACATGCTCATTTAGTTATAGCTTGGAGTCATTTGCTTCTGAGAAGTCTGTAGCTGTTTAGCTGTTCAAGCTGATCGTCTAGCTTTGACACCGTTGTTGCTTTTGTCGTTTTAAGTTTCTATGATGGTAAAACAATCATCTGCGATCGTTTGCAGAAAGAATGTCAGTGGATATCCGGTGACTCGTTCTGGTCTGTTTTCTAGCTTTTAGAAATGCAACAACTGTGCAATTTCGTTGAAATTGCATCGTGCTGGTTGAACGTGGTGGCTGGTATATTGTGAAGGAGATACTAATATTATGTTCGATATCGATATATTTGTTGCTCAGAACCATATGTTGTCGGATAATCAATCATATCGCAGCTCAGGTCAAGTCAGAGCATGATGTTTCAGATTGACTTCTTCGGACTCAGCAGAAGCGATGGTACCCGTTGGTGATGGCCTAACCAATCAAACAATACATCGACATTCTTGCCCTCCCATCTTCAGGTGCGAGCGATGTCACTTCTTATAACTCTTTCGGTTGATATTAGCGACTCTGGACAATGCATCGAGTGTACCTATTATGTACCGGTGGATGGTTCTGGGCATTCGATCGAGGAATTTCTGCTCCTTTGAAATGTGGCCATGTTTCTAGTCCTTGAAGAAATGTCAATGAATGGATTCCTAGTAGGTTTGGCAGCATCGCAGCACTGAATGCTTGTTACTCCTCGTCTGTACAGATCTGAGGTTTAGCCGCAGTCGCTGAGGCCCTTACGAGGATGAATAGATCAAAGTCACATGGTGCCGCTTGTTAGGTTACATAGCTTAGGTAGAATGTGTAATGGCATCTACTGCTGCTACAGCACTTTGGAAACGTGGTCCTCATATCGTTAGGAGAACGAAACGATACTCCTCCATAACGCAGCTAGGTAGGCAGTTGCTGCCATCGACTTAAGGGTCTGTTTGGTAGAGTTTTAAATCTTGATTCTCCAGCTCCAGCTCCTGATTCTCTATGAAATCGATTCTCCGGTGGAAGTGATTCTTGTTTGAGAAATAGTTATGAACTTAATGGAGAGGTTCATAACTGGGAGGTTGTGAATCAGGTAGGGAGCAGGTTTTTTTGGCTTCCAGGCTGCAAGTTAAAAAACATGAATAACTTCCTCGGATTCCTATATGAAGCTGGTTGATTTTTTTCTTGTTTGGTAGAGCTCTTTAGTTTCTTATGGGAAAGCTGAAGCTGAGAGCTCTGCCAAACGCACCCTAAATCCTTTAGACATCTTAATTTCGAGATAAGCATCATCAAATTGGTTTCTTCTTTATTTCGGGGCCGACCGAGCTGTGTCCGAAGAAATGGATAGTCACCTGGACAGTAGATAAAAGAAAGGGTTTGGCTTTCCATGTCTGTCTGTGAGTTGGCTTGAGACGGGCAAGCAAGCTCCCTACCATGATGTACAAGTGTGTTCTCTCTACATAATCGGTAGGTTGAATTTTTACCTGTCAATCGGTGTAGCACACAGATACTGTGCATATCTAGCCCTGGACATCTTTTTTTGGGGGGGCAAATCTAGCCTCCAATGTTTTTTTTTTTTTTTGAAAAATGGCCCTCTCCCCACCGTGAAAGGCGACAGGCGGCACGTGTTCCCTACCGTGTCTGACGAGCGTGGCAGCACACGAGTGCCGCAATGGCTGACTGACCTCGGGAGCACATGGGCAGGCGCATGCCCGGGCGATGACCAATACTGTGGCCGGGTAGCACAGAAGCTCGCCCGAGCTACCACGGCACCAGCAAGCTTCCGCATCCCACGCTCGGTCCAAGCACGATAGGGAGCTAAATTTGCAAATGCCCACGCAAAAGAGCAAGATTAAAAAAAAAACAGATTCGTCGGGCTAGATAAGCTATGAATTCCAGCACATATATCATGTGTACGGCTAAAACCTTAGTTGGACTCCTGCTAATTGTGCCGCAGGTAGTTACACTGGTTGATTCTTTAAAACTAGCAGGGTTACCAGTGCATTTGCACGACTAGTTTTTTTAATAGTTTATAGTATCAAATGATAGAACTTATACACTTGAGAATATATTAACGTATTTTATAAACTATTTAGATTTTTAAGACATCATAAACATTAGAAATGATAATAGAAGCTTGAGGAAAAAATCAATTTAAGGGATGTAATTGAAATAAAAGCTTTGATGAAAGAAAATAATTGATAATAGTAAGTTGTTGGGGGCTTTTAGAAACGTAGCAACTTTTTATTTTGCATAGATCATATAGCTATATATCTCTGTTTTTTCTCCATTAGTAACTCTCTTTTTTTAAATATATATAATACATATACCTTTATTTAATCTCAAGTAATACGCTGATTATTTTACATGGTATTAGAGTACATTTTTCACGTATACACTGATACATCATATACGACTTACTTTGAATGTATCTTGCTCACACGCTGGTTACCCCGCAGAACTATGTGTCTTATATCTCTTATTGATTACCCTATAGCTTTTCTGCTTCAACCGCCAATAGCAAGTCTGACTTTTTATCAATCCCTTTTAACTACTACCTTTTTAATGCAATACTCTATCGTATAACTATATTCTATTTCTCTTCAATTATTACTTAATCCTGAACGTTACAACATCAATATGCAATGCATACATTGCTTATCCCTACCGTGGATACCTGTCATGCTCTCACCAGTGTCCCAAGCATATCATGTTCTCACCAATGACTTTAAGCCTATTCCATAGAGTAGTGCTATATCTACTCTGAGTTTTTTACAATTTGTTTTGATTCAAACGAATTCATGCACGCATGTACACATGTAAGATATTATACATGCTTGATTTACGCTTGTCTCATATCAGTCACTTCTCTTATTCGATGTTTGCCAACTCAACGATGTTGCTTCCTTACTAACGTGGCGATCTCCTATCTTCTATGATGTTAGCATATTTGTTTTAATTGTTATCTAACAATATGGAGAATTTTTTCACTATCGTGTGTAATGTCATATCCCTCAGTAGCGATAGCATGTTTCTAACTACCCAATGGTATATATATATATATATATATATATATATATATATATATATATAGGAAAAATATCTTTTACTCCCGGGTGTAGTTACTCCCACCTCTGAAATACTACCTAAACGAACTTGAAATACTCCTTTATCACTTTGGGTACACTCATACACTAATTATAAGATACTCCAAATGTGAGCCATATGAAAAAAATTACAAGAGAGTTCATGATTTTTAGCGTATTTTGTAAATACCTTTATATACGCATATAAAAAAGAGTATGTCCAAAAAATATACATACCACCTCTGAAAAAATGTACATACCACCTAGATGATCTTATATACTCGTATACTACGTGTACATACTCTCCGTCGTACGAGATACTCTATACGTTGTGAGATACGGCATAGGGAGTAATTACTCCTGGGAGTAGAAAAGAGGAAGCCTTTTCTATACTCTTAGGAGTACATACTCCCACATTCAATATACCACTTAAACAAACATGTTATACTCATTTATCACTTTCGGTATACTTCAATAATAATTCTAAGATACTCCAATGCGACATAGTTGAAAAAAAATCATCGGAGCCCTTCATTTTTTTGCTATATACCCGTTTTCATATTAAAAGGAATATATACACAAATTATGCTATAAAAGAGGGGATTTTGATGAATTTTTTTGTGGAACTCACCTTTAAGTATCTTATAATTAGTATTAGAGTATACTCAAAAGGATAAAGAGGTATAACAACATCGTTTAAGCGGTATACTAGAGGTGGGAGTACGTACTCCCAGGAGTATAGAACCATTTTCCTATATATATATAGAGAGAGAGAGAGAAGCTAATGCGCTCTCAAGAGCACGGATCCTTCCGTGTTTCGCAATGAGTTTGCGAAATCCGTGACAAAAATGTTCAATCCGAACCGTTCATCTTCTTTATCTTGTTGAAATGTAGCTATAGACTAAATTTCGTATTTTTTTGAATTTGTTTACTATTTATTTTGTATTGTACATGATACAAACTCTTGTATTGTAAATGACACAAACTCTTCCTTTTAATATATATCGTTATAATCTGAAGTTACCATGATCAACGGTGTAGATCTTTCTTTCTTTTTCCTCGATTAATATGAAAATTTCTAGCCTTAAAGCGTAGGTGGTCACTTCTTTTACCTCTACTTTAATACTGTAATAGATTGAATCACGTCATCTTTCAGTTGCTGACTCTCGAAATAGAGATGTATGCATCGTATCTTTCTCTAGTCCTAGTTCTGGAGTTTAGTAAGCGAGTGGATGTGTATTGGACGTCCCAGCCGCGTGGTGTACGTTCAAGCCAAGCAGTGTGTATCTGTAGGAACTCTGTTTCTGGGCCTGTCGGATAATGTCAATAAATGCACTGCACGCCGAGTAGGTCTAGCAGCCCTGAAATGCATATTGGCCGACTTGTTGCTATGATCCGTTCCATCGACATGATGGACCTGAAGTTGGTAGAGTGATTTGGTGCTGCATCGATCGGTACTGAAAAGAGAAAGATCCGCCATAAAAGTTGGCGAAACGCCTTCCCAGTGAAGAAGGAGATAGAAAGGCTGCCAACGGATTGGCGTCTTCTGCCGCAACATGGTTTCGTGGAAGTACTCCTTGACAACTCTCTCTCTCTCTCAGCAAGTAATGATTTCTTAGCTACTTTTGTTTCAGTCGTGCTGTGTACTCTGCTGACCAAATCCAAGTGGATTTATGCAACTGGGTAAACGACCAACAGGTAGAACAATGACAAGAGCACCATTTCTGATTTCCCTACGAAGCAATACTGCAGTGTGATCTGTCCTATACCCTAAAGATTAACAAAGCAGGGCAAATTGTAGTAGTAGTACCAGTAGAACATCAGGTATTAATAATTCAGTGAACAGAGAAGAAAGGAAGTGCATTGAAAGAGCTGTAACTGCTCCCTCCCTGCTGGAAAATTCAGGTCTGCAAATTGCAGTTGCACCCAACCCACCCCCCTCTTCTTCCCTTCCATCCATGCCTCTCCCCTGTGCTTTACAAATTACAACGCCTAGTAGTAACTAACTCCTGTACAGTACAGGACTCCACTCATTTCCTTTCGACAGTCTCTGAATCTCTGATGTTCAGAGATCCCACGATTTATTGTGAACTACTTACCTCCGAGGTACAGTTAGATATGGAGCGTTGAACCCGAAGAAAACGAACGGAAAAAAGACTGAAATCTACAAGCTCCACCGAAGACGAACACTTCTTAGACTTGACAACCTTTTTTTGTCGAGTTTAACATTCTACGTGTTCACTGAGTAATAATACATATTTTAAAAATATCAGAGATCGAGGCGTAACACGCCGTGCGTGTCGTTTTTTCGTAGAAAAAATTTCTTTTTTTTCGGTGGTGTTTTATTTTTTAAATCGTCGAAATAATGAGCGAAACGCGAAAAAAATAGAGAGATAGAGTTGTAGAAATATCTCCTTCGACGAATTATTCGAAAAATATTGGAGACCGAGCTGAAAAACCGCAGTGGGGAAAAAGTCTAGAGGAAAAATGGCGAAAAATTATTAGAGATGATAACCTTCTTTTGTCGAGTCTAACACTCTACGCGTTCACCGAGTAATAATACATGTTTTAAAAAATATCAGAGATCGAGATAGGAAATCGAGATGGGAAAAAAGTCTAGAGATAGAGCTGCACACATATTTCTGGTGACGAAAACATTTTTTCCCGGGAAAAACAGAGAAAGGACCTAGACGTAAGGAGTAAGGACCTGACTGTTACGTTTTTGGACCTGTCCGCTATCTTGAAAAATTAGAAAATGGTTTGTTCGCAATTTGAATTTAATGGGAGCTTTTTTCCGTAAAACGGCGTACGAGGGACCAAAACGCGATTTTAGAGAAAAATATCTTCCTCTCACAAAAAAACACGAAAGACCTATTCGTAATTTATAAAAGGATCAAAATGCGAAACTTTTTTTTGAGCGCTCAGGAGGCCAGGAAGTCTCCCATATTTAGTATAGGTATGATTAAGCTATATATGGTGCAATAAGTCGCAGACAGGTCCAAATCTCATACTCATTAGAAACAAAGATGTGTGGTTCCTTCTGCCTATAATCGTCCCTCCAGTTCGGAGGACAGGGGAAACTTGTATGTAAGCCATAACCTCACTTTTTGTTTCCCCTGATGTGTAAACAGGCAACCGGCCGTGAGGTTTCTGGCCAGTCTATGTACTATGGGATACTCCTAGTTTGCATTTGTTGCCGTCAATTGCCGTTGTCGTCTTAGTGTTAGGGGGCGTGTGGATGGGAACATTCATGGCTGGTTCTAGCTTGCGACGGTGACCGGCGTGGCCGGCACAGGCACTACCCCTGCCTAAATGTGACTACATCAGGCCCGGCCCTGTGAACAAATAGCAAATACAATCACTTGGCAGCATTCAGTTGGCCGTCATGTTACAGTTGAGTTCAACTCGGAACTGAAGTTCAGAATTCAAGATCATTTTATTTTAATTCAAAGAACGATTTGGACTGCGTGGGCGTCGTTACGCTCTAAGATCTTCTTTTGGCTAGCAGGACAGAATCGGCTATGGACAGCGCAACGATTGCAGCTTAGAGGATGGCCAAACCAATATTTCTGCCAAATGTGCAATCGGAACCTGGAATCAGCTTTCCACCTGTTTATCGAATGCCCCCAAGTTCGACTTCTCTGGTCGTCAATTGCGCAATGGGTCCGCATTCCTGCGCTCCACCCGGACCAGTGGGGACCGGCGACGTACCTTGACCAATGGAACCTACACCGCATTAACTGTCAATCGACTCTCCGAAAAGGGATCAAAACGCTGATCATCCTAACCTGTTGGGAATGGTGGAAAGAGCGAAACAATAGAGTTTTTCAAAGAAGCTAGGCGTCTCACGACCAAATTTTTCAGTCCATCAGAGATGAGGCTGCCACCTGGGCCTTAGCCAATGCTTCGAACCTTGGGAGCCTGATCCATAGACAACCTTAACCTACGTGTTTCTTTGGTTTCTTTTTAGGCTCTTTTCTTCATGGTTCTGGCCGCTGGGCGCGCGTCCTCTGCAGCCCTCTTTTTCGTTTGTAGCTTGCCCCCAATGTCATCCCAAACTATGTACTGTGGCTTTTCCTCCTAATCTAATCTAATCTCAGCCTTTGCTGTTCAAAAAAAAAAAAAAGGAACCATGTACAGATATGCTATACCTGGAGTTAAAGATGATTTTGCGCGCGTGTGTGTATAGAGAGAGACACACACATTAGCTCTTCCATATTGAACACCGAACATAGGTTAATTAATTAAGTTTTGAGACAAGCACGGCCTGACCAGTGACCATTACATGTTGGTTGGGCTAAACTTGCAGTACAACTCCTGTTCATTCCTCCTTTAGGGGGTTGCATGCTGCTGGACTGTTTTGATGAGCCTCCCAAGTATGGTAATTAATTAATGTAGAACAGATCATGACACTGCAACAGCTCCTCCTAGTTTTAATTTATGTAGCTTACCAACCAATCCAACCCAACCACCAACCAATCCAACCCAACCCAACCATGGATGAGTCCAAGCATGCCATGATCCTCTGTAAATGTACAGGGCCGGGAGCCACACATGCCTGCCAGCACCCAGCAGTGGGGATCACTGGCTAGCTCACAGCTTATAGGACGCCAAGCTTGGCGCATCCTTGATGTCACCGTGCTATTGCTTCTCATATAAGCAAGATTAATTGCACATGCATGTTGCATGTATAGTTACTATGGTGTAGTTGTTTCACTACATTACATTCTTGTCACTTAGGGCAAGGTTAATAATAGAGACAACTGCGGGTTTTATGTTGTTGATATATCATCTATAGTCAATCTAATAGCTCATACATATAATAATTGGCTATACATACACACTGAGCATTAATACCTGGCCCACCTTCATCCTTTCATTCTCTCACCAACCTTCTTGGAGCCCGTGCTACAGCCGGCTACTAGTCTGCAGCCCGCTTCTCTTCTCTCCTCCAACTCAACTCAAATCTGATGTGGCGACTTCTATAGCCCGCTTATGTAATCTTATTATGCTTGCTCTTACTGCTCTGTTACTGGATGGACGTACTTTCAGACACTGACATGATCTTCAGTATACACATTTCACCGCTACCTTTGTCATATATATGTCGCTACAAAAAAAATTTTAGAATAAAACAGATCGATGTGAAAATGCTTTTAGTGGAAAATCTACCAATGTCATTTGTGCATGATAAATCAAAGATATTTTTTACATGTGTATACTAGTGAGGGAAGTTTGAAAATTTAGACTAGCTCACGGCACATGTTCTAAAATGACATCTATTTAGGATAGAGGGAGTATCTTGCTTCTTCCTGTCTTCTTTTCCTTTTGGTTTTTATTCTGATTACCTGGGACAAATGTGAGATAATACCACTGTTTCCAATTGATCAATTGTCGTGTATGAAAGAAGGAAAGGAACATGCACGCACGATCAGCTGTGCAAATAACTAGAGCCAGCATGACAATACATCCCATATTCCCAGTGTCATCAATTAATACACACAGTGATTGATGGTTCCAGCTGACAGGGATCGGTTAATTAGGCCATGGACAGAAGTCAGCAGATTAAGTCAGGCTGTTGGGCGATAAAAATCAATGGAACGGGAGCACCAGATTAATTGATCGTCTGGTACTCCTTAATCACTTGATCAACTGAAGGCAATGTGCTGTATGTTTCACCATGCATGCTTAAGATTTCACTGTAACTACTGCAGCTGGCATGCATGCTGCACACTGGCATGGGCTCCGGTGATCTTGTGGCATGCATGCTAGTCACTGACTGACGCTGTGACGATTAATTATCACCGCTGCTACGTCGATGTCATGAGTTTGTACTATATATGTAGTTAGGAGTACTAGTGTATGTACTAACCTGCCGCTAGTGTGCATGTGTGGCCTGCTGCTAGCTAGCTTCTCTGCCGCAGATCTTAATTTCGTGTGCACACTGTTGCCCCCACTGCATCGATCATGCCTCGCTTGCCCTATCTAGCTAGAGTCTAGACTGTTCGTGTATAAATATGTGTGAAATATGTGTGCATATATGTAACCCCATTTGGTGCATGTGCCTCACTGGCTTCATCTCTTAGCTGCTAGCTAGTAGCGGCGCGCGCGCACACACTCCATCGATCTCTCTTTATTCTCTCTCTCTGAAGGAGGAGGAGAAGACAGGAAGAAGAGAAAGAAGATCGATTAAGAAAGATGATGATTGATAGCATGGATGCAGCACGGATATCAGGGCATTTCAAGGGCAAGAGCATCCTCATCACTGGCTCGACTGGCTTTCTTGGAAAGAGTATGTAGTGTGTGTGTATATATATATACTATCTTAATAATAGCTGGCTAATTGGCACACTAGCTAGCAACGTACTCTTCTTCTTGCTCTTGCAAATCAGCATACATATATATATACACTGATCACCACCTTGCATGTATGCCTCGTGTACGTACGTTTAATCTGTTCTGTTGTGCGGCTACTTAATTCAGTTCTTGTGGAGAAGATACTCCGTGTGCAGCCTGACGTGAAGAAGATCTACCTGCTCGTACGAGGCATCGACGCAGCATCGGCTAAACAACGCATACAAGCAGAGGTGCGCTCGATCGAGCTATATAGCTAGTGATATGAGTACGTGCATATACATTTAACTAGCTTAGCTAGTTTGATCTCCAATTCAAATACGCATGCATGCACTTGTTTCTTTGGTAGTTTCTGCCACTGTTAATAGCTGGCTCGTTGCATGCTTGCTTGCTCCAGTGTCAGTTACGTACGATATATACTACGTACACCTGCAGCCTTGCAAATTCGCTATAAGATGTGCAGGTGATGCGTCGTGAATGCTGCGTGTCATATATAACTGTTTGCAACATGGATATATATGTGTGTACGTAGCTTTCTCATGCTGATTCCGTGACAGCAGCAGACCATCGGTTCATTCAGCTTGTTCTTGTTAACATCTCCCAATTTATCACCTGCATATCGATCCCTCTCTCTAAAGTAGGTACGTAGTGCTGTCCTGTAGCTCTACGTACGTACTGTGACAAGACAAGCGAGATATCACGTTGGAGGTAGCTAGCGTGCTAAAGCTAGCACTGTATCTAGCTTGTGCTGGAACAAGGCATCATTAATTCTCTATCTAAGGAGATCTAGCCCCATTTGATGCGATGCTAGCTTACTCGTATCCTATCGATCGCAATGTACATCTAGTAACTGCGTGTTGCAGAAATTAAAGGACAGTTATATATCACACATGGCCGGGACATTGATCTTCTTCTTCTTCTTCTTCTTCTTCTTCATGGCGACACCTACCGTGAGTCTCCGGCCAGTCACATGCATGTGTCTCTCTCACATCGGATCACCCCTAGCTAGCTCTCTTCAGATCCAAGCCGTCCATCGACGGAATCGGCGTCTCATGATCGGCGTAAAAGATTTTAAAGGAGTAGACAGAAAATTTCGAAGAGTAGATTTGTTATCACACGTGTAATTTTTTTTAAAAAAAAAATCACGCTCGCTCCGAACCGTTTATTTTTTTCACGCTAACTCTGAACCGTCTGATGAGCATACAATGGTTGAGGCAGGCAGTGGAGGTGAAGACTCCTACGTTCTTTGGTGCCAAATTTGCAATATATATAAATTGTTTAGTGTTCCCTATTTTCGTTTGTCCTAGTCAAAAAAAAAAATAACGGAATGACTTCAGCTCGGGCGTCTGAAATTTTCAGATACGTTGCAATATTTTTTCTCTACGGATGCTTTATAACGTGTGCAACATTTTCTTTCGACAAATAGTAGAGGCACAGTAAACAGATGTTGCAAGCGTTGAAAAAAAATGTTACATGCATTGGGAAAAAATGTTACAAGCGTTGGAAAAAAATATTACAAGAGCCGTCCAATGAAATGAACAGTAATCGGACGTCCAAGCCCTATTATTCCCCAAAAAATAATGAGCTCAGTACACATCTGCAGCTAGTCACACGCCCATTGAATGAGCCATATGGATGGTAGGTTGATCTCGTATTGCTGCAGCTGGTTAGGTTGATGTGTGGATGTGGAATCCATTTCTTGATTTTAACTAATTAATGGTCCGTCCATCCATATATACCCTTCAATAATTCAGTTCAAACCAGGGGTAAAAATAAATCTATAGATTCCCTGTAGAGGTATAAGTAGATTATTACTACGAGACACATTGCAAGTAGTAAAGTATTTAAGGTTTTTTTTTTCATTTGTGTCGTCAGAGTAGTATCGTTAGAAGGCGCGTTTACTATTAACTACTAGTAAATTAATTAATTAATCTGTTAGTGGTGCATTGCTAGCTACAACTAGCTAGCCAAGCCAAATAGTTAATTAAAGTCTAGTTATGGATGATGATGATGATGACGACGATGCATAGGTGACGGGCACTGAGCTCTTCTGGCTTCTGAGAGAGAAGCATGGCGAGAGATTCGAGGTGTTCATGGAAGAGAAGATTGTTCCTTTGGCCGGAGACATCATGTACGAGAACCTGGGGCTGGAGGTTCCGAGGTTGGAGGAGCTGGCCAAGGAGATCGACATCATTGTCAATGGAGCTGCAACCACCAACTTCTACGAAAGGTACGTACGTACGTACATACTCTATAGCAGACAATATATATGTATACATGCATGCATGGCAAATCTTCTTTTTTCTGTCTGAAGGAAGATGCATGGGGATCGATATGCATATGACAGTAATTAACTAGCTTCCTGCAGATATGATGTGGCTTTGGATGTGAATGTTTTGGGGGTGAAGCACCTATGCCAGTTTGCCAAGAAGTGTGCCAATCTCAAGATTCTCCTCCATGTTTCCACAGGTCGGTCAGAACTCAGGTTACTTCGAGATCACGCGCTGCAATTAAAAAGAACAGCAACCTGAGCTAGCGCATTCAGAATTCAGATACATATATACACACTACAGACCTTACACTGAAACAACATGCATGCATGTGTACTATTGCGCGCAGCCTATGCATGCGGTGACAGGCAGGGGCTGATCATGGAGAAGCCGTTCAAGGAAGGCGAGACGCTGAGGGAAGGCACATACCTGGACATCGAGGCCGAGTTGAGGCTGGTCAGAGACATCAACGAAGAGCTGGAGGCCAGCGACTCGCTCGGTACACACAAGGCCCAGAGGAAAACCATGAAAGAGCTCGGCCTCAAGAGGTATATAGCTAGCTAGCTAGCTACATAAACAGTACATAGATAGAAGCATTTTTAGTTTAGTTTGCAGATGGTGATTTGATCTGAAACTAGGTTCTTGTGTACTTTGATGATGCATGCAATCCATCGATCGATGAACCAAAAACATAACAAACAAAAAAAAATCCAGGGCTCGGCAGTTTGGTTGGTCCAACACGTATGTGTTCACCAAGGCGATGGGGGAGATGCTGCTCGGGCAGCTCAGGGGCGACATCCCCGTCGTCATCCTCCGGCCCAGCATCATCACCAGCGTCAACAAGGACCCCCTGCCCGGATGGATGCAAGGAACACGGTAAATCAAAAAATGGATCCGTGTATATCGATGTCAAGTTCAATGGAGTTCATTAATTAATCCCATTTCTTCCAATCGTGCAGGACGATCGACACCCTCATCATCGGCTACGCCAAGCAGAACCTCTCGTGCTTCTTGGGCGACCTCGAACTCATCATGGACGTGGTGCGTGCGTACGTCCTACAATTTAAGTTAAATCACGCGTATCAGGTGGGCGATATATGTACATATATACAAGCATGCGCAAATTACTATTAATTAATAATGTAAATGCAGATTCCCGGCGACATGGTGGTGAACGCGATGATGGCGGCGATGGTGGCGCACTCGGAGGAGAAGGGCCTGCAGACGGTGTACCACGTCAGCTCGTCGCTGCGTAACCCGGCGCCCTACTCCGTGCTCTACAACTCCGGCCGACGGCACTTCATGGAGAACCCGCGCGTGGGGAAGAACGGCGAGGTCATCCCCACCAAGGAGATGCACTTCTTCAAGACCATCGCCAGCTTCCACCTCTACATGCTCCTCAAATTCAAGCTACCGCTGGAGGTCGGTCGCATTAATTGCCGCATATGATTGATACCTGTCATGCTGCGGAGTCTAGTCAGTTAGGGGCTGTTTGGTCGCCGTCTCGTATGAGCCTGGCGGCGGGAGCCTGCACCGTCGCATATGATTGATTCCTTCTCCCATGCACTTTTACATCTCAAGTAATGGATATATATATGTATGTCCAACATGCAGATGCTGCACTTGTTGAACCTGCTTCTGTGTGGCCTCTTCACGCAGCTCTACAACGATCTCAACCGCAAGTACAAGTTTGTCATGCATCTCGTCGACGTCTACGGGCCCTTCGCCTTCTTCAAAGGAGGACGGTATAAATTCTCAAGCAAATTTGTACTCTAATCTGCCTGACATGAACAGTGAACCAATGGTGATTGCGATAATCTCTTCTTTTCTTTTTTCCTTGGCTGATGAAGCTTTGATGACATGAACTTGGAGCGGCTGAGGTTGACAGTGGCGATGAAGAGCCCTGAAGATTTCATGTTCGATTTTGACACCAAGAACATCGATTGGGACCATTATTTCTACAGGATTCACGTGCCGGGTGTCCTCAAGTATGTGCTCAAGTAAACAGCTGCACCTTTTCTTCAGCCTTTACCCATCTTTCTATGCAAGAAATTAAAACTCTGTTCCATGTCAGAAAATACGAATCCATTTGTTCTACTTTGTATGGGATATGATGAAGAAATGTGTCCATCATATGTCGACTAGACTATTCAATATTGTATTGGAGAGGCACCATATCTTAAATCAATAAAAGTATGTGTATGCTTGTGTTATGTTCAGATTTTGTCCACCCCAACCAGCAAGCCACCTGTTATTTGACGATTTTGCAAAAAAATCCTCCGCTTCTTCAAAATTACGGATAGGTCCTTCACGATTTTTGTGAGACGAAAATATTTTTTTTCTTGGCGATATTTCATGTAAAAGCCTCCCGTTAAGTTCAAATCGCAACAAGCCTTTTCTAATTTTTCGTGAAAATCCTCCGCTTCTTCAAAATTACGGATAGGTCCTTCGCGATTTTGTGAGGTCGAAAATATTTTCTTTTTTCGCGTTTGGGTCCCTCAGCACCGGTAAAAATTTCTACAGAAAGCCTCCCGTTAAGTTCAAATCGCGAACAAGCCCTTTTCTAATTTTTTATGGATAGCTAACGTCAGATCCGGTTTTTTAAAAAATAACAAACAAATCCGCTTCTTCACGTTATTCTAAGGTCCTTTCTCCGTTTTTCCGGAAAAATGTTTTCATACAAAACGCAGAAAAAATGTTTTCGACACCCAAAAAAAGGAAAAAATGTTTTCGTCACAAAAAAATGCGATTCATCGAAGTTTATAGCAACTTATGGATTTGCTAACGGGTCATAATCATGGTTTTTTAAAAAATGTAGATTCGTCCAAGATTTATAGCGACACGTGGATTCATGGAAGTCCTAACGACCTATTTTTTTTAACAAAGCGCAACCGGAAAAAAAAACCGAAAAAATGTTTTCGTCACAGGTAGCAATTGGCATCTCAGATTAAGTCCTGACGGGTCAAAACAAATAATCTTTTTTTCTTTTCCTGAACACACGAAAAGATAGGCACACGCAAAGAAAGTTAAGAAACAAGAGCTCCGAGACGAGTATACAGTAAGAAGGCGTATGGGAAACTCGTTTCCAAATTTAAACGTATTGGCACAAATGTTTGATACAATGTGTAACAATGCTGTCTGTCATGTGCAGAATTTACTTCATTTCACTAGGAAGTTTCCCTTCCTCCTATGCTTGCTTATAAGAACAGATAAGATTATTTTGACCACCAGAATTGATGCCTGCTGGTCCAGACAAGTCCATCTACTCGTGTGGTATCTGAACCATTAGACAAACAACTAAAAAAATCAAAATAAAACCTCTTATTCTTGGAGGATCAGAAATCTTCCTGGGTCCAGAACCTAGTTACAAGGCGGCTGTGAGAGACTCTGTATTTGTGAAATTTGCAAGCATATCAGAAAGCACGATCATCGTTAAATGACCGCAATATCGCTCATGGTGCCATGAGCAGCTTCTTGACGAATGCAAGAACCTTTGGCACATTGACAGTCCATGCAACTGAAATCGGTGTGTAACCTGACCATGGATTCTCTGAATTCCACCTGCACCATAGTAGGATTGGGCAATCAGTAGCATTTGCGATATTTAAGTCATAATAATGTGTTTACAAGAACGTCGAAACATTAGGTAGCTCAAGCTGGTGTGATTTACTCAGAAATAGTACGGTGTCATACTTTTTCAATCCCTGATCCATCAAAGTATGGCCAGTGCAAATGCCCTGAGTCTCAACTCTCACGACACCCTTCTTGAATGTGAAGTACTCGGGATGAACTAGGGCAGTGAAGCTCACAGGGTCGTGGAGGAAAATTCCTGAATAGATTGAAATGATCAGTTGAAACTATTTATTTCAGATTCGATGGTAAATTTAGCAAAAGCATTCAAAAAATAAAGGAAATTGATATACCATGGAAGCCGTCAGACTTGGCATGCCAATCTCTGTAAAACTTGCACATGTCACATAAGAACTGTGCGTGCTTCCCTTTCGAGTTCTTTAGCTCCAAGAGGTCCTCATCTGTAAGGGGAAAAAATCGCATGGTGAATTAATAATTAACCCCCACAACTTGAACTATGCAGATGAGAGTATCAAGCGAACAAACCTGTAAAACAGACTTGAGTTGTTATGTTAATGCCCACTACAACAATATCCGCTCCTGAAGTAAAAACTATGTCAGCTGCTTCTGGATCTCCATAGATCTGCAGTGTTACGCACACATGGTTTAGTACTTGCTGTACTGTCTTTGCCTGTTCATATATAATGGAGTATAATGTCTGATACGTATGGCATTACATTTGCTTCAGCTGCAGGGTTGACATTTCCAGCCGCGAAGAAAGCTCCACCCAGTACAACTATTTTCTTCACCTTGCTTGCAAAGGAAGGGTCCCTTTTGATGGCCTAAGAAAGAACGCACACGATCTCTTAGCCTCTGCCCTCTGGCACAGCATGGTCAGCATGATAAATAGTTTTATCCTGTAATTCTAAGCGTACCAATGCTACATTTGTCAGGGGTCCCAATGCAAGTACAGAGACCTCTCCAGGGAACTGCGAGACCTTATTAACCAGGAACTCAGCAGCACTTCCCTCAAACTTCTTAGTAGTGGGTTCAGGAAGAGACAAATTCCCAAGGCCATCCGAGCCATGAACGAAGTCGGCAACGCATGGCTCTCCTCCCTATAATACAAAGGGCATACCTTTCAGCTCATCCAAGTAAAATACACTGGCTGAACCTGTATTGTAAATACTGAATAGGCAGCAATTGTAGGACTCAAGTCTGAACTCCGTCTAGCATATAAAATGTGGAAGCTCAAGCTACATGCCATGTTATGTTACCGACACTGAGTATCAACAAGTAAACAATTCAACCTGTAGTATAAATAGAAAATAAACTATTATCTTAAGCCCTAACTCCCACTAACACAAAAAACATTGCATCGTGTACTTCCATCCAATACATCAGAAAGACAACGTTGTCATATTGTTTAAATGTTAACCATATCTAAATGCTTTTGATGTATGCTAATCAAGTCAGCGTTCAGAGTCATTTTAAATTGATAATATGAAATGCACACTGAAATCAACTAAAAAAGACTTATCAAGTTTCAAAGCTACCATGAAGTTGCCATGAGGTAAAAGCACAATGTGAACCAACGTACCTTGAGAGGCTCAGGGCTGCCCTCTGCTACTGGAACCTCAGGATACCCTGCTCTCTCACACTGTCCTTTTAAGACTCAAAACAGTTAGTGAAACAAAGAAACAAGAGAAACAAAATTCAACCGTCTCAAATGCTCACCAGCAATAGCGCATTGCGAGTTGCATACTCTGTGCTGACGTTGCCGAATATGGTTGTCAGCCCAATGATTTCAACACTTGGTGCTCCGAACGCCATTAGGATTGCCATGCTATCATCTAGAAACCGATTGCATAGAAAACAGGCAGTGAGAATAGGAATCACTGAATTAGCTTCTTGCAAGGCAGTTTTTTTGGGGGGGGACATACAGGTCAGGTCAGATATAATATAGTACTAGTATTAGTACCAGTCACCAGACCATAAATTTACATCGTCCATACTAACTTTTGACTTTGGAAGCCAGTGTAGCATTTGTAAATAATGTATATTAGTGTTTTAGAGCTGTTGATCGTTTTGATTGAAAGTTTAACCGTAACATGTAAATATAGTTTGGATTGCTAGGAACTTTGCATGAATTTTTTTTGCAGCCACTTTAGCTGCAATATTAGACTGAAGAAACAACTGTTACAGAAGCTACGGTGGTGTGAAATACTGTCTACTAGCAACTGTGCTATTTAGCCCACTGCTAATTCATTGAAACAAGCAAATTCGTAAGCAATATTGCAACTTTTCTAGTCGAATCTACTGAAGAGAGGCAGGGCTGCCCAAAGAGGGGGGCACCGGGCATGCGACGGCCAGGGGCCCCCAATCTAGAGGGGCCCCCAATTTAGGAGGGCATTGGCCCATATAGTTTGTAGGTATTAGCAGGCTAAACAGTTCATTATTATCTGATCAAATTAATTAGTTAATACTCCCTCCATCCCATATTATAGGGCGTATTAGTTTTTGCACAAATTTTAGCGTAGCTGTTTTTTTGTTGATTTTGTTCCGATGCTACCCTTAATTAAATAGCGTTCCTTAATTAACGTTGCATGCAAAAGTCTGGAATATGCGATGGAGCATGGAGGGAGTAGCTAGTCTAGTGAGTAGTGACGTTTCGTTTTTGCCCATTAAATTACCGAGGCGACGACCGAGTGACCGACGTTTCATTTTCTCTGGCTCACTGGCTGCCGATCAAAACTGATCCTCGTTGTGCGACTTGCGAGACGCTCACAAGCAGACGCTACTGTTTTGGTTGTGACTTGTTCTCTACCAAGTTTATTATATATGAAAGCATTCGATATTTTATCTGTAATAATTATGGTAGTCAATAAAAAGGCCATTTGATTTAACTCGCCCCGGGCCCTCAAAATCTTTGGAACGGTGGTCCTGAAGAGAGGATGACGAACCGTCCTGATGGTCGTGTTGGTGGCACGGCACCATCGTTTTCATCGACAGGCGGGGTCGCAAATGCCAAAAACACATCACGTGCGAGTACATAACGTACTGGTAGGTAATTTGGCTTTTCCAATGACGAGAAAAATATGACGAAGAAATTTGTCGCCTACTAAGCGAAAATGTAAAAACAGAGGATTGAACGAAAGAAAGAAAGAAAGAAGCTAGGGACGTACCGATGCCGGGATCGGTGTCGATGATGAGTTTGTCGCGGTGGATCTGCCCGCTGTGACCCATCCCGAATGCGAGGACGGCCTCCCTCTCTGAGTCTGAACGGAAACAAGAAGTGCCGCCCGCGCACGGCAATCCTCCCTCCAATCTAGACCCAAAATCCGATCCCAGGAGAGAGCCGCTGCCGCGGAAGAGGAGGAAGAAGAAGAAGACGACGACGAGCAACCTCTCTCCCCTCCTACCCCTCTCTTGTATATATGGATGCCCCCCTCCCACCTAAACTCTTTTATATGTAGGTAGATAGAGCAGAGGAATCGAGTCGACGAGAGAAGAAGAGAGATAAGTGCATACGATACCTGATTAGGATTAGATTAGCGACCCACCCAGCAGGTTAGTTAAATCAGCTAGCTAGGACTGAGGGCCTGTTTAGTAGTGTTCACCTGAGATTTATAAACTTATGACTAAAATAAAGTGAATTAAATTTATATTTTTATCTAAAATATAAATAATATGATCGATCTAAATGCTTTTAATGTATTTATAGTTCTAGTTCTACAAATATGATGAAACTGGAGTTACACTTGAGTATTTTATTTTTTTCAGAGTTAGGGAAAAGACTTGGGAGGGGAGGGGATCCGGCCTGGATGCCGAGGGGATGTGGACGCGTGGGTCGTTCCAATGGAGGTTTCATCAAACCGTACGTTGGTTGTTTAACAATTATTAAACCAAATGGTACTAATAATCGAAGCATTTTAATTTTATTCTGTTTAGGCTGGCAAGGTAAATTTCTCATTTTGTCGCGCGCCACGTTTCAGTTTTCAACCATGCTGAAAAAGGAAGAGGGGCCAGTGTGGGCGTTGGGCTGGAAAAAAAAAAGTTCGGTGGTGAGGATCGTTGACTCGATTCAAAATTGCTCCAATTACATTTGTTTATTGGTTAAATATTGAAATGAGTCAATTTCGAATGAAATTAGATTTTGCTCTGGCTCAGCTCGGCTCGTTGGCTCGGTTCTAAAAATACATCCAAATTATAGATAAAATGATATTAAATCAAACTATGCTAATTTCGGAAAAAACTCGAAAAAAACAAGGATTTGACTCAATTTCCACCCCTATGTGTGCGTGCCTAGCCCATCACAGTTTTAAATCCTAGATTTGACGTTTCAATTTTAGAATGCGTACGTGGCATTTAGTGTCTCCAATAAATTGCAAGTATAGATAGAAAACGCAAATACATACGTACATACATATACATAAATATGATATACACGACTAAATATGTGTCTGTCTTATACTCTTGAAAAACAGTCGCTCTCCAAGCAATGCAGCTCAGAGAATTACCATCAGTACGTCCATCACAAACACCTAGTACACACGCTTCCTAGCGAGGCAATCAATCATGCTGAGAGCAACTCTAACGTAAATCCCTATATTTTTCCTCTAAATCACTTATTTAGGGATGGTGTAAAAATTAAGAGCATCCTATATCAAATTTGTCTCCAACCCACACTCCCTATTACTCACTCCTATTATTTATCTAAACGTTATTATTACTTTGCACCCATGAATTATTATTTTAAAATGAATAAAAAATGACAAATAAAATAGTAGGGGCAAAGAGAAAACCCCTAGATGTAAGGGTGAGAAGGGACCTCCCTAGAATAGGGATTCCAAATACGGATTGGGTTGGAGTTTATATTTTTTTTAATTCTCCTTATAATTTAAGATAGAGGGAGGTTTAAGGAGATGTGTTAGGCTTGCTCTGAGATGAGGTGAGTCCTGTGGTGTTCCTCCTTTCTTTACATGAACCTAGACCGTGCGTGTATGCATGGATCGTTCTGTGGACAGAATAGGTGCTTGTGTGTGTGTGTATATATATATATATATATATATATATATATATATATATATATATATATATTCTGGAGCTAATTCAGCCTAAGTTGAATTTGCTCGTGTCAATTCTCACTCATACTGTTATACGCTAAGTTTTAGTCTTGGGGTGTTCATCCCCACTTGCATCACCGCCACACATGCATCCATATCCATCATGCATGCACGTGCGCTTGCTTATTAATTCTTCTATCCTATTCCTATATATCTGCATACGTACGTACGTTTACATATATATGACAGAGCTGGCAAGGCCATAATATATTCATGCATTCCAGTGTTGCGTACCTAATACGTACTTGCTCTGGTCATAGATATACACCAATCAGTGTGTACATACGACTGAAACGAGTAGATATATAGCTAGAATTTAGTGTAAAAGCATAATTTCCTGTGAAACACATGACGATATTACTGCAGAGATATATGGTAAATTAGATAAATACTATATAGAAGGAAAATTTTGCTTTTCTTACCTGCTCGTCATCTTATCTGAAGCACATAATAAAAGCTTAGCTTTTCTTATCTGAAGCTACGCACGTATATATGTATGTGTGTCCACGTACGCGCGGCTTTGTGACCATCGTCATCCGCTCGCTGAAACTTGCTTCTAGCAAAAGATCAGTAAGACCGCTAATTATTGTAGCTAACTTCCAATCTGACCACAGACAGGGAAACTTGATTTATAAATAAATGGATGAAACGGCGAGGAACATGCATGTGGCAACTTCAATGGGCATCATCATATCTTAGCCACATGGAGGCAGGCAGGCAACCCTCTGTTCTACCTGCATTTCCAAGAGATTATTCTCTATAGTCTATGCTGCGTTGTCCCTGAAAGCAAGCAAACATGCATGATGGGTGGATCCAAGGTAGTTGGTCCAGCATATTCTACCTTATTTTCCTTCAATAATGGATGAATGGATTGTTCTCCAACCATGCAGCCGTCGGTCATTCGTAATGGTTCCATTGAAACACTAGATCACACGTTACTGACTGCAGTGCAGTTTGCCAAATCGTTAGTCGTTCAATCCATCGATCGATGCATCGAAACTCTCTCTGATCTCTAAAGCTGACAGATGTACGCTGGGTCTTGCAAGGGCTGGTTCTTGACAGTTGAGACTTGCGATATATACATATCTGTACGTCATGGCCTCCTTGCCATCCTAATTCAGAACAAATAAAGATCAGGCACGCGCCCAAAGCTGCGCTATCTGCATGTAAGAACATAGCTTCATCGTATCTGTCACTCATAATTAATCAACATTGCAATGCCATTTTCCGACCATTTAAACGAACATATCATACTCCTTTATCACTTTCACTATACTTCAATAGTAATTTTAAGACACTCCAATGTGATTTGGTTAAAAAAATTTCATTGAAACCCTTTATTTTTTGTTATATAATCTTTTCCATATAAAAACAGGATATACACAAAACTATGCTATAAAGAGTGCATTTTGATGAAATGTTTCATGAAAATCACTTTAGAGTATCTTATAATTAATATTAAAATATGCTTGAAAGGATAAAAAGGTATAAAAATATCATTTAAACGGTACATTAAATGTGGGAGTATATAACTCAACACAAGGACTGAGGAAAATAACAAGAAACAGGGGTCAGCTTGGGGCCTCATACTTACTTTCCTAAAGTTCGAAACATTCACGCCTTGCCATCGTTTTGAGCCTCGGCTCAAAATTTTCTTTTATGTGTTTACATCCTTCAACAAATCCATAATTACGTATTGATCCTTTTCGCCTTTTTTTTACGGAGAAGACCTTAAAAAAAGCAGATCTTTCATGCCCTAAATAGATACCAGAAAAAACGTAGTGCCATTTATTTTTTATGAATTTATTTTTTGCGTTTAAATCCTTAAAAAAACCGTAATTACATATTTGTCCTTTTCGCGCTTTTTTAGAAGAACACCTTAAAAAAACGCGGATCTTTCGTAAGAGGACCTAAGTAGATATTGGGAAAAAACGTAGTGATGTTTCGATCGTTCTGGCTATTTTTACGAAAAGGACCTTTTCGATTTAGCACGATCTTCAAAAAAACCGTAATTACATATTTGTCCTTTTCGCGCTTTTTTATGAAGAACACCTTAAAAAAACGCGGATCTTTCGTAAGAGGACCTAAGTAGATACTGGGACAAAACGTAGTGATGTTTCGATCGTTCTGTCTATTTTTTACGAAAAGGACCTTTTCAATTTAGCACGATCGCAGATTCTTCGTGAGAAAACCCCAGATATATACAAAAAAACATGATTTCGTTTGTGTCCTTTCAGCCGTTTCGCTCATTTTCTCGACAATTTTTAAAAAATGACGCCGCCGAAAAAAAAATACATTTTTCTATGAAAAAAATAACACGTGTGGCGTGTGACGCCACGAAAAATATTCTAGTTTTCATCAGAGAGAGGAATTATACCTTTATTATTACTTGCAGACTTCCCATGAAAGACGCTTTGAGCCGAGCGACGCGCTTGAGCTGCCGAGCCCGTCGGTGGCTAAAAAAAAAATTATTACGTTTTAGTTCTTTTATAAATTAAGGATAGGTGCTTCACGATTTTTTGTGAGAGGAAAATATTTTTCCCGAAAATCGCGCTCGGGTCCCTCGTGCGCCGTTTTACGGAAAGAACCTCCTGTTAAATTCAAATCGCGAACAAGCCCTTTTCTAATTTTTAAGGATAGTTGCAGACTTCCCATGAGCGACGCTTTGAGCCGAGCGCGTTTGCTTGAGCCGAGCCGAGCCACACCGGCTAAAAAAAAAATTATTACGTTTTAGTTCTTTTATAAATTAAGGATAGGTGCTTCACGATTTTTGTGAGAGGAAAATATTTTTCCGAAAATCGCTCGGGTCCTCGTCGCTGCTTTACGGAAAGAACCTCCTGTTAAATTCAAATCGCGAACAAGCCCTTTTCTAATTTTTAAGGATAGCGGACAGGTCCAAAAATGTAACATTCAGGTCCTTACTCTTTACGTCTAGGTCCTTTCTCCGTTTTTCTTGGGAAAAAATATTTTCGTCACCAGGAATATGTGTGCAGCTCTATCTCTAGACTTTTCCCTATCTCGATTTCCCATCTCGATCTCTAATATTTTTTAAACCATGTATTATTACTCGGCGAACGCGTAGAGTGTTAGACTCAGCAAAAGAAGGTTGTCATCTCTAATGATTTTTCACCCTTTTCCCTCTATACTTTTTCCCCGCCGCGGTTTTTCAACTCGGTCTCCAATATTTTCCAAATAATTTGTCGAAAGAGATATTTCTACAGCTCTATCTCTCTATTTTTTCCCGTTTCGCTCATTACTTCGACGATTTAAAAAATTAAACGCAGCTGAAAAAAAAGAAAATTTTCCTTCGAAAAAACAACACGCACGCCGTGTTACGCCGCGAAAAATTTTGTGTTCTTTCAGCTGTTTCGCTCATTATTTCGACGATTTTAAAAATAAAACACCACCGAAAAAAAATTCTACGAAAAACGCCACGCGCGGCGTATACGTTGCGAAAAATTTTCTAGTGAATACGGTTCCTTTTCGGTTTCCTCGCGCACAAGCCGAGAGAGAACCAAATGGACGCGGGCCGGAACAGATAGTCGCCATCGGCCCAAGAAGCCCATACATAGATCTAACGGTTGCGAATATCCCACGTGGCATCCATCGGAAGCTCTAGGGTTTTGCCCTCCTCCCCCCATCGCCGACGATATAATACCACCGCCGCCGCCTTCGTCTCTTCTCTTAGCCTCTCTCCCCCGCCGCCTCCTCGCGCCAAACCCTAAGGTCTCCGGCCGCCTCCTCCCCCTCATCTCTATCTCTCTCCCCTTAAACTTATCTATTCCAGTTCCGCGCTTGTTTTGCTCTTCTTTTGCGCTAGATCTCGCTTCATCTAATTTTTTTTTGTGTGATTTTGTTCCCTACAGGGATTTGAGTGATCGACTGGAACAATGAGGTGCTTCTGCTAAGTTTTCTCTCTTCACTTGTCTTCTTACCGGCTATTGTGATTGAATTCTTGCGATAATTTCGTCTCCTTTAATTGTTTTTTGTGATTGCTTTGTGGAATACTGTGTTATGATTTTGTATCTTACGAGGGCTTGCTTTTTACGTAGTCATATATTTTTGTTCCCTACTCAAGGTAATGAGATCAAGTTAAAGATGATATGCAAATTCGGAACCTAGTGTGAAGAGAGCGAGTTAAAGATGATATGGAAATTCTGAGTCTAGTGTGAGATGCTTTATGTAGTTTATGCTTAATTTATACATAGCTTTCTTCCTTTTAGAGATACGTAGAGATCCAATGGTTTTGGTCCTCAACAGGGTGAGTGTATTATTTAGATTTTTTTTCCCTGTTAAAAGATGCAGTTGAATGCTAGATCATGCTAGAAGAGAGATTCAGAATGGACACTGAATCATGCTAGAAGAGAGTGCACCGATGGCTTGAATAAATGGTCTTTTTGTTATTATGAATTATTTGTGTTGACCTTATTTAATCTATTGCAGTAAGTTGCAAACCGACGCTCTCAAGGAGGCCATCTCCGGGGTTGTTACGGATGCCAAGGACAAGAAGAGGAAGTTCACTGAGACTATTGAGCTTCAGATTGGTTTGAAGAACTATGACCCACAAAAGGACAAGCGTTTCAGTGGCTCTGTTAAGCTGCCCCATATCCCCCGCCCGAAGATGAAGGTGTGCATGCTTGGTGATGCTCAGCATGTGGAGGAGGTAAGAATATGCCATAACAATATTGTGTGATCCAAACTTTACTAAATTATGTTTTACATGCTTATAGTAGCTTTCTTGAACTGAAACAACTGCGGTATTTTGAATTGTTATTTTTAAACTGTGATTGTGCCTTACCTGACAGTAGGCTTTAATGAGTGCTGTCTGCATTACATTTCAATCCATATACGTTGTATATTACTAATGTAAGTATGTAACATAACATGTAATTTGCTCTTCTGTATGAAAATTTGTAAATTGCCTAATATAATATCAAACTTTCTCTTCATTCTGTTCTGTCCAAGGAGAGTGTTTTGCACTAATCGTTTTCCTAATAAGAAATCATTGTGTGATATGTGCGCAGGCCGAGAGGATTGGACTTGACTACATGGATGTTGAAGCCCTTAAGAAAATGAACAAGAACAAGAAGCTTGTTAAGAAGCTTGCCAAGAAGTATCATGCTTTCTTAGCATCAGAGGCCATCATCAAGCAGATTCCACGTCTCCTTGGTCCTGGTCTCAACAAGGCAGGCATGTGCTCCATTTTCTTGTATGCTAATTTTGTTTCCTATTGTTGTTTTGCATACCTGTTTGCCGCATTGAGTGATTTGATAGTTATATGCCTTAGAAGCATTCCTGCCAAATTGCCAATTGCCAGGTGTCTTGTAATGAAATTAATCAAATTATTACATGCTTGTTTCAAGGTCATTTCATTTTATTTATTTAATATACTACAGTAAATTGCTTTTATTAATCAAATCATTACATGTTTGTTTCAAGGACATTTCATTTTATTGTTTAATGCACTCTAGTAAGTTGTTTTACTTGTTGTTTGACTTATAGTACAGGACATAAGCTAGGTTCTTTCATTATGGTATTCGCAACTCTGAGTTGTGTTGTTATTGTATCAGCGTTTGCCATGTATGGTCTGCCCTGCTAATTTAATCATGGTGGTGACATTGCAGGCAAGTTCCCTACGTTGGTTACTCATCAGGAATCTCTTGAATCCAAGGTCAATGAGACCAAAGCTACAGTCAAGTTCCAGCTGAAGAAGGTTCTTTGCATGGGTGTTGCTGTGGGTAACCTGTCGATGGAGGAGAAGCAGATCCAGCAGAACATCCAAATGAGCGTCAATTTCCTTGTGTCCCTTTTGAAGAAGAACTGGCAGAATGTGAGTCCTGTTATGATCCTCTTTGCAACTGTATACTATAGTTCCCCTGTTTATATTTAATGAAATATATAGAGCATAAGCTGATGGAATCAACTAGGCAAAAAATGGAACTTTGTGCTTTTAAAAAAATTAGCAAGTGGCCATAACATGTTCTGATTTGTGTTTTGCAGGTGAGGTGCCTGAACATCAAGAGCACCATGGGGAAACCGTACAGGGTGTTCTAAGATGGTACACTCAAACTTGAAGTTGATATGATGCTGGGGTATTGACCTAAGTTTGTCCTTAAATTAGATCTGCTGCACTGATATCAATTTTGTGTTTGCCCAAGCCGAATTATTTGGTCGTTATTTGTAGTGTTTTCTTCAGCATAACTTATGGGAGGAAAGAGGAATGCACATTGGATTATGCTGTTGTGTTCTGTTATGGTTCTTAAATATTTCATGCGTCGTGCTGTTTTTGTTCTGAAATTGTGCCTGCTACCCTTCTCGAAGGTGCAATGGTGGCTACCACAGTTGCAATTTCGATGTTGATCTGAAGTGTTGTGACTCACTAATTCAGTAATCATAGCGTTCATGCTTGCCACATGTGTTTTGTCGGCAACGGCTACTAATATGCCTGATCCCTTGACATGGACGAAACGAATATGAATATCACGGTTTGTATCATCATACAAGGATTCGCCGCCTGACGTCTCTCCGAGCCGCGCGGTAGCCGGCCGGCCTCGGGTGGCCGGTTGGTTTGGCTTTTTTTTTTTTGCGTGTAGGTTTTTTAAAAAAATATGTATTTATGTGTAAGTCTTTCTTGTGGTTTTTTACGAAAAGAATCTTTTGGTTCAGAAAAATCGTGAATTTTTCGTGAAAAGACCATAAATAAATACCGAAAACGTAGTTACGTTTGAATCATTTCAGCTATTTTTCACGAAAAAGAACTTTTCGATTTAACGCGATCGCGGTCCTCGTGGATCTTTCGTGAGAAACCCTCAGATAAATGCAAAAAAAAAAAACGTGACTGGATTTTATATACTTTCAACTGTTTCGCGCGTTTTCTCGATGATTTTAAAAAAATGCCACCAAAAAAACAAAATTGTTTCTACGAAAAAAACAACACACACGATGTATCACGCCGTAAAAACATTCCAAGTATCAGCCTACAAGGTTTCACCAAATGGTAGGACATACAACCACAACGCCTGTTTCAGTTGCACAAGCCACCACGAAGGGGTTCATTCACGACATTATAAAGTAGAAACATAGCTGGAACTAATCTCATTTGTGAACACTTATGAAAAAGCACCGCACCCAGTAAAAAGTATAAACATAGCGGAAATGCTGTACAGATATACAGCTTGGTTGGTCTACACTCTACAGACATCCGAAGAAGCTAAGGGACAGTGAAGGGAACATGACCATTGGCAAGAACCCGACGTAAGTAAGAGTTGCCGAGCCGGTGTAGCGCGTATGCTTCTCATTGAAATCTTCCAATAAACCCTAAACAGAGCCAAAAAAAATATCAACAGATGCCACTTGAGAATCCCTCCTTAGAGCATACATAATAGTAAAAACAATTGCTCATCTAAAGACAAAATCAAATACAATCTCTAAGATCTACAATCTTTTTTAGTTATAGCCTGGAGAGTGCCTATTATAGGTGGAAACTCATATAATAAAATAAGTTTTATTAGATCATCTCTTTACGAAGATACAACTATACTTTCCCCTCTTGAACCCTTCATATCAACTATGAGACAGAAGAAGAAATAAATAAGAGATGTGCTTCTATACTTTTTTTTTTTTGACATTTACATAAATATTAATGCATAAATGAAAAGCATATGATGATTATTTACTATTTTACTTATTTTAAGATTTATAAACCTTGTATTGATGTATTGATAAAGAGACTATTGAAGCACTGCTCCGTAGCTAGCTCAGGAAAGTCGTGCCTAGTTCCTGCTATCCTGTTAGTTCGGATCTTGAAAGCATTGATTTCAGTCGCGTAAGATTCATCGGATTCCAACTCTGAAGAAGTTAGGGTAGCGAGGGACCAAGAAACAGCGGAAACCGAATCCAGCCCCAACCCATGGACAGCTCGTCATCCCCGGCGTCGCACCGGCGTTGGAGCTGGGGCTCGGCCCTCGCCGGCGCTGCCTCGACAGCTGCGGCTGTGGCCGTGGTGCTGTGCCGGCCGCGGGACCCGACCTTCGAGCTCATCTCCATCAACCTGTCCACCTTCCACTTCCGGCCGCCGGCGGCGCTCGACATCGGCCTCACCCTCACCGTCCACGCTACCAACCCCAACGTCGTGCCCGTGCGCTACGGCCCCTCCACCGTCTCCATCCTCTACGGCGGCGCGCACCTCGGCACCGCCCGCCTCGACGCCGGCGAGCAGCCGGCCACGTCCTGCCGCCTGCTCCACCTCCCCGCCCGCCTCGACGGCGTCGAGCTCGCGCACCACGCCCGCGCCATCCTCGCCGACGCCGCGCGCCGCCACATGGGGCTGGACGCCGCGGTCGAGATCGCGGGCGAGGCCGCCGTGCTCCTCTGGTCGCGCCGCTTCTCCGTCCGCATCGACAGCCACATCGTGGTCGACCCCGTCTTCCTCGACGTCGTCGAGCAGAACAACCGCTCCGAGATGCAGCTCTACCTAGCCTGACAAGTTTGCCTGCCTCTCAAAAACCCTATCGTTTATTTGTGCAACCTCTCAAAAACCCGATGCGATGTTTCATATCATTCCAACAACTTGGACACACGAAGAAAAGAATAGATGCTACATGCAATAATGGGAAGGGGAAAGGCACCAAAGCCAGCAGCGATTTGATGCCCTATTAAGATTACACTGCACACGGGAATGTATACCAGCAGCCTCAGTTGAGCGCCGCCAGCGGCGAGCGAGGGATGAGCGACGGCTTGGGCTCTTTGCTCGATTCGTAGGGGTGCTTCTCGCGGAACTCGTCCATCAGGGACTCGATCGGCATCGCTCGCAGCGACTCGATCGCGCCTTTGCTCGGGACGTCGGCATCGGACCTCACCGGAGTTTCGCCGGTCGGCTCGTAGTCCTGCAAATTGCATTGTAGGCGGAGTTCAGGCAAAGCGCGATTCGCACTGGTGGTTCGCGAGATCCTCGTCTCACCTTGTAGCTGCTTTGGAGCGCCTTCTCGGCGTGCGTGTTGATGCCTGCGGCCTGGCTGGAGTGATTCTCCTGCAGCTGCTGTATCTCCACCAAATGAGCTTCCACCGTCGACGCCACTCTCGACGTCGAGTTGCGTGCCTCATCCAGTAGATCTGAAGCAAAGTGATGTGATGAACAAGTCGAGATTTGGTAGGGAGCTCAGCTCCATTTTACTCGCTGTATGCAAGTTTATAACGCGCATTTTTAATAATTGTATCCATAAACATAATGTGTATTTTATATTCTAATACAAAACTAGTGTGATGTTCCCTATATAGCCCTAATAAATATCCACATTTACTTCATATTCTTTTATTGAATATAGTACTTAATAATAATAGGACAAAGGTACTCTAGTCATTTTTAACATTTTCTTGTTCTATATACCAAGAAAAATATGGCTTATAAACTTGGACTAGAGAGCAGTAAATAAGCAGTCAGGTTGAGCGCTAAGAAATTACTGTCGATATCCTCGAGTATGTCCTTGCCACTGTTGGACGCTTGCTCTTCAGCCACGGCGCGAGACGCTGCAATCTCCGCAGCATGTTGCTCGTTGCTTTCAATTGCGCTCCTGAAATATCCAAGACAGCAAGTTCAATTAGACATCCCAAGTCTTCAAAAACATACTGGTACCAAATAGGGTCCTGCGGCCCTTAGATGGCAGATGCCACAGAAACTGCAGCAGAGTAGTTATTCCCAACGAATTCAGAGGTATGTTCTTTTGTTCTGAAACCATGCACTAACATGCCACATTGTTACAAGAGCTGCCTTAATTCGTGCTGACTTAGTACAAACCGGCGTGAAAAGTGGTAAACCAGACCTCTTAAACTTTCTCTACGAACAAAACCAGCATAGAACAGCGACTTTCAGAATCATTTGATCCTGCTATGAAATGGTTTGATGCGCAACACCGTAGATGAAGGTAAAGAGAACAAATGTACTTGCCTGACTAGTGATTCAACCTCAGCAACTTGTTTTCTGCACATATCGTTAACGGCGGCATGCGACGTTTTCCATTGTTGAGCAGCAGAGTCAACAGTACATGCGCTGGACAGGCCCAATTCATATAATTAGTTAGAGAAACCCAGTCAGAATAAAATGGATTAGTGAATGGATAAACATTTCATGCAACTGTTCAGGCATACCATTCCTGCAGTATGGTTTCCATGCGACAATGCTTAGCTGCAGAGAAGTTGGAGCCAACTTTGCAATCATTCTCCGCCTGCTCTGCAAACATTTCCCACTTTCTCTTGGCGTCCTTCGTGACGCCCTCCATAGCAGATGTGTGCTCATCCAAAAATGTCTTGTTTCCACGAGCAGCGTCACCAAGAGAGTGTAATCTAACATCCACCTGCAGGAACATTCATCAGGTTTCTATGGTCACAAGGAGAAAAACGATGGGCAGCTTAGTTCTCGCGCTCAAGTAACCCCATGTGAAGACCTAAAGTTACGGTCACCCTCGAAAGCATGCCTCAAATGGTTAACCAGACTTATTGGCCTTTAAAAAAATTTAAAAAATGTCTGATTTCATCACTGGGCATTGTACGCACCAGCTCTCTTTGTCGAATAATGTGTTTAGACACCAAATTTGTGATGTCCGCCAAAAGCTTTTGTTCTTCTGATTTTGATTGCTCCTGCACGAAGTGATGGTATTAGACAACAGCGAAATTTTGCCAGTGAGTGATGAACAAAAGGGGGATGAATCACCTCATAAGCCTTCTGAAAATCTTCAAGGCTTTTCACCTGTGCTTCATGAGTGTGATTTGAGTGATTCTGCAACCTGGATGTTTCCTCCACATACTTCTCAAATAGCCCAAGAATGAAGGTAGACATGTCTTTCGTCCTATCCAAGCAAATGCTGAAACTCTGCACAACAACAGGAACAAAATTCAATTTAGAGTTGATCATAGCCAAGACATGCTCAAAATGTGGAGTGGTATACAGTCAGATCAAGTAACTTACATCCCGCAATTCTTTAGTGAATTGCGCCACATCGCTTCGGTGGTCAGCTAACAAATTCTGGATATCACTAAAAATCTTTTGTGCCTCTCCCTCAACACAAGCTAGAAGCTGCTAGCAAGGATATTGCCATGAGAATAATTGAAGCAAAGGTTAGGCATAAAGACAAGAGGAACGAATTTTGTTGGCTGAACAAGCAAGCAGATTAGTTGCCTGATCAAGACTGCAGCAGCTTGCAGCAGACAGGGATGATATATCCTCCAATGTAGAATTTGTGTTTGCTTTATGTAGGAGCACAACATTTTGAAAAGCTTCCATATGAGACATATATAATGACTTTGAAGCCAAAACCTTCTTCTTTATCTCCAACGTAGCCTTGAAATATTTAACCAAAATAAATAAATAACAGATGATATGGAGCCATCGAAGCCAGATAATTATTATGCAAAAGTAGGCATGCAGAATTGTGAATTAGTAATACATACCATGTCATGGGAATCGACACAAGATTGGCATAGGTCCTCCACAGACTTTAGGTGTTTATTTTGTTGATCTATGGATGCAGTGAGGGTATTGGAGAGAATATCCAACTTTAATGCAAGATCGGCTTGCAGTGAGTTCACAACCGACCTATTTGCAGCATTTAACTTATCTCCTCTACCTGTTTCACCATGTTAATCATCCAGTTATATATGACAAAGGTGATAATGAGTAATGACACAGCGTGTTGACAGAATTAAGTCTAAAGTGTTTACCAATTTTTGAATAGAGTGAAGCATTGTCACGACTAGATTTTTCCAGCTCTGATCTCAGAACACAAGCTTGATGCGCTAAAGCATTTTCTGGCGCACAAGGATGCATTGAGATACTGTTAGTACTAACAAAAAGCACTTTGCAGGAATGGAAAATGGGGTATAAAATTTAACCTGCTTTTTTCTGCTCTGAGATTATGAAATCTTTCTCTTTCAGATTATAATGGGCCTGTTTCAAATCTTCTTTTGTCGTGGAGAGTAGGTTGCTTGTGTGATCCAGAGATTTCTATCACAGTACAAAGCTATAAGCTTTACATTGTGAAAGTAATCAAGACTAACTAGGAAAACATCATTTACCTCTGTTGCTTCAAGCTTTTTGCTCAAATCAGCGGAATGTTGAAGCTCAAAATTGTACTTTTCTTGCAGATCATTAATTTGCTGAAACCCAAGCGGAAGGTGGGTTTTAAACGAATAATAAATAACATAGAGTACTTTTCCTGCATAAAGAGTACTTTTCAAACCTTCTGGTTTGCTTCCTGAGAAGCTGTCATCTGCTCGATTTGATCAGCCATGGCCTTCAAAAGGAAATATAGGAAAAGTTAACGAGACATGGCATTCAAAATGAAACATAGAAAAAGTTAACTGGAAGAAAGATACAAGGAGACTAATAGCAGTTTCTACAATCATAACACTGACAGTTTCAGGATGTATGATATTGACATTGTGTTAAATCTACTGGCTTGTAAGAAGTTATTTCAAGAACTAATAAAAGAATGTCTCTCCCATCAGATGTAGTAGTACTACCTTTCTCTCGTTTTCCTCCTGCTGGTACCTTTCTTTTGGAATGTACACTCCAACTTTTTCGCGAGCAGCATAAACCTCTGGGAAGCAGACAATATTTGTGAGGTCATTCTGCAACCATTCTGAATTACATAGAATTGACCGTGGATTCAATACAGACCTGCTTTAAGTCGGTCGATTTCTCCATAAAGATCTTTGATTAATGTTGATTTCATCATTTTCTGGTTTACCTGCAATATAGACATATTTCAGAACTTAATCCCAGGTGGCAAAGTGGAATTAGTAGTGGCATGTAATTCACCCATAATTGAGTTTATGGTGTTCAACTTCAAATCCTTTAGGAGTACCATTAGCAACCTACTATTTGAATTACTTCCCAGTATTTTTATGATTGCATAACCCATATGCATACAGGGAATACGACCATTAAATATTTCTGTTAGAGGAGTCACCACACACTACAGGTAAAAGGCAAGGTATGGAATTCAATTGAATGGTATGCCAATGATGCAGTGGTAAATCATAGGACAGTCTATGAGAAACATTTTATTTTGCACATACACCTTTGCCTATTTCCATGAAGAAAATATGTTCCAAGACAATTGACGTGCTATGAATGCAACAGCTTAACTACTGTGAAATCAAATAATAGCAGTTCCTACATGTACATTTGCATTTAAAGCTTGGAGAGGAAAATGGTCATCCCAAAGTTGCTCTACCATAACAAGAGAAATAAGATTTAGTGATTTACATCATCTACCATCACAAAAATAAAAGTCATGAAAACATTGACTTTGTAAACGTGCGAAGATGAAGCCGAATCACCTCAGGCCTGTTTTTTATGCTCTTTGCCCGGTGCGCATAATCCAATGTACTTAATGTTTCCTCCAGACAATGAACGGAGGGTGAAACAGTAGCTATAATGCAAGTCTTAGTTCTCCCTCCTAAGGAATCACGGAGCAACCTTGTGAGTTTGCTGTCCCTGAAAGGCAAGAGAGTTTGAAGTCAAGGTAAGAGAGGCCGATTACCGTATAAAATGAGGGGTCCTTGAACAACTGACGCCTACCTGTAAGGAACATGTCCAAGGTGCTCAACCAATGCCGTAATGACACGGCCTAAAGTAAGCAAGCTTTTGTTTATTTCCCCAGCCTCTCTTGCCCGGCCCTGGAATCACGAGAAAGTGTCGAAATTTAATTACCATGGAACTGCCAAAAGATTTGACGCTTGTTAGAGGAAACAGTAGCATTCAAGCTAATTGCACAGTACGGTACCTCCCTAGCTCCAGATCGGGAGATGTTCTCAGATCCAGCCAAGTCGACCAGATTTAACTTGCCACATTTTATTAACTCTTCTCCTTCTGGAGTTGCCTCTTTTATATGAATGGTGATTGAGAACAGGGAGTGTGAACGACTGAAAAGTTACATACGGTAATAAGCAATTAAGTTTGCATAAGATGAACAGTTTAACAGAACACAGGGAATAAGATGAACCTGGATTGCTTGTTCAACAGAGTCTCTGCAGTGCGGCGCTTGCAGACCCTCTCTCCAAAAGAGAGAATATTTCATCTGCGTTTGTAACTATTTCTTCCTCCAGACCCCTCACAAGCACCCCACCTTTCCCGTCCTCCATAAGAGGTAAGGGCTTTTTCTGCCGCTCTTCAAGAGCAACCTTGGATATCTCCTCTGGCGCAAGAAGATCTGTGATTTCCTCATTGTACAGCTCCAGGAACGTCACCTTAACACTGTACTCGGTATTCTGCCTCTCCAAGGTGTCAAAAATCTGCTTGACTGCCCTAGGGATGACCCCAGCATCTGCAGGTAACTGGCCCTTCGGCCCACTCTGCAAGCATTTCAACAAAGTGTGCCAAACACCTGAGTAACCCAACCAGGGCATATAAACAGTATGCAAGACAGCAGCAGAAGTATAGGCTTGCCTTAGCTCTCCTGCACTCGCCTTCCATGGTGTATGTCTTCCCCGTGCCCGTCTGGCCATAGGCGAAGATGGTGCAATTAAAACCTTCCAGGACCTCATTTACAATAGGAATAATCGCCTGGTCATACAAGTCTCTCTGCTTGGCTGTTGGCCCAAAAACCTGAAAATCAAGGACGGACTGAATATGACACCACTGCATCCGGCAAGAATACCTGAAACGACATGCAACTGCATAGCTGCTCCCACAGGCATAAGCGTTTAGAACAGACAGAACAAGCTAGCCCTATTCAAAATAGTAGCAGCAAGGATAAACCATGAGTGCTCCAGATTTGCAACGCCCAGTGCAGCTCTTCTAATTCACAAACTACACATCTCCACAGCAGATTCAACTAGTTTGGATTCTAACAGAGGCTCTTACTAACCCTAGGCACCAAACACCTAATCACCATCACCGCAAAAACCGCAAGGAAAAAAAAACTAGTTGGATTCGCTAAGCCTTCGCAAATTTTGAATTCGTCACACTAAATACAGCAAAGCCGGATCCCCCTGAGCAAAAAATCCAGCATTTCGAACCGGCGGATCACGGAGGGGGCGGAGCCGACCTTGTCGAAGGTGAATACTCTGTCGATCTGCTTCGCGGCGATTGTCTGCGTGACGGAGACCTCCCGCTGGTAGTCGTTACAGGTGACCACCTGCGGCGCGTTGCTCCTGAGCTCGTCGTCACTGAACGGCCTGCGCGAGAAAACGCACGGGGTTAGGGCGGCGGATCTGGGGAGAGTCGCGCGCTGGGAATGCAAGGACTTGACGTACCTGCAGCGGAGGAGGACCTGGACGTTGACCGCCTTCTCCTTGTCCAGCCGCGACGACATGGCGGACGCGGCGGCGGCGGCGGCGTGGCTCGGAGATTTCAAAATTTTCGGGGCGGAGCGGGGGGTGGCGTGGTGTGGTGTGGGGGAGGGAGAATTCAAAATTTTGGAGAGCGAGGAGGTGAGGGTCGCAGATTTATGCGCCCGCGCCCCGCTGTCCCAGCCGTTGGATCCAACGGCTCGCGACGTTCGACGTATGCTGGGCTTGGGCCGTCAGCCAATCAGGCCCAACCAAACCCGGTTGATCTTTTCCTTGTGTGCGAGAGAGCCAGAGTAGGCCGTTCGTTTCAGTTTATAGACAGTTTCTACTTAAAATAAAAATGAATTGTTTACTGAAAGGTAAGATTCTGAAAAGCTTCTTCTATAATCAAAATCAGCCTTACAACATAGATTCAGAAGCAGACTAATAGCTGATTCTTGTGGAGAATCAGTGCTTCGGGCAGAGCCCATACGAGGAGGCCTACGCACGTGCTTTTTTTGACATCAAGTACTTTTTTTGGAACTGTCATTCAAAAAGGAGCCCTGAGCCTGCTGCCCCTCCGGATGCCGCCACAGGTCCTCCGCCGCCGAGCCTCTCCTTCACCCTCTGCTCGGCCAGAGGCCCCTCTGCCCACATTATGGGGCTTCAGCTCCCCTCCACTATCAGCCCTAGGCCATCGGGCACCCTCCTACGCCTCTGCTCGAAGTCGTCCTTCGCCGCCAGCCCATCAACAATCAGATTCTCAGATGGACTGTCGAACGACCAGATTCTTCAACTAGCAAATTCTTCAAATAGCTGCTTCTCTAGACAACTGGTTATAATCTATAATCTACACAATCAAAAGGTATTCCGAACTAGGCCTAAGGTCAATTTAGAACAATTTCTGATTATGCAAATTTTGGATTCTCTAATAATTAGGTGGGTGACAGCTTCTGATACTTTAAAAATCCAGATTTTGGATTCTCCAAGAAGCTACTTGAGAAGTTTCTTCTATAATCAGAAGTAGATTTGTACACAAAATTAGAAATTACCACCCACCCAATTATTAGAGAATCCAAAATCTATATAATCAGAAGATGTCACAAACAGGGCAAAAGGGATTGTTTGGAATAAAGCTAACTTTGCCTAGGTGTGCTATAGATTTGTAGGTGCCTTTTTGGTTTGTTGTCATAAATGTACCTTATCATACTTTCTTAAACTTATGCCACATGTGTTATAGATTTTTTTTACCATACTTGTGGTGCTTAGTTTTGTTGCCACACTTACATAAGGTAAGTTAGGGTAAAATTGACTTCAAACAAAACAAGCCTAGGTGGATGGCTGGAATAGAAAGCGTGCGTTTGTGATTAGTGTTAACCATGGTTTAGCTGTTTAGGTGCTACTTGGGAAACACGTGTGTTTGAGTTGGACTGACATGGCGATGAAAATGGGCTCGTATGTGAGCCAGTCACGTGTTTAATCACACTGCTGTTCCAATTCGCGTGCCTTAAATTAGGCGTGTGCACAAACAAATTAAGTATGACACTGCCCATTAGCACTTTTAACACGAGAAAAAACGTTAGGGTTTCTTGTCAAGTTTTCCTAGAAAGGAATTCTCGTGCGGGTGTGTGTGGTGGCGGTGTGTAATCTTTTAGAGAAAAAGCAGCAACGTAACTGAAACACCTCAGATACAAATTATGGAAGGCGGAATAAGAGGGTGAAAACTATGTGCCAGAGAAGAGACACTGCTGATGAACGGGTCAGAAAAATGTTAGCTTATAGATGATGGCGTTTTAAATGCAGGCAAAAAGGACAATTGAACAAAACGTGACAGTGACATTCTTTCGCAAATAGGATTTTTCACCCACACCATAAAAAAAGCAGCAATCGAACACAATTCCATGAAAACTGAACACCAAAATCAAACGTGCAAGCAACACTGACGGAGGGCTTGTAGGCGATGCTAAACCGATCCCCAAACAGAAAGTAATCCTCGTCGATACTGGCAAGGCTATGTTTGGAGGACTTAAAAGCCAACTTTAGCTCCTGAAAAGCTAGTAAACCCTCCTAAACAACTCAGCTTTTAAGCGACTTTTGACATAATCCTAAAACTATATATAACTAACAGCGCACTATGTCCGAGCATTTTGGATAGTGTAAGATGGCAGAGCATTTTAGAGCACGTGCAGTGCAAGCTCACAGCTGACTTGCCGAAATCGCCCACCACAGACGCTAGTAAGGATCCCTAGCTAGTAATCGAGACAAGCGGCTTCATTCGTCGTCTTCTTGCTGGGCACTTCTGGTTTAGGCAGCGCGTGTACCTAACAAAATGCGCATGTACAGTTCAGACGCTCAGAGTTGCTTACTAATGAAAAACTAACATCCTTATGCTTGCATAGTTCAAAAGAAGAAGAAGAAGCAGGTAGTCTTCAATCTTCATCAAACACAACAAAGCCAGCCAACAAATCATATGCTTGCATAGTTGGTTTTTTCTTCTTCTTCTGCATAGTTGCATATTTGTGCTGTGGAAAAAAAGGCAAGGAATTCAAGACGTCTAGCCACAGTACACAGCTTCATTTTACACTACATCATCAAGCAAAAGTAGCAAACCCATCATGAAACATGGAAGTAGGGTACGGTCATAAAGGCACACCTGAGATGTTACTGATCAGAATCTGAATCACGTCGCCTCTTCTGCTTGTCCTTGCGGTGGCGCTCAGCCCTGTCCTCCGAGTCATGCCTCCTCTCATGCTTGTCTCGCCTCCTTTCCTTTCCCTCAGCACGCTTTTCTCGCTTCCGCTCTTTCTCCCCTCTCTTCTCATCACGCCGCCTTTTCCCCCTCCTATCATCCTCAGAATCTTCCTGATTGGTTGCTGCTCGTGGCGGTGAAGGATCAATCTGCTCAGGTGTCATTTCAGGGGGATCGAGCTTAAAAGAGCTAGACTCTTCCTCATTGCGAGGAGCCCTGAAGCCATGAAGACAACATGTGCATTAAATTAGTAAAATGCCCTTCAAATTAAATAAAAAAAAACTTGACAGATTAGATTGATTAGACGATCATTTTATAATAAAACACCATATTTTGAGGACTGATGAAGGGTTTAAAACTGTTACGATGTGAACATACTTGTATAAACCTAGACCCTGCACTTGTGCTGCTTCAGCATGGCCTGCTCCCAAGTCGTCTGCAGTTGATCCTCTCTTAATGAGCTCAGCGTATTCATGCTTATCTAATCGATTGCCCTGAGGTCGACCACTACGCTTAGGAGCTAAGCCAAGTGCCTCGTGCATGGCCTGTTCCTCCTCTTCCTTCACTCTCCTAATTTCTTCCTTCAGAGCATCTTCTGAGTCAGATTTCTTATCTCTTGTATACCAGAATAGGTCCTTCCCTGGAAGAGACAGTCGGTATCTCATATCAATGTGTATAATTCAAAAGGCTATTGTTTAAAAATAATCACATGCCTTGAGAAACAAGACTGTAGAAATACTTGACCAAGCCCAACCCTAAGATACAGAGGTTTTGCTATTATCAAAGGTGGTTATGGCCAAAGCAAGAGTTCCTAGGGTATGATTACAAAAGCACTACAGCTTGTAACAAAATCACACGTCATTATGGATATCACACACCACACCTATAGTTTGTTGCCCATAAGATCAATATTATTCCTGCTGATAAATAACTACCAAGGTTGAACTGTATAAATGATTAAATATATTTGTACCTGGAATCCATCAAACCAAAAGAGATATGGTAGCATTTTCGTTTGGGCACATGAGTAAGAGTTCTGTAGACTAATTTGTTTATTTTATGTTAGCACTAATAATTGACTGCTCAAGTTGCATCGATGACGGACTAATCTCAATAAAACCGAAACAAATTTTGGTTAAATTATATCTACACTCCAAGGTAATATCCTGGTTTATGTAAAAGGACCTAGCGTCAACCTGAATGACAGAGAGAGGCATCAATTAGCAACTTCTGGTTTCTGAATATGAATTACTAGGTGCAACGGCCATCTTTCAATCTAATAGGACAAATAAATGTGCTATTAGCTAGAAGAACACATATACGCTAATCGGTGAGCTATGGCAAATGAAAGCATTTCACAAATGCAAACAAGGTCGAGTAGGAAAATATAGTAGAAGATATGATTTTAAGCATTTATCTAATCCACGTGACAGAACAGCAACATTAGAAAAACTACATGGCATCCAGAAGTAAATTCTTGTTTCATTAGGACTTATCAGCCAGTGCAGTACAGCAGTAGTGAGTAGTTGAAAAGTAAAGGCATGATTATATTTACCTTTCTGCCATCTACCAACAGGAGCTTTAATACTATGACCAAGGTAATTCTCCCGGTGCTTGTCAACCTTAACATCATCCCACTTGAATTCTGCAGAAACAAACAGGGCAAAATATTGAGTATATTTTGTGTTGCATGCCATATAATGACAAAAGGTAGAATGTAAAATGCAAGAAAATGGAGATAGCAGTGCAACAATAAAACATGAAAAATAACTTCTAGCAAAAATAAATGATCAAACGGTAGGCTTGTTCTGTTCATGTTAGCAGGTCTAGTATTAGTCCAAAGCAATTTCCACCACAAGCAAAACTAAAAAACCTTAGCAATTGTACTTTCAGTTCAAAGTGCATAATGAAGCGACATAGGTATAACTGGGGAGATAACACGCTTGAGCGTTCACCATTTGTACTATGCAGTACAAGAGACCCATGTTTATGATATTTAAATGTTATTCTCAATGCACTTGATTTGAATAGAGCAATTATCTGGTACTTACATGCTTAGCATAGTAAGTACGTAAGTGATAACAATCTCCTGAATTTGCAATAAGCAACAGATGCCTGATGTAAGTGATAACAATCTCCTGAATTTGTTTCTAAACAATATAGCAACAGAGTAGAAGACTATAACTGAAAAACTGTTACAAAACGAGACCGGCAGCACAGATGCAATGAGAGTAACTACAATTAAACTAATTCCATTGTTTGCATGCTTCATTACTTCCTACAGCTAATGAGCAGGATTTTGATCATTTTCACATGTTGAGGCAACTAAACTCCTTAAAAGTTAAATGGCTAAAACACAAGAAATAGTGGGTGTTAGCTGAATGTTTTGTGTTGTCCTCCAGATTCAACAATACACCACATTAATAAGCGGGGTAAAATGGTTGCAAACAAATGATGTGTATACAGTCAGCCCACAGAATTCTAAAGCATCGTGCAACTCTTGGAAAGCTCATACACCTAAATAGATGAGGTTGTTTGATGTCAAGATTTAGAGAAATACTAATTTGTGGGATCCTGTTTAATGCGGACAAACAAGTGTAGTACTAAACTACTAATGCGATCGCTAATTCAAGTAATTTGGAATTGGTAGACTATCCCATTTGTCCTTGTTTCAACGGGACAAAACCTAGCATCACCGTCCAAATTAATACGCTGGCTACGATAATAAACCTAGAAAACATACAGCTGACACAAATCTAAACGAGTAGCTCAGCCAGACATTAAAATCCTAAAATCTAACAAGACCGACACAACAGATGCACGATCTAATCCGATCCCTCCCGCTAATTCCCATCTCTGCGACGCACTACCGAGTGGAGCCAACAACCAATATAATTAAGCGCGAGTAGAAGCGAACAACTAGCGCCACGGACGGGCCGAAACCAGACGGCAACGGAAATTTCCTAGCTACTGCGCCGAAACCCTAGCGAACCAAGGCGAGTGGGCTCGGAGGAGGAAGGCAGGGAGCTTACGATCTCGTCCCCCGCGGACGCCGCCCCTCGTAGGGTGATACATCTCGACGTTTCCACGCGACGATTTGGGGAGTGAGAGGAGGATATTGGGATTTCTGGGAGGAAGACGACGAGGAGACGAGATCAGACCTAAGCGAGAGCTAAAGTTATCTTCTCTCTCACCGTTTGCCTCTGTAGCAAACAAGTTTACTGAGTACTTCTTTGGGAGCTGTGGCCAGTGGTTATAGCTTTTTTTTTTAAGGCGAATACTTGCAACCGGACGTCTGATTTTTTGTTTTCTTCGGACGTCTCTTGAAACATTTTTTGTCTACGTGTGCAACATTTGTTACTAACGCGTGTAACATTTTTTTAACGCTTGCAACATCCGCCATCAGTAGCAAATTTTACCGTTTGTCGAAGGAAAATGTTGCACGCGTTGGTAGAAAATGTTGCACGCGTAGAAAAAAATTATTGCGAAGAGTTAGGACGTCCGATACCTAGCATTACCGTTTTTTTAATATATAATTTGGTAAATTAGCTGTGATATTTTTTTGAATCCTCTCCAACCCTCCCTAAATCCTCCCCAAATCCCCTCCCGTTGGCCCTCCATCCCGACGATGAAGGGGTGGGCAGTGTGGTGAATGATTGGGCGGAGGTGGTGAAGTGTTGAGCTCGAATGGGCAAACGGCGAGGCGATGACCGAACAGGGGATGACAAGGCAGCAACCAAGCTCAATTGGGCGAAGGCGACGAGGATGGAGGTCACAAGCGAGACAACTTGCCGAGAGGCGGCCGATCTGAGCCTCGGTCGGTGTGGAGCAAGGTCAGCGCAGAGCTCGGTCATGGTGGAGCGACGCGAGGCGAGTGAGAAGGACCGAGCGGGGCGGAGAAGGGACGGTCGGGCAAAGCAAAAGCTGAATTGAAGCACGTCTTGGCTGGTTGTGGCTTTCTCTCGGCTTTTGCCCAACAGCTATCATTGGCAGCGCCACCCTCTTTGGGGGGCTTGTGCTCACACTACAGCCCCCTCTTAAAAAAACAAAGTAAAAGTTATTTTTGCATGTTTTAAATTCCTCTGGCATTTGTCTATAAAGTTACATTGGTATATGATTAACAATATATCTTCATTATCTTTGCCAGTGTTACCTACTTTGGGATGAAAAAATTCCCACAATGGTTGGATCCCATATATGACCAAAGAGTTTCATATGCGTATGAAATAGCACGTTTTGAAAATATGTTATAGAAATTGATTACAAATGTTATTTTAGAATTCTTTTGTTGGTTGAAAGAAGGCTAAAACATAACTCATTTCTGCTCATCCCATAAATTTGTTTAATGGGCCATGCATCCGCTTCAGAGACGATATAAAGAGAACCAAACATCCTAGATCATCAAAAATAGGAGAATGCAGAGGGTACATCAATAAGTATTCGAAGAAGATAGAAAATTTTACAAAGAAGAAATCGTGACAACATTTGGAGCTAAAGGACTTGCGAATCATGCATTTCGTCATGAATCACGTTGTTGCCTTGGTTGCTAGTTGGGAATTCCTTTTATGAAGACTATCCTCAAGAAATCAGATAAATCATCAAAAGGTAGTTATTTTGTACCAATAAAAGCCAAAAAAAGAAAGAATAAGAAGCTATATTAGATATTGAATCAACACGTGACAACCAACAATAGTTACCGAAAGAAAGTAATGTCAACATATCAGCATATTATGGTTCATACCTCAAAAATAGGCTGACATACTGTGAATAAATGAAATAAAACATTTCTATGTCCTCCATGAGATTTTGGCATTTCAATATTTTTTGTTTTGTACTAAAAATCATTATATCACAAAGATATAATTAAGCACAAACTGATCAGATTTAGTGAAAAAACAAAGAGTTTTGCATATTTACATTTAGGCAATTACATGTGATCGCTTCCTTGTATGTCAATTATTGCATCGAACTACTTAAAGATGAGGTAAGGGGTAATGCCTAAAAATAATGGGGAAATAATTAAAGAAACAAAGCCAACTCAACCATGTCTTTTCACCATTGTATTCATACATGTTTAATTCAATAGGGAAACATGTTTTGAAGTGAAAACAACTCAGTAGATTTCATTCTGTACCAGACTTGCCATTTTTCAAGTAAATATTTGAAACACATTGTTCTTGATAAACGCCACAGCTACACAACTAATCTAATATCCGATAAAGAACCTAAAGAGCAAACAGTTGTTCCAATAATTTTGTTGTATAGTTATAGTTCAAAAACTCATTAAAGCATCGACAAAACTAGATATAATTATAGATGGACTAGGTTACGACTAAATGAAAGTGAAAAACACCAACAACCTAGGAAGATGGAAGAGAAAGCTCAGTCATTATCTTACAATGCAAAGTGCAATCTCGCTATTGATGTTCATGTTGTTCTTTGTCTTGTTGCAGGAAGTGAAAATATAGAGAGACATGACACGCTTTTGTGGGGGAGCATCAGAGCCACGTGTCAACACTCATGTGTTGCAGAGAGAAGAGGAACATGAGTGCGTATTGAGGCCCAACATGTTGACATTTGAGTTTTCAATAGGAGAGGAGGCTGGATGAGCATACCACTCATCAACTGCTTCTTTAAAAAGCAATAGTGATACGTATATCGGTCTTTCTTCCTCGTCGAACCATTAGTCTGACTTAATTAGTCGAGGCCACCAATGTGGCACCTCTACCTCTATCAACATGATGAACTTTTATTCTATTCTTCTAAGAGAAACCTTCTCTTTTATGGTACAAACCTAAGAAATGATGCATGTTTTTTTTTGCTAAAAGATGGGCGAGAAACTAATTAAGAGGTTGCCAGGTTGGAGAAGCAAAATATACGAGATCACAAACGTAGATTGCTCGTGGCAAAATATGAACTGAGATGAAAGCTTTAATTGGTAACCCGATTTTACGTAATACATACAGAATAGTAAGGATAAGCTATAAGATATAGATAGGATTGTTGTGCTCCGGAATAAAGAAGAATACCATCTTTTCTGATCAAATATGGACACCATCTTATTGTTTTAGTCAGTTTGCATCAACACTTAGCCTAGGGAGAATGAATGAGTCAAATCGTCGAAAATCAAATTCAACCCTTGGTCTATAAAATGGCAACATATCATGTGCACACAAGCCTTCCCGTGTACACACCGTGCACACTAACTAACAAAAGTCACGGAAAATTCTAAAAAAAATTGTAGATGTACTTCATAGATTGCCCTACCTATGTATGAAATTTCAAGATCAAATCCATTATATATCGAGAGTTACAAAAAAGAGAAAATTTTGACAAGTTTAAACTCTAACTCTTGATATATAATAAATTTGAACCTACAATTTTATATATAGGTAGAGTAATCTATGAAGTACATCTATAATTTTTTTCAGAATTTTTCGTGACTTTTGTTAGTTGGTGTAATACTATGAAGAGACTTAGCATGGATATGTTGCCCTATAAAATTATCTTTCTTGTCGATTAGCCAAGTTAGCTACGATGCAGATCGCATGGCAGGAGGGCAAGAGAATGATCAAGGATGAGCAACTTATATAACCATTGTTTTGAGTTGACTTATTTTCATTTGAGATCGAGTTAGGCCCCGTTTGGTACGGTTCCAGATTCTAGTAGAAACGGAAATGGTTCCGATTCTTGGTAGAACGTTTGTAGAATCGAATCACCGTCTGGAAACCGTTTGGCTAAGTGTCGGATTCAGATTGCGGAAAGAGGATGAAGTGGTGAAAATGACCGAAGTGCCCTTTGTATTTGTGATGGATTTGTAGTACATTTTAATGTAAAAAATGACGATGAAATACATACATCCATAATAATCTCATTACAGAATTTTTGTATAAATATTCGGCCATTCAAATATAAGAGGTAGCAAAATATATCATTGTATTAATATTATAAAAATGATAAAGTGAACTACGATCTAGATTCCATAATTGCCTTTGCAAGATCATCACAAAATCTATCCATATTTATGTCATTTGCATCGGTTGTAGCCGTATTTGATGAATTTTGAGACGGCTGATGTCTTGCATATCTTTGTGGTATTGTTGTCATGTAATCTGGATTTCGTCGCACATTCGAAAATCATGTCAAGCGCATGATTTTCACGAATGTAGTTATAGAGACACATAGTTGTTGCAACGATCATCTTCGCTTTGTTCATCAGCACGAGGCATCTTTAGAAGTATCCTCCACTTCATCTTCCATAAGCCAAAAGTACGCTCAACAACATTACGAAGACTAGAGTGCAAATAGTTGAATACCTCTTTGTCGACGGATGGCACCACACCTCTTCTCCAATCAGTACATGATACCTCTATCCTTTGTACGCATGCTAAGTACCGGCCTGCTTTGGGTAACAAGCATCCACAACATAATATTTGCCTAATAAAACACGAAATAGCATAAGTAATGTGGCGGTAACATGACAATAGATTTGTGTAATGTAACAACAATTTTTACCTTGCGGAGGATGAGGGAAGACTTGTGTATCATGTTCTATAGCATGATAGAGCACATTGATGTCATGCATAGATCCTGGTTGTCCAATAGAAACATACGTGAAACGCATATCAAAGTCAACCACGGCCATCACATTTTGGGTTGGAGTCCCTGATCTGCCAATATATCGAACATAATCTCTAGACTGTGGTGTTGCTAGGATATGTGTCCTGTCAATTGCTCCAATGCAATCTTTAAAATGCGGCCACATCCTTTGATCACCACTAATCCTACTATGCACATGGGCTAAGTTTCGATCCTTAGGTCTTATGCAATCTTTAGCCATTCGAATTAAGCATTGTAACACATCATCGAATTTTCTACTGATTGTCTCCCATGAATGCTTGAATGTATTTTGAATCGAACTATTGGATCTATTTTGGTCGCAGATGCACAGAAAGATAGCAAGCGATTCTAATGAGGTAATATTGATGGATGACTTTAGACCGTAATTGCTTACCAATAAGTCATGCAAACTGAAAAAAAGACTTTCATTCATCCTGAACATTCTGTTACTTTCTCCAGGTGTGTTCAATGCCTCCATAATCCATCCATAACCACTAAGTTGTGAAGTCCTTGGTGGATTCTTATCATAATGCTTCATCTAATATAGATGTAAAACGGCCGCAGTAGCAAGTAAGTTGGTCTACAAAATTTGATGTTCACGTATAACCTCTGCATCAACCTCGCTATCACTATCACTTTCACTTGAAGACATCTCTAATATAGAAGAAAGCAATATTAAAACAAAATATATGCCAAGTGTAAATTGCAAAAAAGAAATCGAATTGAATTTTGTTGCTGTTAAATCAATCAAATAATGGTCAATCAATCAATCAAAAAAGAAATCAAATTGAACCCTTTTATTAATCTATTCTTATTCTATACCCTTTAAATGAATTTCCCTAAAAAATAGGACATCATGGTCCATATTTGACAAAGTGCTTCATTGTGAGCCATGCAAACCGGTCTTCCGAGTGTCCAATGTCATAAACATCTCTCTCAAAGACGCTTTGTGAATAATTCGAGAGCGATGAAGTGTTGCTTTGTCTCAGAAATCGCTCCACACTCCTTCACAATGTTCATTACTGCCTTGATAGAATACTCATCCTTGTTTGCAAGCGACTCAACAGAAGCAGCGGACCTCTCACTGAAAGTCACCATTTTACTAATCTGTTCTTCGATCCACTTGTCTTGGCTCTCTTTGTCTTCTCTTTGTCATGACAGTATGATCTCTTGCCTTTGCCCTTGCTAGTTAGAGTTATTTCTTCTGGATCACTTTTCGGGCTCTGAATCCACGGACTCAAGACAATGAATAGGACTTGGAGGAATAAGACCCGATTTAAGCACCAAAATGATAAATCCTTTGGTATTCCTAAGGTCTTCAAACATAACCTTCAACTCATCTTCATTTTGAATTCTCTTGTCTTTAAATTTTCCACATCACGAATTTTTCGCAAACATAAAAACATATGTCAAAAAAAATAATATTGCTGCATACAAAACAAGATCAAATATTTTACGGTTTATGCTTACTTTTCTCATCATCTTCCACCAATCATTGTTCATGTCAACTGCTCCTTCCTCTCATCCCAATCTATGCCTGTTTGTTTCAACAACTCCTTCCAAGCATTGTACTCTAGCTTCAATTTGGACCATTTATTCTTAAATTGCCCCTAGTGTACAAAAACTGTCTCCTCATTGAATTTTTCAATCACTATTTTATACCTAACATTGTTCAAATGGGTGCTAGAACGATTTCCGCACCTCACTTGTTCAGCAACACAATCTACAAACAATCCTAGTATGTTCTTCAGACCATTCAGCTTCAACCATCTACACAAGCAAACCAATATCACAAACACTAAAATCATATTGCATTCATTCACTGCCATAAGTTTCAACATGTCGCAAACCACAAACGATAAAAGTTAACTGAGGCTTGATCTGAAAATAGTTAAATCTTGTATCATCTGAAGATAAAAAATCATGCTTCAGCGTAGCGCTCTTGACGAAAATGTTATTTGCATCTACTTGCCCGTACATAAACCATGGCCAGTCTCCAGTATAATATCAACCCAACTACTAAACTACCAAGTGCAGTTGTTCAGAGACAAACAGATTTATATTCAGATTTGTATTCAATGAGGAAACGCCAAGCATTATTTGTTTAGTTTGATTTCTACCTTGATCATGCGCTTTTGTAACACCAATAGTCAGTCTGGTTGTGTCTAATTCAAGTGTGGTCTTGTGTTTGTTTACGTAAAGATTGTAAATTAAATGGCCTATCGACCATGCATGTAGAAAGTGAAATCAAGACATTGTCTCGCATCAGATCACTTTGGTGTCCCTTTTGTGGTTTTTTTAAAATCCCTACAACTTAGGTTAACGTAATTAGTGCAGATGAGGAATGTACTTGTATTGGTTGTAGAGAGAAATGAGCGAATAGAGGAAAAATACATTGGCACAATGAAAAAGAAATATGCAACCATTTTTTAGACATGAATGAATGGCAAAGAAAAAGAAAAAGATAACATTTAGATGCTCATCAAAACTTATATTTGCAACCTAGCTTCAGCGCAGCTTAAAATTGTCATATGTTCTACATGTAGCTTTAGCCCTGAAACAGGCAGAAAAAAGATGACACGCAGAAGGGACAGATGATTAAAACTAAGGAATTTCAAAATTTCCATCTTCAGACAGAGCCAGCCGTGTGGAACGTTAAATTGTTCAAGCCAGAGCAGGAATAAATTATAGGGACAAACAGGTGCAGAAGTAAGCTACTTCCATGATATTTATTAAAAAAAAGAATGCCATTAGCATCCTACTATCTGAATAATCTCTACTACTTCTAATTTTGAGTTGGTGGCGGTCCGTTCTACAATTTCTAATCCCCAAACTACCCCGCGCACACCGCAGCCCACCCCCAACCCCACGCGCGGACGACTCCGCCCGCGTCTCCTTTCCGCCAGCCCTAGCGTCCCCGCGTCTCCTTTCCGCCCGCGCCGCCACCGATCTGCCCCCGCGTCCCCCTCCGACCACGCCCCCAACCCCCAGGGCCTCCTCATCCCCCTCCTCGCGCGCGGTGGTCGCTTCCTTCTCCTGACGGCGATCCGCGGCGCGGAGCCAAAACCCTAGCCGCCGCCGGATCCCGATCCCGCGAGGGGAGCCGGCGCCGCCGCGCGTGCGCGCCGAGATATGGAGGCCGTGGTGGCGCGCCGTCCCCGATGGCCCCATCCGCTCCAATGGCGCCGAGGTCGTCTCGCGATTAATTTCCGTAACCCAACCCACAAATCCCAAATTCACAATCGAACCCGCCGCCGTGTCATCCCTCCTCCTCGGCTCCCCAGATCTCCACCTCTCGCCGTCGCCACGTCCCGAAATGACTAAAATGCCCTCACATTGAATCGTACCTATCCAAAGACCTTTTCTCATTCTCGCTCGACTGTTCTCATTCGCTTGAGAGAAAACCCCGACTACAGCCAAACGTCATGCCGTCACGATCGCCGTGGATCGAGATCGCCACGATCGCTGTGGATCAGACGCCTTGCCGATCACTGTATGGCTGGAGGAGTACGGCAAGAACCTCTCGGCGTCACTCTGGCGACAAGAACGGCATGACCGATTTAAGAACAGCATTAGGTGTGCCTCCACACGTATGCACTCCATTGTTTTCTCTTTAGCTTTCATACATTAATTAGATACATTTTGATATTAGCAAGTTAATACCACGAATGATTATAATTAGAGATAAATAAATTCCGATTATGACTAATATCAGAATTTTGTTGCGAGTGGATGCCGGAATATCGTATGTACTCCTTCCTAGTACCCTCCAAATACTATGATCCTCAATATGTTGCTTGAATCAGCTGCTTTTACACCCACTTATGAAAACTACCAGCCTGGAAGGAGGGACCTCGAGTCTTTGACTACTTGAGACTTGAGAGTAGTGTTTTGGATTGCTTTTATCTGAATTGTATTACAGTTGAGATGAGTCCAGTGTTTGTGTGTGCTTGTATATGATTTAAAATTTTGAAGTGCAATTGATTGTCCAAAAAAAGACACATAAACACAAGAGAAATGCCGCATTCTAATTTCCAAGCTTAGTGAGATGTGAACTCAATTTTATTTTGGAGATATTTGATTGCTTAGTGAGATGTGAACTCAAGGTCATTGTAATGTGAGCTGTGAACTCACAATTATTTTTGATATTTTGAATTGTCTTCAAATAGATATGATTGAGAGATGATAATATATTTAGCTGGACATCTTCCATGCCGAACTTGGCAAATCTGAATGCATAGTACGAAAAATTTGTTTAGATAATGCATAAGTGAAATGTTCAGACATTATTAGAGAAGTTGTTCTTGGAGACATAATGGAAACAGTCATACGGAAATTCAAATATTAGAAGAGAACCTGAGACCGGCAATTCAACTCAAGGACTCAACAAAGATCCAAGATATTCTACCTGAAGAAGTCCCATCCTGTCTTGTATGGAAGTTTGAGTTTTGCCCATTCGCCAGAACACTGATCCAAATATAATTGCTGAAGCAACAGACATTCTTGCTCTCACTTTGTTTGTTGGTCCGTCACGAAAAGCCTAAATACAGAAGGTTCTATGCTGTTATCAGAAGCAAATGATGATAGCGTGATAGTCAATCTCCAGCTAAACACCATTTACGCAACTGTGCTCAGATATCATACAGTTACCCAAGCAAAAGGTTTGAACATTAGCCAAATAACCACTCTCCCAAACTTCAGATTTTTGTCAACATCTTGAACTTTCTTTCTTGTTTACTTGTATGTTTCATGCGGTAGTTAGGTGTTGCACCTATTTGAGGCACAGATTTTGTGAAAGCTCAATCATGCCACTGCAGTCAACTTTTAGTCTCAGGTTGGTGCATTCAAATCTGATTTACTTAGGCTAAAAACATTTCATTTCATTCCTTTGGCTGGACATCTTCCATGCTGATTACAGAAATAACATTTCATTTCATTCCTTTGGTTCAGAAGTAACAGCAAGGTTCTATTAATACAGAACAACAACATTCCTCATTTCATCTAGCAATACAGAACACAGATTCTATTAGTGCAATTCTATTTGTTTACTAAATCAGCTCATGTACACACAATTTCACTCCAACATTGAAATTGTTTACAGACAATTTCACTCCAACGCAGATTTGGGGAGGAGATAGACAGAGGATACTAAAAGTACTCCTATGCAAAAAGTTGGTATTCTGCTCATTTCTCATTTTTCTGCAAGGATTGGCTTATAAGCCAAGTTTCAGAATTACAGCCAGTAAACTCATTCTTTACATTACGGTGAATAGTCATTCGACAACCATTTACTCTACTAAATCAGCCACATGACTGCACCTGACATGTTGGAAGACAACAACATTGAAATCGTTTCACAAGTCCAGCTTCCATTTGTCTACTAAATCAGCTTCATCGTGTGAACTAGAGCTTCAGAGCTTCATCGTGTGAACCAGAGCTTCAGAGCTCTGACGAGGGAGTGGCGGGCATCGACTGCGCGCGATGTCGGAGGCCGGACGTCAGCGCGACCGAAGCTGGAGACCGGGAGAGCGACGAGCGGCGGCTCGACCGGCGGCATGAAGGACAAGTGGAGGGCGGCATGAGCACATGATCAAGAGGGAGGCGAAGCAAAGCCCTCGACAGGCAAGCGGCGTGAGGAATGCTGGAGTCGGGGTGAACATGTCTCCGAGCCAGAATGAGAAAAGGGTGTTGGATAGGCACGATTCAATCCCCCATGGCCAAATCAATGTGAGGGGCATTTTAGTCATTTCAAGCGGTGAAAATGAGAAAAGGGATTAAAAATCAGTAAAATGGAGAAAATGGCAGAGTAAACAATGCGTATACGATGTAAGTGGCAATTTTACAAAGTCTTTTAGAGTGGTAAAACTGCAAAGCCACTTCTTTGTAATGGTAAATAATCAATTTTCTCAGCAAACAAGTGGCCAGTGGTTACAGCCAAAGATTACAAAACCGTTTTTCAAAATTCGCGGCACGGTTTTTGCAAAAATCGTGCAAAAAACCACTCGAAAACCGTCAAAAACCGAAAGGTTTAAAAATCAAAAAAATTGGAAAAATCGAAAACCGTTCGGTTGGTTTTTCTCGAAAAACTTCGGTTTTCTGAAACCGCTTCGGTTTGGACGAAAACCGACCGCCATTTGAATGTTCTTCGAAAATGGTTTTGAGTGTTTTTTGGCGAAAAACCGCAGTTTTTCGTGAAAACTGCTTCACATAAATTTTTCCAAAAAATTTAAATTTTTTAATTAGAACGGTTTACCAAGCGGTTTTGAGTTTCGAACCGGAGCGGTAAGGTCGAAAACCGCGGTTTTCGAGCGGTTTTCGTCGGTTTTGTGAACCCTGGTTACAGCTTTTTTTTAATATATAATTTGATAAATTAGCTGTGGTATTTTTTGAAATCCCCTCCAACCCTCCCTAAATACCTAAATCCTCCCCAAATCCCCTCCCGTTGGCCCTCCATCCCGACGACGAAGGGGTGGACAGTGTGGTGAACGATCGGGCGAAGGTGGCGAAGTGTCGAGCTCGGCGAGGCCATGACCGAACGGGGGATGACAAGGCAGCAACCAAGCTCGGTTGGGCGAAGGTGACGAGGATGGAGGTCTCTGGGTGGAGGCAGCTCGGTCAAGGCGGTGGCGACCAAGCTCGGTCGGCGTGGAGCAAGGTCGACGTAGAGCTCGGTCAGGGTGGAGCGACGCGAGGCAAGCGAGAAGGACTGAGCGGGGCGGAGAAGGGACGGTTGGGGCAAAGCAAAAGCTGAATTGAAGCATGTCTTGGTCGGTTGTGGCTTTCTCTCGTCTTTTGCCCCCACTTGGTCAGTTACTGGTAAGGCGCCAAGACACCCTCTTTGGGGGCATAGCTATGGGCCCCCATGGCCCATAGCTATAGAGGGGCTACCCCACCCCAAAAAACAAAGCAAAAGTTATTTTTGCATGTTTTAAATTCCTCCGGCATTTGTCTATAGAGTTACATTGGTCTTCATTATCTTTGCCAGTGCTACCTACTTTGGGATGAAAAAATTCCCACAATGGTTGGATCCCATATATTATGACCAAAGAGTTTCATATGCGTATGAAATAGCACGTTTTGAAAATATGTTATAGAAATTGATTAAAAATGTTATTTTAGAATTCTTTTGTTGGTTGAAAGAAGGCTAAAACATAACTCATTTCTGCTCATCCCATAAATTTGTTTAATGGGCCATGCATCCGCTTCAGAGACGATATAAAGAGAACCAAACATCCTAGATCATCAAAAAATAGGAGAATGCAGAGGGTACATCAATAAGTATTCAAAGTAGATAGAAAATTTTACAAAGAAGAAATCGTAACAACATTTGGAGCTAAAGGACTTGCGAATCATGCATTTCCTCATGAATCATGTTGTTGCCTTGGTTGCTAGTTTGGAATTCCTTTTATGAAGACTATCCTCAAGAAATCAGATAAATCATCAAAAGGTAGTTATTTTGTACCAATAAAAGCCAAAAAAAAGAATAAGAAGCTATATTAGATATTGAATCAACACGTGACAACCAACAATAGTTACCGAAAGAAAGTAAGGTCAACATATCAGCATATTATGGTTCATACCTCAAAAACAGGCTGACATACTGTGCATAAATGAAATAAAACATTTCTATGTCCTCCATGAGATTTTGGCATTTCAATATTTTTTGTTTTGTACTAAAAATCATTATATCACAAAGATATAATTAAGCACAAACTGATCATATTTAGTGAAAAAACAAATAGTTTTGCATATTTTCATTTGGGCAATTACATGTGATCGCTTCCTTGTATGTCGATTATTGCATCGAACTACGAAAGATGAGGTAAGGGGTAATGCCTAAAAATAATGGGAAATAATTAAAGAAACAAAGCCAACTCAACCATGTCTTTTCACCATTGCATTCATACATGTTTAATTCAAGGCAACATATCCGGTGCAACCCCCTCCGTGAAACCACGGTGCAACTGAACTAAAAAAAGTTTCAAAAATTCTGAAAAAATCATGGATGTACATCTCAACTTACCCCACCTACATATAAAATTTCATGATCAAATTCATCCTATACTAGCGGTTACAAAAAACAAGCAGCAAAAATGAATAGTGATGAACAACAAAAAATCACTGTTCATGCTAAATTTGTCTTTTTGTAACTGCTAGTATAAGATGAATTTGATCATGAAATTTTATATGTAGGTGGGTAAGTTGAGATGTACATCCATGATTTTTTTCAGAATTTTTGAAACTTTTTTAGTTCAGTTGCACCGTGGTTTCACCGAGGTGATTGCATGAGATATTTTTCCTTAATTCAATAGGGAAACATGTTTTGAAGTGAAAACAACTCAGTAGATTTCATTCTGTAACAGACTTACCATTTTTCAAGTAAATATTTGAAACACATTGTTCTTGATAAACGCCACAGTTACACAACTAATTAATCTAATATCCGATAAAGAACCTAAAGAGCAAACAGTTGTTCCAATAATTTTGTTGTATAGTTATAGTTCAAAAACTCATTAAAGCATCAACAAAACTAGATATAATTATAGAGGACTAGGTCACGACTAAATGAAAGTGAAAAAACACCAACAACCTAGGAAAATGGAAGAGAAAGCTCAGTCATTATCTTACAATGCAAAGTGCAATCTCACTATTGATGTTCACGTTGTTCTTTGTCTTGTTGCAGGAAGTGAAAATATAGAGACATAACATGTTTTGTGGGGGGAGCGTCGCAGCCACGTGTCAGCACTCATGTGTTGCAGAGAGAAGAGGAACATGAGTGTGTATTGAGGCCCAACATGTTGACACTTGAGTTTTCGATAGGAGAGGAGCTGGATGAGCATACCACTCATCAATTGCTTCTTTAAAAAGCAGTAGTGATACATATATCAGTCCTTCTTCCCTGTCGAACCATTAATCTGACTTAATTAGTCGAGGCCACCAACATGACACCTCTACCTCTGTCAACATGATGAACTTTTATTCTATGCTTCTAAGAGAAACCTTCTCTTTTATGCTACAAACCTAAGAAATGATGCATGTTTTTTTTTGGCTAAAAGATGGCTGAAAATATAGAGATGATGCATGTTCTTTTATGCAATCTCACCATTGATGTTCACGTTCTTTTAGCCAAAATGATGGCTAAGAAATGATGCATGTTCTTTTATGCAATCTCACCATTGATGTTCACGTTGTTCTTTGTCTTGTTGCAGGAAGTGAAAATATAGAGAGACATGACACGCTTTGGGGGGGGCGTCGCAACCACGTGTCAAGACTCATGTGTTGAGAGAAGAGGAACATGAGTGTGTATTGAGGCCCAACATGTTGACACTTGAGTTTTCGATAGGAGAGGAGCTGGATGAGCATACCACTCATCAACTGCTTCTTTAAAAAGCAGTAGTGATACATATATCAGTTCTTCTTCCCTGTCGAACCATTAATCTGACTTAATTAGTCGAGGCCACCAACATGACACCTCTACCTCTGTCAACATGATGAACTTTTATTCTATGCTTCTAAGAGAAACCTTCTCTTTTATGCTACAAACCTAAGAAATGATGCATGTTTTTTTTTGGCTAAAAGATGGCTGAGAAACTAATTAAGAGGTTGGAGAAGCAAAATATACAAGATCACAAACGTAGATTGCTCGTGGCAAGATATGAACTGAGATGAAAGCTTTAATTGTTAACCTGATTTTACGTAATACATACAGAATAGAAAGGATAAGCTATAAGATATAGATAGGATTGTTGTGCTCCGGAATAAAGAAGAGTACCATCTTTTCTGATCAAATATGAACACCATCTTATTGTTTTAGTCAGATTGCATCAACACTTAGCCTAGGGAGGATGAATGAGTTAAACCGTCGAAAATCAAATTCAATCCTTGGTCTATAAAATCATCTTACTTGTCAGTTAGCCAAGTTAGCTACGATGCTGATCGCACGACAGGAGGGCAAGAGAATAATCAAGGATGAACAACTTATATAAGCATTGTTCTGAGTGACTTATTTTCATTTGAGATCGAGTTAATCACAACCGCTAGAGTGTTTTCCTCAATTTTGGCCCATAGCTGCTTTATCGACCTATCAATCCCCCCTTTAGCATCGACAAAGCCATGCCATCTAGATATACGTCTCTGCGGAGTCATCGTTTGCCCCTTGACTTTATTACAATGTGGTAGTCGGATTCCAACACAACAATGTTGCATCATAACAATGATAGCGGTAACCAAACCATCAACAATTGTGGTTAGTCTGAACCGTCATTAACAGTGCACCGAGTCGAAAAAGATATAGCAAAATCTACGATGCATGTGTGGTAGGACATATAGCAAATATGACTAATATGATCCAAACTCAAATCTGAGGATGGAATGCGATGTTTCAAAAGTGACCATTTTACTTTTTAACCCCCAAAAATTATTCTTGCAAAAGTTGATTGCATTTCTACAATTTTCCCTTGTTCTCCAGGACTCGAGGCTCGCGGAGTCTCCTCTTTACAGGCGCCGCCACCAATCCAATGAATTCGGCCCCACCGAAACCCAATCCAAGATTCCAAACCCCGACAGTCTCGCGAGAGTGGGCAACATGGCGATGCGATCCGCGCTGACCTACCTCCCCGCGCGCCTCCGGTCCCCCTCGGCGGCGGCCGCCAGCGGCAGCCGGCGCCTCATGAGCGACGGGAAGGGGCGCGTGCTCAGCGAGGAGGAGCGCGCCAAGGAGGCCGTCTACATCCAGGTTCGTCGTACTCGTATCCCCACCCAAAACCCTAACCCTCTCTGCATAATCCTTCTTCCAGTCGGATACTCACATGATGCTTTGGTTGGATTGGGCGCGGGGAGCAGAAGATGGAGAGGGAGAGGCAGGAGAAGCTCAAGAAGAAGCTCGAGCAGGAGAAGCCCGAGGCCGAAAAGGTCAGGCCCGGCGCTGACGACAAGGTATAACACTGTTTCTCTGTGCGTGCCGACAGATTCGGGCGAGACAAGGTTACGTGATTGTATCTACCTGTAAAACTGCCTTGTAGTTTACATTTCAGACTCTGCAGTCCAGAAATAATCACTTTACACTCAACAGTCAAAGTACTGATAGATTTGAAGTCACAACATGATGTCGATCATCTCAAATTACTGCAATTGTGTAGTAACAACTGCCAAACCACTTGTTCTCTGACTGGTAGACTCCGAGCTGATCTGGTTAGAAGAGGTGGGGTTTCCTCCATCCCTCAGGAAAATGTGCTGGGACATTGCCATCTCTGGGGTCCATGAGGAAGCAGAATAATGACTTTTGCTAGGTTTAGTTTCGAAGGGCCTGGAAATGTTTTGATCATGCTTTATGTGCGTGGTGCAGACTAATTAATCTCGCTGGGATTGAAGATGATTTCATTTTGGGAATGGCTTGTTAGATCAACTCAACTGTGTGGCAGTGGGGATGCAAAAATAAACGGATTTGTTTTGAGCCGAGAGACAGCTTGTGGGCAAGTGAAATCTTGATGATTGTGACCCACCTTGCTGTACATTACCTGTTTTGGTCTAGAAAATAGAATTAGGTTTCTTAGTAGTGTTTCGTGGAGTCCTGTAAAAACTTCTTTTGAGTTCTGATTTCTGAGTACTTTAGGTTGAACTTGATGCCCCTTAGCACCAAGTGCATGGTACATACACTTCTGCCTACCAGGTTCTCTTTTCTTTTTGCTGGAGTTAATCATTAGGTCTTCATTTGGTAGTAATTCCAGTCTGTTTCCATCTATGTAAAACTATGTTTTCATTGATGGTAATGGAAAATGGGGATCATTCCATTTCAAAACAACGAAACTAGCTACCGTAAGATTAGACTAAGTACCCATTGACTGTATTATGATGCGGTCTATTGATCCACTGTAGATACTATAATCCGATAAACACAACTTGGGGTGGTGGTGGGGGGTTCTATCGTGGAAATCAGATAATATGGATTTTCAATGTCCATCTCTTTACATAATTCCGAAAAGGAAAATAAAAAAATATGTTTATTTGAGAAGGGTGCATTCCAATTTCTGAAACAAGCTCCAGGCTGTGTTCTGGTGTCCTTTGTTTTATTTTGCAAACCACCTTTTAGAAACTGTGTGGATTGCTTCACAGTATGGAGCATTGGTTGCAGCAGAACTTAGGAACCACTTGGCAAATTAGAAGGCAGCTCTGAGGAGGTTAAATGATCTAATACATCCCGGGGCAAAAAGCAGAGTCGAATAGCAATTTGGAATTGCATAGGATTTTTTAGATGTATGCAATGTAATAACTTTTGATGTAGAAAAGTGTAGATTTGATTTATCAGGTATGTCTTGCGTCTTGTAGACTTGACAGTTTTAAGTAATTGCGCTATGTGCTAATGCTTCGTATCATCCTGCCAGAAACCTGAGGGATCTAACTAGGAGTGATCTGCTGCTGCCTGAAGATGACCTTGTTTCACATGCCTCCCGCGTGGGCATTTGTGTTTACGTTCATGTCCGAAGATGGAAGAATAAATCCTGTAAAACATTGGCAGAACTAGCTTTGCTGCGTTTTCGGTGTTCTCGCACTTGTTCTTGCTTCTTTCTATGGTGTTGCCACCATGTTCTTGTTTCTTTCTAGTTCCGATCAGTTGAGCAGCCACTAGCTCTCTACTCGAGGTGTCACGACTCACCGTTCGTAGTAAAATAAAATATGGTCTGCTGCTGAACTTCATCCTGGAGCTGCAAACCAGCGGTTCGTAAATTTTCTCGACTTTGAACTCAGATATGTGTGAGAAACCAAATATGTGACTGATAGACCAAATGAACGTGGTGCTTACCGTGTAGCGTATGTAGTTTACGCGCTTCCGTTTATCGTGGTCCGTGTCACGAAAATCTTTCGGCTGCAAGAGTCTACAACAACCGCGAGTTGATCAACCAACACGATACGCCTTTATCTTGATATATTTGCTTCTTCCAGCAGCACGAGAGCTTACACCGCTTCGCATTGACTGCAGGGGATGCGTCATGATTCTAGCCAGGCGAACTGCTAGATACATTGCCCCAGTGCACGCATAGGTGCTTGGTAGGATGACAATCGGGTGGGTATCGTTATAATTGTCTCAAACCCGCGCATCTAAACCTGAATACCTGTAGTCCATTTGAACCTACTAAGCTTCACATGAATAGATAGTGCTCGCACTTAAACCCGATGGGTGTCCAATACCCAATGGGTATCGATGGGTGGTATATCATGTACATTGTACAATCACACACATATCTCATAATTTTACAATCACACAATCATATAACACAATGCCACAATTTAAGTCCAATTATAATCACACACAAGTCTTATTGAAATCTTATTACAGTACCCATAGAATAATACATAAGTTTTTTATGTATATCTCATAAAGTGGGGCCTACATGTTTAAGATAACCATTGGGTATCTGCGTTTACAAATTGGCACCCATGCCAATTCTATGATCTTATCGGTTATCTAAACCCGAAAACCCATAAATTTCAAGTGTTACCTATGACCGCACTTATAGGGTTGGGTACTTGTGAGGACCTAAATCCATGGTAAAACTGCCACCCCCTAGCTTGGGCGCAGGGTTTACATTATCGATTTAACTTTAAAATTGCCCACTGGGTGGTACCGATTTTCATTGAAAATAGCAAAAAATCGAAATGTTTCAAAATCAAACTGTCGGGGGTTGAATATTCTCCATAGACGACCATCGCATCAATTGAACTCTTTAAGCGGTATGTAATTTTGCATCGGCTCGCCCCCAAGATTTTCCAGGTCTTGAAGAATAAATTGTTATGTATCTTTCCCGTATTTCGCCATGCTCCGCCCGAAGCATGCTTTTTTCGAATTGAGCTCGACCGGCGGCTTTTTAAATCTGAAGGACCTCGATTATCGAAAATTCGAGCGACGGTCTTATGAGGGCGCTTGCTTGGGCGTATTTCTCCTCGAGACACGATGTAAATGATCTTGAAAAACTTCGGAATAATCACGTTGATGAAAAAGAGAGTATAGGGCTTGTTCGTGGCGGCGATTCTAGTAGAAATAAAGCGGTTCGATTCCAGTAGAACGTTTGGTAGAATCGAATCATCGTTGGAAACCGCATTTGGCTAAGTGTCGGCAGTTGCGAAAGAGGATGAAGCGGTGAAAATGACCAAGTGCCCTTTGTATTTGTGATGGATTTGTAGTACACTTTAATGTAAAAATCGATGAAATATATGCATCCATAATAATCTCAAAGAAATTTTTGTATAGATACGCCATTCAAATAAATGATGTAGCAAAATATATCATTGTATTAATATTACAAAAATGATAAAGTGAACTCGATCTAGATTCCATAATTGCCTTTGCAAGATCATCACGAAATCTATCCATATTTATGTCATTTGCATCGGTTGTAGCCCTATTTGATGAATTTTGAGACGGTTGATGTCTTGCATATCTTTGTGGTATTGTTGGCATGTAATCTGGATTTCACACATTCGAAAATCTGCATCAAGCACATGATTTTCACGAATGTAGTTATGGAGACACATAGTTCTTTAGCGATCATCTTCATTTGTTCATGTCGTAGGCATCTTTAGAAGTATCCTCCACTTCGTCTTCCATACGCCAAAAGTCACGCTCAACCACATTACGAAGGCTAGAGTGCAAATAGTTGAATACCTCTTACTATATTCTCACGCCGCACCTCTTCTCGATCGGTACATGTGACTCGGCCTTGGGGGTACTCTCGAACTCCTGGGCCCCCGAGCAAGCATATTGTAATCCCTTTCACACCACATAATATTTGCCTACGTGGGGTTAAATAGCATAAGTAAGGCGAACTATGACAAAAAAGACCCCTGAGGAGGATGTGGGAAGACTTGTGTATTGTCATTAGAGTACACTAGTGTCATGCATAGATCTGGTTGTCCAATAGAAGCATACGTGAAAGCGATATCAAAATCAACCACGGCCATCACATTTTGGGTTGGTCCTCATTCAATCAACATAATCTCTAGGCGTGGTGTTGCTAGGATATGTTCCCGAATCGTCGACACAAACTTTTTGAAAAAATCGATCTTCACCATAATCGATTGTTCAATTGAACTCTCTTATGCAATCTTTATTTCGAATTGAGCGATTTAACACATCTATTTTCACCGATTTTGATCGTCTATGAAGCATAAATTTTATGTATCTTTTGAATATTTTGGCCGCAGATGCATAGAAAGATATGGCGATTCTAATGAGGTAATATTGATGGATGACTTCGACCGTAATTGTTTACCAATAAGTCATGCAAACCTGAAAAAAGACTTTCATTCATCCCGAACATTCTGTGACTTTCTCAGGTGTGTTCAATGCCTCCATCATCCATCCATAACCACCGAGTTGTGAAGTCCTTGGTGGATTCTTATCATAATGCTTCATGTAATATTGATGTAAAACGCTACCAGTAAAGAGCAAGTAAGTTGGTCGCAAAATTTGATGTTCATGTATAACCTCCGCATCAACCTCGCTATCACTATCACTTTCACTTGAAGACATCTCTAACATAGAAGAAAGCAATATTAAAAGAAAATATATGCAAGTGTAAATTGCAAAAAAGAAATTGAATTGAACTTTTTCCTATTAAATCGATCAAATCATGGTCAATCAATCAATCAAAATGAAAGCAAATTGAACCCTTGATTAATCTATTCTTATTCTATACCCTTTAAATGAATTTCCGTAGGACATCATGGATATTTGACGATACTGCATTGTGAGCCCTGCCTGGGCGTATTTCATAAACCTCCTCGAGACACGATGTAAATGATCTTGAAAAGCGATGAAGTGTTGCTTTGTCCCGATAATCGCTCCACACTCCTTCACAATGTTCATTATTGCTGGATAGAACACTCATCCTTGTTTGCCGACTCAATAGAAGCCGCGGACCTCTCACTCTGAAAGTCACCATTTTACTAATCTGTTATTCGATCCACTTTCCTCCACTTGTCTTGGCTCTCTTTGTCTTCTTTGTCATGACAAGATATGATCTCTTGCCTTTGCCCTTGCTAGTTGGAGTTATTTCTTCCGGATCACTTTCCTAGCTCTGAATCCACGGACTCAAGACAATGAATAGGGCTTGGAGGAATAAGACCAGATGAAGCACCAAAATGATCACCGGAGTATTTCTAAGGTCTTCAAACATAACCTTCAACACATCTTCATTTTGAATTCCCTTGTCTTTAAATTTTCCACATCCTGGAATTTTTCAGTAAACATCAAAACATGTCAAAAAAATAATATTGCTGCAAACAAAACAAGAACAAATATTTTACGGCTTATGACTTACTTTTCTCATCATCTTCCACCAATCATTGTTCATGTCAACTGCTCCTTCCTCTCATCCCAACCTATGCCTGTTTGTTTCAACAACTCCTTCCAAGCATTGTACTCTAGCTTCAATTTGGACCATTTATTCTTAAATTGCCCCTAGTGTACAAAATCCCGTCTCCTCATTGAATTTTTCAATCACTATTTTATACCCTACATTGTTCAAATGGGTGCTAGAACGATTTCCGCACCTCACTTGTTCGGCAAACAATCTACAAACAATCCTAGTGTGTTCTTCAGACCATTCAACTTCAACCATCTACACAAGCAAACCAATATCACAAAGACTAAAATCATATTGCATTCATAAAATAGCAGATTAATACAAAGCTTCAAACTTTGCAAGTACAGAGAGAAGTTAGGAGTGTTGAAGAACGTTCTTCATCTGATTAAGCCAAACACATCCTTAATGGTTAGGAGTGTTGCCAGCCAGTTTTTTTTTCCCTAAGCATTCAGCACACTAGGCTAAAAAAAGGGGTAAAGAAGTACAAAGTGACATCAAAGCAAGCCAGCACTTAGAAATTCCAATCCCTTGAAACAAAAATTAGTGGCAAAGAAACCCTGGAGATGTAACTGGCTCGTGCAGGTACAGTAAACCATACACTTAGAAATTCCAATCCCTTGAACACCCAAATTAAGCTCATCAAGTTCATTACCAGGCTACCTGAAGGAAAATCCAGTACATGTATCAAATCAATGCAGAATAATGTCAACCCCACATAGCTACCACAGATATATTCATATATACTCTAGAAATATTTGACCAGCATTCTGAAGATGAAACCACTAAGGCTGTAAAGAACAATCTAGGTCACAACAAATAATCTGAAAAGCTTAAGCCCATTTACCCTATTAACTGAGTATAAATACCTATGTACTGAGCCACAAAACAGAGAACCTACTGAGCCACAAAATAGTGAACCTTCCGGTGGATTGCTACACATGACTGGCCTTGACACCTCAGTGCATATATCCATCATAAACATCGGCATAATACTTTCACTGCAGGAGCGAATTGGCAGGTACCCTAAAAAGGTAAACGTGCTAGATAACCACAAGTAACAGCAAAGGTGACATAGTAACAATGGCAGACATAGCAACCGATCTACTTGCCAGTAAATAAACCATGGCCAGTCTCCAGAATCATATCAACCCAACTACTAAACTACCAAGTGCAGTTGTTCAGAGACAAACAGACAACAACATTCATGCACAAATTTATCTAGAGAAACACAGAATTAGTATTATAGATCAAAACAAAACCTTACTAAACTACCTCTGCGCATGCTTTTTCCTTCCCCCATGTGCACAAGAGCTAACCCTTATCTTCTCCACTGGATTGCAGTCCATCTTCCATCCATCCAATGCTAGATAAGAGCAGCCAAACCCCTTGCCATCCCCTCCCAATCACAAACAACACAAGACCTAACTGAAAGAAACGAACACATTCACACCAATTCGATTCATTACAAGACAATGTTACGGCGTGCTTCTCAGGTTGATTCATACCCAACAAACAAAAAAAATCTGACGCAGCGTACTCATTTGGATTCGAGCACGATGTAAAAATTTCATCGCCCATTGCGTCTTGTCTGTTGAGTCGGATCGAGGAGGCGTGGGGCCACATTTATAAGATGGTCTCCTGCCCGTACGATTCTGATCGTGTGGGTGGCGTCTCCTCGTTAGCCGCCTAGTGTCTGCAACCCTCCGATCCAATCAGACGGTCGAAACGGCACGGAACTCGCTATATAGGCCCGTCCCGTCCTGCCAGGTTCCCCTAAACCCTAGCGCCGCCGCCACAGCCTTCCTCTCCTCTGCTCCGTTCTCTCGCGCCGCCCCACCGCCGCCTCCGAGATGGTACGTTCTCTAAGTCCCACGCCTCTCGCCGTTGGAGCGGATCGATTGGCAGCGCCGTCTTATTGACATGTTCGTTCCTCGCTCTCCTCCTCGCAGGCCCCGAAGAAGGACAAGGCCCCGCCGCCGTCGTCGAAGCCGGCCAAGTCCGGCGGTGGCAAGCAGAAGAAGAAGGTGACGCTGTCCCTCTCACTCTACCGTCGTGTCTGTTCTCTGTTGGTGGTTTCGGATCTGTGAGGTTCTCATGGTGGATGTGCGTTTTTGATTATTGGTTGCAGAAGTGGAGCAAGGGAAAGCAAAAGGAGAAGGTGAACAACGCGGTGCTCCTCGACCAGGCCACCTACGACAAGCTGCTGTCCGAGGTGCCCAAGTACAAGCAGATCACCCCCTCCGTCCTCTCCGAGAGGCTTCGGGTAATCAATCTCGCCTCCCAGATCTACTATACTAGCAGCATTTATAGCCTGTGCGTAGCTGCAAGAACACTTAAGTTTCTATTTTAATTGTCCGATGATGTGCTGTGAATTTGCGGATGCGCGGTGAACAAAATCGTTGGTGACAAGTCTGTTAGTTGCGGATAGTGCGTCGCTCGTGTCTTGTGCCACCTTAGCTTATCTGATTGCCAATTGCCTAAGGTTGTCATAGTCATGAAAGCCATGGTAGTAACCTGTGTATGATTCGTGTCATGCTGTTATGTTCCTTGTTCATGTGGTAGCCTTCTTTAGGCTGTCTATGTCATTACTGCCACTAGTGTTACTACTTGTTTTGGATTGCATCTGCCAAATGTTTTAGATGCATTTTGTACATGCCATCTTGATCTTATGTGTTTGTCAGCCATAAATCCATTCATCTCTGCTACCAATTCATCTAGTAGTTGTCCATGCAATCATGTTATTGGCAGTTATTGTTGTACACGATGATTATCCCTAGGGGTGGGCATTTGGTTAGTTCGGTTTGGTTTATTTGGTTTAAAAAATTCAGTTTTCAGAAATTGTAAACCAAACCGAACCGAATAGATTCAAAAACCGAACCGAATTAATTTTGGTTAATTTGGTTTTCGGTTAAACCGAATTTCAGCACAATAGCATGACAATGATAGCGACTAAGAACACAAATGATAGCACAATAGCAATGACAATGACATGGTTGCTGAATATTTGTAGTTGAATCATGTTGCTCCTCATGCTTGCTGTTAAAGACTAATTGGGGTTTGTTTGCATACCTATTTTTATGCTTGCCTGTTTGGGGACGGCCGACAGGGGACTAGGGGAGTAGATCTGATGTCGACTCTAGGCTGCACCGCCGCACCATGGCCTGTTGGAGGAGATGCCGATTGAGGGAAGAGCCGAGGAGGCGGCACCGAGGAAGGAGCATCGCTGTGTTGGTGCCAAGGGTCGAGGGAGGATTGACCTTGGGGTAGCGCATAGGAGGCGTCGGGGCGGCGCCGAGAAGGCTTTTGGGCGGCGGACGTGGCGTCGAGGGAAGGGCCGAGGAGACATGAGACGTCGGGGCGGCCGCCGCGGCGCTGAGGGAGGAGGCATCAGGGAGGCAGCCGCAGAGCTGAGGGAGGAGGCGTCGAGGCAGCAGCCGCGTGAGGAGCATTTGGGGAATCAGAGTCAAAGGATTTTGGGGATTGCTGGCATCGATCTGATCGGGGGAATGGGGATTAGCTGATTAGGTCTTTGGGGCAATTGGGGATGGGGACTGGGGAGTTGGGGACCTTGCCCGCTTGCCGCTTGGGCTAATGGGCTGACGTGCCGAACCGTGGCTCCGTGACCATGAGGCTTGAGTTGGTCGATTTTTTGATATAATTGGTTTCTGAAATCCAAAAACCGAACAAAACCAAAATAAAAACTGAACCAAAAACCGAAAAATCTGAAATATTCGGTTAAATCGGTTTGGTTCGGTTTCGGTTTAAAATGCCCACCCCTAATTATCCCTTGTGTTGTCTATTTGTTGGATGCCCACTCTCTTCTTGTATAAGACTACAAGATTACACCTTCTAGCTTTTGTGTCATTTAGCTTAATGGGCTTCAAGCCTTGTACCAATTTATGTGCCTTTTCAGTGTTCTGTGTTGTAATTCCTTCCTTCTGTTGCTGTGAAATTGATATTGTTTTGCCATTGCCTTTCAGATCAATGGGTCCCTGGCTCGGAGAGCTATCAAGGATCTGATGGCACGGGGCCTGATCCGCATGGTCTCAGTTCACTCGAGCCAACAGATCTACACCAGGGCAACCAACACCTAAGGGTGGGGGTGTTTAATCTTCTTGATGGCCTTTAGTCTGCGCTCCATGTGTATGAGGGGCTCCTCTACTTTAGAACAGTTATCTTTGTCGTGTTTGCTAATGTTATGTTACATGAGGAGCTTTGTGATGGTCAGCATCTGCATATGGCTGAAACATTTAAGAGATTCTGGGCGTTAGTTGATTACTATGCTGGTTATTCATAAATTATTACTTTGTCTCAATTGCTCATTTTGGCTGATGGATCTATTGCGTGCTCTCTCCATAGATGAGATGTTTGCGACAGTTCAGGTGATAGGTAATTGTAAATTTACTCTTATCATGTATGTTTGGTCAAAACTTTTCTGGCGCTGGTATGCTGGCTGTTTGTTGCTAATGGCTGGACTGGATTGGATGCAATTGTGCTTAACTAGTTCATACAAAGCTTTAAGCAAGCTGGTCAGTTTCCCTGTGCAATGCCGTGCTCTTGTTCAGTAACAGAGCCACCAGCTCAGTCGCTGGTCGACCAGAGTTGTAATAACAAAAACAGAGGCCCATACTGGCCGGCCGAAAGCCTGAAACTGGTGCATTCTTGATGGCAGGTGGACTTGGGACATGAAGCTCTGGCAGCTGGTAATGATCGCCGTTTGCTTCCAGCACTGAGCTCTCCAGTCTGCAAACATTGTTGTTCATCCGTAAACTAGTGCACACCAATCAATGGCGTACTCCATGGGTCCATGTACAGCAAGGAACAATGGCGTGCTACAGCACCCGCTGGCATAAGTAATGCTGTGCCTGTCATCTACTGGTGGCAGCAGCGGCCGTCCTCGCCGACTTTGTAGTCCCGGCAAACTTCAGCTCGACGGCGGCTTCTTCGCCTCCACGCCAAACGGGAGCACGACGCCGCATTTCAAGCTTCACGGTGTCCAAGTCGACCGCTGCGGAGTTCCTAGCCCCGAACGGCCACAGCGTGCGCGTACTACGCGGGCGACTGCACAGTATGATTACTCTGTAACGAGTAGGCAACTGCCACTCGTTACTGCACCAAGTGGTTTACAAGGCCAGTAGCAGTAGCAGTGTTTGAGGTTAGTGGAGGTGGGTTTTGGATCCACATTCAAGGCAACTTGCGATGCAAAAGGCATGCTCAAACGTAGACGTTTTGCATTTTGAGCTATCCTTAAATTGGTAAATTTAACCCCAAAACATATAGAAATTTTACGGAGCATTATTCTAGTAGTATATAATATGTAAGTAGAAATCAGATCTAACAATTGATTTATTAAAGGTATTTCTATTACTCTACATCCAGAGGAAGTATAGAGAAATACTAGCTAATATGATCCATTATATTGAAAAGAGTGAACGGCTTGGTTGGCACAGTTAAAAAAAATTATAGTCCGCTTCTATTCCTCATTCTAGACCTGAATAAACTTATACATGAGGGGGAGTGTTAAGTATAAGTGAATTGCTCGTTTTTCCTCATCAGCTAAAGCTTTTTGGTGAACTGACTGGTAGATGCAACTCAATAATTACAAGCTAGGACACTGCAAACTAGGAGGGAACAAATGAGAACGAAAAACAAAATAGGCCAAAGAAAAAAATAGCTCGCGTTGTTACTTTTTCCCTAATATGTTTCTTTTTGCCCAGCTCTCCTGCTCTAATATGTGGAGATGGTCCCAAGCAGGGTTCACAATACCAATATCGTGATAATCGATCATATCAAGATTTTTGAAAATCGGTAGAAATTGAAGAAGTTTGAATCTTGAAATTTTGAACTCGACGGTGCAAAAATAATCAATTATTGAGCGATTGTCATAGATTATTGAGCGATTTTCACCGATTTTGGTTTTCTTCGATTATCGATCAATTTTTTTTTGTTTTTTGACCATTTTTTTCGATTTTCAGCGCACTGAAGGAAAGATGAAAATTTTTTAATATATATATATATATATATATATATATATATATATATATAATTTTAAAAATTCTAATTAATCTTAAAAACATCTCATAGAAATGTAAACAATCTTTAAATTCATTTAATACTTTTAAAAAATAAAAAATAATAATTAATGAAAAGGAATAGAGATATTGTAAGATTTTTATAAAATTTAAAAGCTTGATCACGCTCTTAAATTTTAATGGTACCATCAAGAGTTATCACGGACCATTTATTGAAATTTTCAGAAATATTAGACTTCATTTAGTGCCCCTATAAAATCAAAAATAGAAGATCATATACAAAAACAGTAGCACTTTTAGAATTTTTAAAAAATACATAGGTCGGATCATCATCTGAAAATTTTCCAGCATTATTAAAGTTTATTTCACCGATTTATCGAGCGGTTTTAGATATCAAACCGGCTCGATAAGATTGATTATCGTTGATAAGTTGAACCTGGAATTTCAAGTCCCCTCTTTACTTTTCTTGCTGTCACATTGTTACACGTTAGAAAATGGCCTAATGGTAATTCATAACTACTACTACAAGGATGGCTTTACGTCCTGGGAAATCAAGAACACGTTGAATTCTACATTTAAAAGTATCACTACTAAAAGAAGAAGTGCGAAAAACATTATAAAAAAATATACTACTAAAAAAACGTTAGGAGAACGTTAGGAGAGCCGTTTGTTTGAACTTTTGATTCGATTCGATTCTAAAACGAAGAACCTGAAAACGATTCTAATGCAGGCGATTGCAGAATCACCTCCACAACCAATCCAGAATCAGTTTTAGAGAATCTGCCTAAAACGTGCGTGCAGGCGTGCAGCTATCATCTGCCTAAACTTACAGATTACCGCGTGGTAAGCAGGTGGGTTAGACCCTGCAACAAAAGGAAAGGAATAAAGCAAAAAAAACCGAAGGGTGGCAGCCAAAAGAGGAAAAAGGCAGTGGGTGCAGTGCGCAGAGAAGAGATGTACAGAAAGGAAAAAAAAGAGGAGGGCTAAACACCAAACGACCACTGCTCCGACGGCCCCCTCCTCCTCCCCTCGAAACCCTCGCCGCCGCGGCGATCACCGCTCCCCTCTCTGCAGCGCGGCGGGGTACGGCGCCGGCCGCCGCGTCATGATATCGCGCCTCCCCGCGCCGGTGGCCAGCGCCTTCCAATGTGAGCTCCTCCTACCCCGCCTCCGCTCCCCCCTCTTCCTCCCGGACCAGGCTCCGGGGCTAGGGCTCCAGCAGGCAAGGACACTTGCGTGCTCCTCTTGGACTCTAGTGGAGTCGTGAGCTGACTCTTTTGACTCGTCCCCCTCTTTTCCTGCGATTTTTCGGGCGTATTTTTGGATTCTCCGGGGCTTTTCGACACAGTGGTTCTGAGAAGTTCGATTTGTTTTCCGCCTAGGGTTTTGGAATTTGCCATCTTGTGTTCTTTCCCCCGAGTTTTGAGTAAAAAGGTGCGACTTTTTACGCAATTTAGACTTAGTCCAAAGCCGCGCCTTTTTACGGTCTGTACGCGTATTTGGCTCCAAATTTCTTCCTTTTTTTTGTTGCGTTTTGTTCTACGCTAGTCTTTGCAGCTGAAAATTCTTGATATAAACACACTAAGCTACAGTGAGTTGATTGCTGCATTTTTTCCCCGCAGAAAAGAGAAGTAGGCGACTCTCTCTTTCATGGGGCGACCGGGCATAGACTCTGAAGAAGGGAGGGAGAGCAATGGCGTAGTTTCTGATCGCAATGTTGGTGCTGCCCCAGCCACGCAGCAGTTGGAAGGGAAGGGAGCATTGCGGTATGCAAACATCCTCCGGTCGCGCAACAAATTTGCCGATGCACTCCAGTTGTACAACACTGTGCTTGAGAAGGATGGCGCCAATGTGGAGGCCCTTATTGGGAAAGGGATTTGCCTCCAGGCACAGAGCCTACCGAGGCAGGCCATCGAGTGCTTCACGGAGGCTGTGAAGATCGACCCAGACAATGCGTGTGCTCTCACACATTGTGGGATGATATACAAAGATGAGGGTCACTTGGTCGAGGCTGCAGAGGTATGCATCAAGATCCTTTATGTGCAGTGTCTGTTCTGTCTGTTGCCTTGCTGGTTCTTGTGAATTGTGACACATGTGGCAGAGCAGGTTTTATTTTTGATAATTTTTTGTTGCAAACGCTGAAGTCTTGCATGGAAGATTGCGTAGAGTCCAGTGGTATTCCAAAAGCAAAATACACCAATGATTTCGAAGTTAACCCCCCTGTGGCCCTGTTATTGTGTCTCTTCATCTTTTTGTGCCTCAAATCTGATTTGTTCTTTCATGTTTGCCTAAATAGATGATTTGATATTAGTATGTTGTGGAAAAATATTAAATTCGAGCCTTTTTAGCACCTTGCACTCCCTAAATAACAGGGAGTACAGGTTAAATCTAACCATTAATTTATAAACGGCATCGAGGACTTTCCCTTAACCCTAAATTTTTCCTAATGAATCTAACCAACAATGTCCTGACGCTGACCGACCATGCCAACTAAACCCCAAAAGCTGTTGTTTCTTTCTTTTACTTTTTTTCGCCCACACCAGGGGTTGTTCAGGATTAAGATCAATGTTAAAATCAGTACTAACTAGTTTTTAGGTTCAATTACTACTTTTATTATCACCACGATAGACTTATTAACACTATAAACTTTTGAGTGATGGCATTAACATCTTGCTAGTGGAGAGAAAATATACGGTGAATTGCGGCTGATTGAATCTACGGCAAAAAGAAATTATGACATGACTCAGAACTGTCCGTGACTAGTCAAGTGCCTGTACGTTGCTACGAAACATCTAATATACATTGTTTGTCAATTGAAATATCATAGCACATACCGTGAGATTTGCAGTAATAAAAAACCATGTTTTGTCAAACATAAATAAAAAGATTTTAAAATATTGCATTTATTGGACACACATATTGAATTCGGTGGTAGAGACATGATAGGCACACTTAACATAGATAACTCTTATTAGCTGTAGATTTGTAGATTTATGAAATTACAAACCAAGCAATGACATATATCAAAGACTAATTAAAATGAAGGTGTTTTGGTGAGTAACACATGAAAACAACTTTTTCAAGCTAAATTTCCACCTGTAGAGAAAGTCCATTCAAATAGCGATGCACAGCTTTCGGGAGACTGTCTTTTGCTTCGTTCACTTTGCACGTCAACGGGTGGACCATGAATTGCTTTTGGAGACGATTAGGATGCTGGACATGCAACAAACAAGTTAGCACATAGACTGAGACAAATCCTATTAAGAGCAGAGTAGAATGCAAAACAATTATCAAAGTCGAACACTTCACAACTGATAGGGTATGCAAGGCGCTTACCGGTCCAGCTCCACATGTAATTAAACACCAGGAAGCCTAAGTCGGCCCTAGACAGCAATGGCATACAAGTTAGTCTAGGGTTAATGCACTAATAGTGTTACTGAGCTTTAAGCAACTTACATATTCTGCTACTTTATTACATGATGTGGGACTTCATGTTCCCAGAGCAAAGTGTCCTCATTCCATCCAATGTTGATGTACCGCATGGCCCACTTAAATCCAATGAGCAAAAGCTTTTCTGTGCGGTGTGTCTGATTTGAGATCTATGATAATGAATATATATTATATTCAGTTTTAAGGCACAAAATAACAACCTTCCTTTCCTTTCTTGGAGTGTCGGTTTAGAGGTGGTGACATTTTACGTAAGATTTTTCATAATGGAGGAAATTACACAAAACAACCTACCAAATGGTTTATAACAAATCTACCTAATTATCAAAAACATGAAAAGTCACTGCTTGAAAAGGAAAATACCATAGGATAGCTAGCTCCAGTATGGCAACCCATAACAACATGATGGGAGACAATTGAGACATTTAACTGTGATGCTATCTTCTGTTGACAAATACATATAGGCAAGTCTTTGTTGAGAAATGCATATAGGCAAGGCCGTGTTGAGAAATTTTACATTAGTTGACTTGATACAGATTATATGAAGGAGAATTTTATTTCAACACAGGATGAGTAAGTACTAAGTAGATATATCCAGATACTGAACTGACAATATGATTTTGGTATTGACCAGAAACTTTCAAAATACATGCATCGGTATCTGATTCTATATTTTGTTTGTACCTGTTTGTAGAGGCTAAATTGCAGGGCTTCCTCTTTAGGGTCTAAAATAAATGCCAACAGCATTGCTTACTACCGAGAATTTATCCATGTATGAATAGAACAAGCACGAAAGTGCAATTAGATATCATTTGATTCTGGATCATCAATATATATATATATATATATATATATATATATATATATATATATATATATATATATATATATAACGGCTAGGAAGCAAATCACTATAATTTACCCTTCCTTCATTTCGTAATATTTCAATGCAGTATCTTGCTCCATCGTCATGGTTTCGTCTGTCATCCAGAGCCATAGGGGCCCAATCCCTGAGCCGTAACTTCCATTGAACCTTATTTTAGAACTTTGGTAGCATATAGATTAAAAAGCCTATCCAGGTGATAAACCAAATGAAGATCTTCTACAAGTTGAAAAGAATTTTGACCTTGGTTGGTACAATCTGCAGGAAAAAGAAAATATTCATCAATAAACTGTGAGTAATCATACCACATGTTTTCTAATTGAAAATTATACTATCAGCTGTTAATACAGGACACCATCATTGGCATTGATCATGAAACATTTTTTTTTAACAATGTTACCTCTGAAAATAAATAGGGTAATTTTGGCTTTTAAAAGGAATTATTATGTATAATCACATATGCCTACAAACTCTCTTCTACTTTGGCATGCTTCCATGCTGGGAAGAAGCTTAGCAAACAGACTTCTCATTACAAGGATGTTGCTACTGCACAGAGAGAGCCATACAGAGAGTCAATTCACATGTAGATTGCTGAAGAGCAAACCTGAAAAGATCTAGCACCCAGCCTTAGGCAACATGCTTCCACCTGCAAGGCAGCACAATGGCAGCATGGTCGCAGTCATGGTGCCATCTGGACGCAGAGATAAGTAATTATTAATTGCAATGCAAACCACTGAACCAGAGAAGTGTACCAAAGCCTTACAGTTACACGTTGTATACTCCCGTTTATAACATACCAATGGAGTAGTCTTCAATGATAAAATCAGTATAATTGCCGATATGGTATACAAATCCTTAATTGAAGGACTGAAAGTTGTACATTGTACAATATACCCTTTTCTCCACCTCTATGTATAAACATTTTACAAAGGAAAAGCTACTTCTGAAACCACATTAAAAAACAAGCACACAAAGGGGCGGCAAATGAACACACAAAAAGATATATATTTTTTGTCAAATTTTTTTACCTTGAGGTCATGGCTGATCAACAGAATGCGGCTTCCAGTGAGAAGAAACTACAGTTAGACCTTGCTGTAGATCTGGCCCATGGAAAATTTTCTCCGAAGCCTTGCAGTATGCCTTCCTATGTGTTGGAGATCAAGCTGTTGCTGACCTGGCGGTCCAGAGTGTGTTCTTGGAGTGAATTACTCGGAGTGTTGATACAATGGAATGCGATGAGCGGTGTTCGTTAGTATGTCTGTCGGCTGAGTCTGACCTCGGTGGTGGGAAATTTTTTGGCTTAATCTCCGTAAAAAAAAACAAAGATTCATTGGAATACATCTTACTTATCAGATCTTGTAAAATAACATGACAAATCACAAAAAATTACGAGTTAATTACCAAATCCATGTATGATGGTAGAAAGGCTGCATCTCCAAAATTAAAATCCAAGCAAACACAACAGGAAATCACATAAATAGGAAATCATCTCATGCTCTCCCCCATTCCGCTGGTTTCATGCTCCAGTCGGTAACCGCTGATGGCGACAATGGTTTGGAATGGTAGTTGAGATCATGCTCCTAGAGTTCTAGCTAGCCGCCGAGGCCGATTATGACCTATACAATGCAAATTTTCAATCAGATTTGACCGAAGAAGGTGATGGCCAAAAGGTCTTGCTGTGAAACCAATACGAATAGAAATTGTTCACCTTGTGATACCATTATTCGTCCTGCAGTGACAAAGCCATTTGTGGAATCCTTTCTCACGGTCCCGTCAATCAGACGACATCATGCTCGAATCGGTCGGGCTAGGGCCGTGGCCCCAATGACGGAGGTGGAAGCGGAGGAGGTGGGAGGCCATCGTTGGAGGTGGAGGTGGATGAGGCGGCGGAGGTCGAGGAGAGGAGCCGCGCGTGGTGGCTCAGGCTAGGGACATGCCCTGACGGTGGAGGCGGAGGAGGTAGGAATAGAAGAGGAAGTGGAGAGCGCTTGGGCTAGGGCTATAGCCTTGGCGGCGGAGGAGGCGGCTGGAAGGGAAGAGGAAGGAGAGTGCTTTGCGGAAGGGCATAGGGAAGGGAGGCTATGTTGGTGGGGGCCAGGCATCACCTCACGCGAACGCCTCCGTGTCCTGCGCTTGTGTCGTCGTAAGCTCATTAGAGTACCTCGAAAAGCATCTCCATCTTCGGCGTGAGCCACACACTTGTAGACATCTAGCCTCCGTCGTTGGCCAGAACATGCCGCCTCCGTACGGAAGGGTGAGTCAGTCCACTGCTGACATCTCATGAGACCTTGGTCACTGGTTGGGACACGCCTATGGTGCATAGCCTCGATAACTCGCTGATACGATGACGCTCGTCACATAGGTGGAGGGTGGGGGAGGGAGGCGGCACTGTGGGGAAGGAGACAAGGGGGACGTGGCAGCGTTGGCGATTGATGAGCGGATGATGCCTGCACGTAGGGGGGGGGGGGCTCTAGTGGAGGAGGAAGGGGAACGGTGGCCGGTGGAGACGGTGCACGCGTATGCGTGGAGATGTATAGAGTGGTGGTTTTGTGGTCATGGGGCGAGTTGGTTTTTGCTTGATAGCTCTGCAGGGGATTTTTTTTCTCGCGGTAGGAGGGGATAAGATATATGACATCGTGGCCCACATGATTGTAAAGGGGATAAGGGTGTGAGGGTGTGGAGAGAACGGACAGCCACTACCAACTCGTATTTATAAGTAGTAGAGATTACTATTTTGGCCCGCAGAGAGTGGCAATTCCTGATGTTTGGTGCTAGTATAAAAATCTCCTAATCAATTGAATCTGTTAGATTATAAAGATTAGACGGTTCAAAACTATTAGTAGGTACCTGAAAAAGCTCTTAAATTTTGTTGCAGTTATTGCAATTATCGTGCTTTGTATTTTGCTATTTTACTTTTTACATCTTTTAATGGAGAAATAACTGGAACAGGCGTATCAAAAAGCTCGAATGGCAGATCCTTCCTACAAACCTGCTGCAGAGTTTCTTGCTATTGTGTTGACCGATCTTGGAACTAGCTTGAAACTTGCAGGGAATACAGAGGAGGGGATTCAAAAATATTGCGAGGCTCTGGAAGTAGACCCTCACTATGCGGTACCATCATCAACTCTAGTTTATAACTACATCCCTATTTACCTATTTTCTTTCTGTGGACCATTTATATTGTGATAATGTATTTATCTGATTTGTGCAGCCTGCTTATTACAACCTTGGGGTGGTTTATTCGGAGATGATGCAATTTGATTTGGCTCTTACTTGTTATGAGAAAGCTGCATTGGAGAGACCATTGTATGCCGAAGCTTACTGCAACATGGGAGTTATTTATAAGAATCGGGGAGAGCTAGACGCAGCAATTGCCTGTTACGAGAGGTAAGCTTTCCATTCTTTTATTCATATGATTACGCTTCTGTTCCTAAGTAATCCACAATAAGAACATGTTCAAATGCATTTTTGGCATATTTTTTGTTTATCTCAGGTGCATGACTATTTCCCCTAACTTTGAGATTGCTAAAAACAACATGGCGATAGCTTTAACCGACTTAGGTACAAAGGTGCGCACTTGTCCCTCATTATTTCAACCAGCTTGGCTATTTCTTTTTCTGGTGTCTGTTGTGTAAATTCTACTGGTTGCCTTCCGTTGTCCTTTCCTTTTTCTTTAGATGCAATCCTCAAGTTCACTGTGGTCGTACCTGACAGACTTGAACTGTAAAGCCAGCCTTGTTTTAAATTTCAGTTATTATTCTAAATTGTTGTCCTGATCATGGGTGATAATGGGAAAACATTGTGATAGATTTAATTCGTGTTCATTGCTTGTCCACTCACCTTCGACTGTCAGCATAGTAAAGGTGGCAATGTAGAATTAATCTTGACTGCCATTGACTTCCAACATACACGTGATGAACTACATGTATTTCATTGCTTGAATTTTCTAGCACTTAGTAGGAACTCAGCTGCAATTGGCATTCTTTTGGTATACATCTAAGAATTCATAGCATTGGCATTTGTTGGTGATTGATTACAGACAAATCTATTATATTTTTGCTTATCATTTAAAACATTGGAAATGCTCAGGTAAAAATTGAAGGTGACATCAGTCAAGGTGTGGCGTATTACAAGAAAGCCCTGTTCTACAATTGGCACTACGCTGATGCCATGTATAATCTTGGCGTTGCTTATGGTGAAATGTTGAATTTTGAGATGGTCAGTTACAAGAAAATCTCATTAATTTTGTTGTACCATTAACATCCACTTTTTGCTGACATCTTCTACTTTCGAGTTTTGTGAAGGCTATTGTTTTTTACGAGCTTGCTCTGCACTTTAATCCTCACTGTGCGGAGGCATGCAACAACCTGGGAGTAATATACAAGGATAGGGATAATCTTGACAAAGCTGTAGAATGTTATCAAGTAAGTGAAACTAATTATGCACGTCTGTTCAGGTATTTGTAGACTGGTTTTTATTTAATTTTCCTACTCTCTCGTGTTGTAGTTGGCCTTGTCAATTAAGCCAGATTTCTCCCAGTCATTGAATAACCTTGGAGTTGTCTATACTGTTCAGGTATGTTCATCTATTATCACGGCTATTATCACGGTTGTCTTGCGCAATTCTTATTGTGATTGGCTTTGGTTACGCTGCACTTTTAGCTTATCAAAATATGTCGGTCTTCATGTTTAGGGTAAGATGGATGCTGCTGCAAGCATGATTGAGAAGGCCATAATTGCAAATCCCACATATGCTGAAGCGTATAATAACTTAGGTAATGAACAACCAATATACTGTGTGAGACAAATTCTAGTATGTCACTTAAACTATAATTCATAATGGCTATGTAAGCACTAGCTAATTTCATTGTTTCATATAATTTTCTTTGCCTTTACAAGGAACTGACAGTTCATCATTGCTTTCATCCTAGGTGTTCTTTACAGAGATGCAGGAAGTATTACTTTAGCTGTACAGGCTTATGAGAGATGCCTTCAAATTGATCCTGATTCACAAAATGCTGGTCAGGTACTCTCTTTGGCCTAGAGCTTACTTATTAAAACTTGTTTTGGGACTCTTGCATGTTGTTAATTTGCTATATGAAAAACTAAATTTATTGGAGCAGGTACCAGTAGTAATTGCTCCTGCCCAATTCTGTGGCAAACTGACAACCATATGTAAATGTTGCATATTGTATGAGTAGTCATCTATCACATGTCAACCATTGTGGAGAAAAACCATTATTTAAGAACTGTTGCTACTTGCCAATTGTACCTGTTCTGTTGCTGCCTTATAATTTTAGTGGAGCACCTATGGTTTATGTTTTTGTAACGCCTAACTGTATAGCATACATTCTCTCCTTACGTGGTAAACTTAAGAGAATAACTCATTTTGCAGAATCGTTTGCTTGCAATGAATTATATTGATGAGGGATCAGATGACAAGCTTTATGAAGCTCACAGGTCATTTTATGCACTGTTTATAATAGACACACCATATTTATGTCTGGAATATTCACCGTCTTTTATACTTTGCAGGGAATGGGGGAAGCGCTTTATGAAATTTTATCCGCAGTATACTAGTTGGGATAACTCAAAAGTCGCTGATCGTCCACTTGTCATCGGTTACGTCTCTCCTGACTACTTTACTCACTCTGTGTCATACTTTGTTGAAGCTCCCCTTACACACCATGACTACACAAATTGCAAAGTGGTTGTCTACTCTGGCGTTGTGAAGGTAGAGATAATTGTTCCTTTTCTTGTTAGCTATTGTTCTTGATTTTGTACATACTATGGTCCATCATTTTATTTAGACTGCCTTGCCTCAGTATGAACCAGAATTTTTTTTGGAAATAAGTATACAAAATTACCCCTATATCAAACAAGAAATTATATATGGTTGTCAACAGGGTAGGGATCTGTGAATTTGTTCATTTTGGAAAGATACGTAAAATGGAAAATAACATATGTGAGGCTGACAAGTGGGGCATAGCGCCACTTGTGACATACGGATGCTATTTTCCAACTTTTGTGATCTTTTTACAGTGTTACTGAGAAATTAGCCCCCATTTGTCTATGGTCTGCCTGAGCACCTAGGGCTGCAACATATTTTAGTATACAAGTTCCTTGCTTCTCCTTGCCCTTCTTTATTTTATCTGATCATATTTTTTTTCATTGGCAATTATTTAGGCAGATGCCAAAACCCTTCGATTCAAGGATAAGGTGTTAAAAAAGGGTGGATTGTGGAGAGATATATATGGTATTGATGAAAAGAAGGTTGCTAGCTTGGTGAGAGAGGATAAAGTGGACATACTTGTGGAACTTACTGGCCATACGGCAAATAATAAGTTAGGAACAATGGCTTGCCGGCCTGCCCCTATTCAGGTACCTTGGTGCTCCATGATGCATATCTGGGCCTTCGCTTTATTTCAGAACTGTTTGCATAGGAGCAATGCTATGTTTTTATGTTCTGCAAGCCTTCGCAGTTGATCCTAATATCCTATTCTTACCATCATTCGAGGATCTCTTGATCAATGATCATCTGATTGTTGTGCTGAAAAGGGCTCATTTTAACTTGGATGTGCGTGTTCGTACAGGTTACCTGGATTGGTTACCCTAATACGACAGGTTTGCCTACAATTGATTACCGAATAACAGATTCATTGGCTGATCCACCTAACACAAACCAAAAGTAAGCTATATGCTTTTTCTGCGGCTATAGCTATTCTGGCATGTAGTTTTCCCCTACACGTCTGGAACCTCATAATACCAACTGTCTGCAGGCATGTTGAAGAGCTGGTGCGTCTTCCCGAAAGCTTTCTGTGTTACACTCCTTCTCCAGAAGCTGGGCCAGTTTGTCCAACGCCAGCAATTTCAAATGGTTTCATCACATTTGGAAGTTTTAACAATCTAGCAAAGGTGACATTAACACTTGAAATCTTTAATTTATTGAATCATTATTCATTGAGATTTTTTTTGGCAGATTACACCAAAAGTATTGCAAGTTTGGGCCAGAATTTTATGTGCAGTCCCTAACTCGCGGCTTGTGGTTAAGTGCAAGCCATTCTGCTGTGACAGTATCAGACAGAAATTTTTATCAACATTGGAGGAGTTGGGTTTGGAATCATTACGAGTTGATTTGCTGCCACTCATCCATCTCAACCATGACCACATGCAAGCGTATTCCTTAATGGACATCAGGTGTGAAGTTGTGTCACATTTGACCTTCTAGGTTCATTTTAAACATTTTCTTCAGGGTATGCGTTCATCTGTAAATGGGTAGATCCTTGGCTCCATGTTAGTAAACATCTTACATTCTTCATTGGCGATACCTTGTATTTTCACACGAATATTCAGAAAACGCATTCTCCATTATTGGTGTTCCTTTCGACAATTGTCTGAACTTTGGTTTGTTTCGTTGCAGCCTGGATACGTTTCCATATGCTGGAACTACCACGACATGTGAATCTCTGTTCATGGGGGTTCCATGTGTTACTATGGCTGGTTCAGTCCATGCTCATAATGTTGGTGTTAGCCTACTCACTAAAGTTGGTATGTGTAGTCACGATAGATTGAATTGCCATACATTTTCAGTTTTACACCGCTTAATGCTTATTCATTGGTTGCGAATTATCTCCTCGCCTGCATGATTATTTGTAGACCTGCATCAACGGTTCACTTTCACTGCCCTTATTTAAGTTTTCCATGTTACTTGTATCTACCATGGAATAGTACCTGTCAAATTGATTATCGGATCTTAAATAATGTTAGCCCGTGCTACCACTTGTAAAATATTTCAGCTCTCAAATCAGACCGCTTTTGTAGCGTTGAATCAGACATATTATCCAAGTGGAATTGTGGTTTGACAATTCGCCGTTATTCCTGCAGGGTTGGGTAGGCTGGTAGCCAAAACAGAGGATGAATATGTTAGCTTAGCATTGGGTTTGGCATCAGAAGTCTCTGCCTTACAAGAACTGAGAATGAGCCTTCGGGAGCTGATGACCAAATCACCGGTCTGTGATGGAGAGAATTTCACACGTGGCCTGGAATCTGCATACAGAAACATGTGGTGCAGGTACTGTCACGGGGATGCACCAGCTCTCAGGCGATTAGAACTATTGCAGGAACAGCCGGGCTCCAATAAGCAAGACAGAGAAAAGACGGCCGTGAAGCTTGCTGATCTGAAAGCACACAGAGTGAATGCCATGGTGGATGAAGATAAGCAGGCCCCGATAATGGTGAATGACACGGTGGAGGAAGACAAGCAGCCCCCAACAATGGTGAACGGTGTGAGTTCACCCGATTCTTCCGCTTCCGGGAGATGCGAAGCAAATGGGCATAGCAGCCGATGATGACCGATGGGAGGCGGGCATGCTCCATTCAGATTTGATTCGGGCAAACACTCATCTTCTGTAGCCAGAGATACGCCATTGATGTGGGTGAGATCGTGATATGTGTGCTTACCGAGCTCACTGCCGGGGGCCAAGCCAACGGTGTGTAATTTATATCGCCGCCGGTAATGGATAAGAGCACGTTGGTGCCATCCGGTTGCCAATCGCCGGTGAGCCGGTGAGCCGCGACTTAGTTGCAGACGTAAGAGATAATCCATGGCCATGGGGGATGATGCTAGCTTATAGAGGTTGATTTGTAGAGAGCTAGCTATGTCCCATCTGTAGGTTTATGAATATGACGACTTCATGCTAGAAACAAAGAGCTAGTAGGCATTGTTTGTATATGTAATGTAGAAACGGTGCTGAGAAATAACTTCTAGGATCAATTAACGGAGGGAGGCAATTTCATCAGTGTGTCTCATGCATATCATCGTGCTGTTATGTTACATTTCTTGTCTGCCGAGCCTGCTATATTTATCCATACGACAAAGTGAAACGATTATCACTGCGCGCACTGATATATTCATGATAGTACTTGGATACACAACACAACAAGGTTATAAAAAACCAAGCAAGGGGAGAAGGTTACCACTGCAGTTTTCTACGCACGGAAGTGCACATGCACAGTGACAGTCAAGAGTACTGCATGTATGCCCACAGCAGGATATATATACATACCGAGACAATCCCTCATCTCCAGTAGCTAGCTACAGACTGCAGGCACTACTTTTGACCATCTGACTCTGAATTCCCTTGTTCCTTCCCACGGCCACCCCGACCAGATCGGAATATAAGGTTCTTGAAGGACGGCGGCGGTGATTCCATGGCCTTCTTTATCTGCATAGCAAGTTCCTGGTTGTCAGAACACGAAGATCATGTACAGGTACTATCAGTAACAATGGTGAAGTGCTTTGAGGCAAAACAGTAGGCTAGTGATATTTACCAAACAACATACAAGGATTAGTTCCTTGTCACAAACCGGCAAGAAACACCGCGGCCCCATTCTGTTGAATGAGACCAAGACAAGGGAGCGTTAGGCACCAAACCGGCAAGAAACACCATTCAAGCTTAGTACCTGCGTAGTAAGGGGGGCGCCCACAGCACATATATCCCTTCTACTCATGGCCTACAGTGAAGTTCCAGTACTCCTACTGTCCTACAGATAGTTTCATTTTAACCCAACCGGCAAGATTGCAAGCTCACAAGAACCGAGCAAGAGCCCCACAAGGCAAGCTCAACCCAGGACAGGAGGTAGCTAGTACCTGGTTACTAGTAATGTACCAACAGAAGAAGATAGACGGTTGAGATTCTTTTCGACGATGTACCGCTAGCTTAGTTCACGGCTAGACGTTTCAAACATGGGAATTGCTAGGGGCCGGGACGTCCCATTTTTTCAGACGCTGCAATATTTTTTTCTACTTGTAAAATATTTTTTTTACATGTGAAACATTTTTCTTCGATGATAGTAGAAATGTCGATTTGGATCGCTGCAATATTTTTTTCTACGCGTGAAACATTTTCCTTCGATAACAGTAGAAATGTGCACGCGAAAAAAATATTACAGAAGTTGAAAAAAAATATTACACCGAACGTCCGATAAAGCATGAGTACCAGCTCAGTGAGGTTGAACCTCACATGGGCCCACCTGTCATTGGCTTGGTCACCACGTCATCCTACATAGGAAAACGCCCACTCATTGTACCATACAAGTAATACTACTATGCAAAATCAAATGAAGATGTTGTTGAAAAGTAGAATGTTGGGTTTTATAGTTCGGATTGAAAAGGTCGAATGTTGGGTTTTATATACACTTTCTAGTTACTTCCTTGGGAATGCTCAGCAAGAAACTCTAGCAAATGCTGGGCGAACTCTTCTTTTTCAATTGCCCAAACACCAATTCTAATTAGTTTAGCTAGTAAATACAACTATATGAATAATCTAAAATAACATCACTAGAAGTAAGAGTCTTAACATATAATGAATTTTTTCTTTACAAGATTTCCGTTACAATTTTGCAAAATATTATAAACACAGAGGCACTGTTCCAATCGATCACTCCCTCGCCATTGAAGCAGTTGAGCATGATAGAGTATTATAAACACAGAGGCACTGTTCCAATCGATCACTCCCTCGCCATTGAAGCATCGAGCATGACAGAATAAAAAGGTTCAAGAAATGTAATAAACCTTTCTATTACAGCTAAGTGGTACATTTTGTTTCCTCTTGTGCTTACTACCTTTCTAGCATATAAATATTCTCCTTGTATGAGGAGCTGAAACAATTTTAATTAGATTACATCACAGGAGGCATGAGGTTTTTATGGCCATGCGTGTTGGATCTCAAACCTCCAACAAATGAGCTTTCTCGTTTACAATTGGCTTGGCTCCTTCCCACAGTTCCCACAGCTCGTTCCTCAAACATGACAGGTACATAACAGGCCCCAGCGTCGATGGCACCTGAAGCCACAAACTCTGTCAGAAAGCAGATCATGCATACCATCAACGTAATACTGTAGCCTTACTGAAACTGACTCAACCGTGACTCAATGCTAGGCAATTTGTGTGGCCAAGCTAGGAAAACATAGCTCAGTAAGAGAAAATGATAGTAATGTCTGAAAACCTGACTATCACCAGATGGCACGTACCAGATAAAGAAGAGCAGGCTGGGGAGACTGAGACAAGATCCCAGCTGCCAATGCAGTTACCAAGCCAATGCCATACCCTGTTAGCGCATACCATACATATTTCCGCTGTTTTGAGGGAGATATGTCTGATGGAACAGCCACGTCTTTGCTCTTCCGGTGATCGAAAGAGAGTACAAGAGCCAGAAGCATCCCTGGAATGGCCTACAGATGTCACAGCAAACCAAACATAGAACTGATGAATTTAAATTATCATTAAAGGCATGGGCAAAGATGATGAGTAATGCAGGCATCCAGAAAGAGACTCAATATGATGAGATGTTCCACATCATAAATATTTCTGTGATTTGAGTCATGCAGCTTCAGGTGAAGGTGAATATGCAAATAAATGATTATGCAACCTACAAAAATGTAATACATTTACTATACAATGACAGTAATGCAACCTACAACAATGTAATATACATTTACTATATGATGACAGTAATGTGGTTCAGGACATTTTTAGGCTACCAAAATCGTTACATCAGATATAGTTCTGATTATCACATAATATCAGAAGCCATGCAGGGCTATATGTTACTTTGACTGGTTCTAACTCTGGGCTAATAACTTTCAACCAGAACAATAAACAATCAATCATTTTTTTTCAAGAACATGCAAGAGCTCTGTGTGCCTTTTGTATTAAGAGAGAAATAAGATCCATAAATCACAGCAAGAGCTCTGTGTGCCTTTACAAAGTAGTGCAACTGCACCACAAAACCACCTTAGGGATCAGTGAACTAAATTACCAACAATACAACTACCAGTATTACAATAAAACATTTAGGTGCAAAGAGATTTGGCCAACAAGTTAAAGGATTTGCAGTGAATGCATGACTATATTTAGCTTGCTGCCTTGATCATCTACGACTTAAGAGAGATGCCGGAAAAGAAAGTGAGAAAACTCAAGTTCACACTGCACAAATGTTTGGATTGCTTTAAGAACAGCATGAAAGTTCAGGAGTGATTCACTATCTCATCCCTACATTGCCAGTTCCATCTAGCCTAAACAATGTGTACAGAGTCAACAATCCACATGGATCTGCCAATTAACTTATGATGGAAAACAAAGCTGAGTTCATACACTGAAGCAAGACAGCTAGTGTGTACCACAACACAAGTTTTGAGATATTGGAAGTACAGTTGCCAAGAGTACTACTCTTGAGTAGGCTTAAAGGATGAGTATAACAAAATTGTATTTGGATCAACAACAATAGCATCACAACACCAAGTCTGCATGGCAAGAAAATTGCAACATAAGTAACTTACCATGTCTCCAAGGCCAAGCATCATGTAGTCCCCAGGACTGCTTCCTGGGACAATCCCGCCCAACAAATTCCTGGGAAAGACAAGCTTGACCGGAAGCTCTAGCTTCTTCGTAATCAACTGCGACCCAGGCAGGCTGAGCTTGTCTGCTACTGTGTGAACTGGGTTAGATGCCTTCTGAGTGGCAACGGAGACCATAACATTTGCTCCAAAAAACCTCTCTGAGAAGAAGACCCAGAAAACATCGTACACAAACAGGCAGACAAGAAGCAATGCACAGATCTTTATGTTGGGCAGCCTCACATGGCTGACAAATGCTATGCATATGGAAATCCCCAGTAAGTTATTTAGCAACCAATGCCCTGTTACCAGCCAGGCTACCACCGTGCCTATGCAGAATAGCATCAGCAGCCCTTGCAACCGGGTAAATGATTTGGAACAGCACCTTGACACAAAAGGATCCATTAGATTGAACTGTGACTTGACGTAGGTGACGTATGGAGACAGGCAGAAGAAGAGTGCCATTGCTGACGCCACGGCAGTAAAGGCAGTCATGAGGTGCGATACAGATGAGAACAGGTAGAACATCAGCAACAGGCTGCATGAGCTTGCGAGGGGGATCATGAGAGCCTGCGATCGATCCAATGTGATGGAAGCCTCTGAGAAGTCCAAGTTCCTCTCCATCTCCTTGCCATGGTCCAGAGCACGCGATGCTGATGCATAGGCAACGGAAATGGCCGTCACGATGAGAGCAAGTGACGCCGGCTCAAGCAAGTAGGACAGATTCCACAAGGATTCCATTCTTTCTATGAAATAATACCAGCGGCCGTCTTACCAAAGTTTCTTCCACCTGCTATGCCCGAACAGTAGACAGTAGTAAACATCAAGTTGGAGGGCGAAACATATAAAGCACACTTTTGTTCTTCTAATTCTTACTACATTTATACAATTTTGTTTGCAGTTGCATAGGTTCCCTCAAGTTTGCAGAACACTTTCCCCAAAAGGCGGACTTAAAACCCAATTGTTTCTGGGAATAAACTGCTATTAGTAGTATTAATTCAGGGTACCTTGGTTAGTCCTATCAATGGGATGCGGTCAGCTGAGATCGGTCCTGAAGAAGAAAGATCTAGTTGGATTAGATTGATAACTATCAACAGAGAAAATTCCAGAGCAAAACGAATAACGATCGAAGCAAGCTTGTGCTTCCTCCTTACCAACGAAAGGAATCACGATCGGATGGATCTTCACGCCAGTGCGGTAGCGAAGAGGAGGAGGACGCCCACGGGACAGCCGAGTTTCTTCGCTTCGGGATGGCAAGCGTGCTTCGGTGGAAGGAGGAGGACTAGAGACGGCGGGTTTGGCGGCGCGATTTCGCCGGCGCTGGCAAAGAGCAAGAGGTCCTCCGATCTCCGCCTCAACTCGGGATATCAGATCCCGACGCGGCCGGGCCGCTGCAGGGCTGGGAGGAACAGGAGATGTCGGGCTTGAACCCCTACTTGTCAGACCACCTCTCCGGGCGAGAAGCGCAGAAGGGAAGTCGCCGGCGGCGGGCCGAGAGGAGGAGTCGCCGGGTGTGCACTGTTCTTTCCCACGCGCAGCTCGAGGTCGGGGTGAGGTGAGATGAGGGGTAGTATAGTAATTGCGCGGGGAGGGCAGCTTTGCCTTTGTCGCAGGTGACTAGTGGGACCCTTGGAACGTATGGCCCAACTGGCAGTGGCCCTCTCTCTGCTCAGTGCTTTGTACCATCCTACATTTACATCATAATTCGTGTTCAAACTGAGAATATGACGTGGCATAAGGTTGAAATAAAGTGGAAAAAACCAACAAGTAGCAAAAGTACTAATAAGTTTGGACGTAGAGCTAGATTGGTCTAGTGCATTTGTTGAGCTCGTAACTACGGCCAGAGTTTGCTGAGATGACGTGGTTTTTATGGTGTTCGATAATAGTTGGGATTGCACTAGAGTTTCACTGTTTGTCGATGGTGAGTCTGAACAATCGTCTATCCTGTTTGGGAGGTGACTTCACCCAAGTTAGTTAGGATAACGTAGAATTATTTAGAGTTGTGATGTTTGATTCTCGCAGGCATTTAGGTGATATACATTGGGCTAGTTGGATAAAAATTGTGCGACATAGTAGGCACGAACTGACCCCTTCTACTTATTGTTGACCCAGGTTGGATGGACGAGGTAATGTAATAATGTTCCGATAAGATCATAAGGGACATAATAGCAGTGGGTTAGTGAAGTCATTGTGATCTTGAAAGCGCACAACCATTTGACTTAAAACAAACAAATGACTCATCTCTTTCTACACCAAATGAATTTAAAAATTGTTGAAATTTATCTGAGGTGTGTTGTAGATTAATTAGGATTTTTTTATAATTTTTCATATTTTTTTAAAATTTTCTTCGATGTGCTTGATTAAAATGGCTCGAAAATCGGTATAATTGCTTGGTTTTCGATTTTTCCGCCATTGTAATTCGAAATTTTCGAATTCAAATTTTTTCAGTTTCTACCAATTTTCAAAAAATAAAAATAATTCGAAAATAAAAAAAATCGATTTTGTGGCTCGGTTGAATAATAACGATCACTCGTTTAATTTAGAAAAGAAAACCAGAGGGACTATACAGAAGCAAACAGCAAATCCTCCGCTTTGTCCCTAACCTAAGAGCAGCTCCAACAGCTCCCTCATCCGGTTCCCTACCCTAAAATTTGAGGAAGCAGTGCTACTGTTCCAGCTCCAACAGGTTCCCTATGTCATTCCCTATTTTTGAGGAACGGTGAGCGGCTCCCGAAATTACAGGAATCTCTCTCGCTTCTCCATCCGATTCCCCATCCGATCGGAGCAACGGCTGCAGCGCTCCCGCGCTCGCGACGACCGGTGAGAGGAAGGCGAGGAAGCGCAGAACTCCGTGCAGCCGGAGCGAGCGGAAGGCGAGAAAGCGCAGGGCTCCGAGTAGCCGGAGCGAGCAGAAGGCGAGGAAGCGCAGGACTCTCTCGCTCGTGTGCCATCCGAGCCGCCGTCTGCTTCTGCATCTGGACGCCACCGTCTACTCCTGTGAAACAACAGCAGCCGAAACTCACAGAGAGGGCGTGGAGAAGGAAGAATCCGATGGATCGACATCAACCCTTGGTAATAGATCCGTTCCATTCCGTTTCTTGCTTCCTACACAAGACTCAGACCAAAGCTGTTTGATTCCGCTGTTTTACCTCTAGGATTTGGTTTGGGGTTGGAATTGCTCCAGATCTATCTATCATTTTCTTGGATTGGACTCGTGGGTTTGGTTTGGAGCCCATATTAGGGTTTTCTTGCAACAGCGTGTATATCTTAGGCTCTTAGCTAGTCCGCTAATTCTTCCACAAGAATGAATCACAAAATTGTTCTCCCGAGATCCGGCCTGGTCATCACAATTTAGTTTTAGCGCAAGTGGATGCAATTTGTTTAGTTTTTTTGGATTGGATTACTTCTGCTCGACTCATCTTCTGCTTAGTTGAGATTTAAGGAAGTAGAGGTAGTTCTAGCATGACAATTTATGTTTTTGATGATGCAGGAGATTTCTGAGAATTATGCAAATCCAAAGACGTGCTTCTTCCATGTGCTCTTCAAGGTACCCTGCCTGCTGTTTCTTCTACAGTCTCTGTAATCATCTATGCAACATTGTAGTTAGCATTTAGCTGATTTGACCGTGTCTGTGAAGGCAGGGGCATTGACATTCTACATACTGTCAACAACTTCGTTATCATATTCGTCATCACCGTGCTCCTTGCAGTGCTTAACTTCTGGGTGGTGAAGAATGTCAGTGGAAGGATATTGGTTGGGATGCGGTGGTGGAACTTAATTTTAATTTTTTGTTGAGATCATAATGGATATGAAGAGAGGGATAGATGATGATTGTCAATGCATCAATCTTTCAACTGAATGCTAGACATTGTGCATTTGTTATACAAGCAGCACAGTTGGTTTTTGAAAATGTTCAGAATGATCAACCACAGGTGTGTGCTATCTGAAAATTGGTTATCAGATTGGCCATTATGAATGTTGCTTTTAAAATATGTAACCAAAAGATTTCACTCGCAGGCTAGCATTACTAGAACAGAATCTGGCATTGAACGGCTTGTGTGGTCGGAGCATAAACCATATATACCCAGGCCTCTTCTCAGCATGCATGCAAGGATGGGAGACAATGCTTGTGAAATGGCAGTGGTTGGCTTTGAGAAATACATGGAGCTGGCTGCCAGCCTCCGAAGACGGTTTCCAAGTCTCGAGAACATCTGGCTTTCTACTAAAATGCAGCCAATTTAACTCCCGTCCTCTATTTGGCGTAACACAATGTTTGTTTGATTCCTGCAGTTAGTCTGAAACTCAACTCTCCTAATGTTGAATACAGAAAGTTATCAAATGTATCACATTTAGTTAAACCATGAGACTTGCAAATAGAATGTTGTTTTCTTTTGAGTTCTTCAGTAATCAGTATTGCCCGTTATGCTAGCCGTTACAATATAGCCGTTACAATATAGCTGTTACAATAAATTTCAAATTTAGATTCGCAATTAAAAATATATAGCCCATCAAATTTGGCAGTAAAAACAAGCGTGTCTCATATGGCGGTTATGAAATATTATTATAATATAGGAGGGAGAAAATAGAGAGTGGGATTTAGGGAATGCTGTTGGAGAGGGAAGAGATATAGGGAAGGAATCTTTTTAGGGAATTCTGTATATGAGGATATAGGGATCCAGATTTAGGGAACGCTGTTGGAGATGGTCTAACCTAACCTACCTAACCTGTATTATCCATATTTAAAAAATCCATCTCCGTCTCCTTCCACTCTCACCAGTCACCACCCATCGCCACCCCAAAACCCTAAACCCCCCATTTCAATCTCGGCGCCGCCATGCAGTCCCTCGCGCTCACCTCCCCCTCTCTCCCCGCCGCAGCTCCCATCTCCCGCGGTGGCGGCCGCTGCCTCGCGCGCATCCGAGCCACCGCCGTCTCCGACGAGCCCAAGCTCAACAAGTACAGTGCGCGCATCACCGAGCCCAAATCGCAGGGGGCGTCGCAGGCCGTGCTCTACGGCGTCGGCCTCACCGATGCCGACCTCCGCAAGCCGCAGGTGGGCGTCTCCTCCGTATGGTACGAGGGGAACACCTGCAACATGCACCTGCTCCGCCTCGCTGAGGCCGTGCGCGACGGCGTCCGCGAGGCCGGCATGGTCGGCTTCCGCTTCAACACCGTCGGGGTCAGCGACGCCATCTCCATGGGCACCAGGGGCATGTGCTACAGCCTCCAGTCGCGCGACCTTATCGCCGACAGCATCGAAACCGTCATGGGCGCGCAGCACTACGACGCCAACATCTCAATCCCTGGGTGCGACAAAAATGTGAGCTCCATTCTGTTAGTATTATTATTATTATAGTGGCAGTAAGCGATTGTGCGTCTTGAGATATGTTCTTATCTTACGTCAATACTTGAGTAATTGTGGCAGTAGAGATTAAAATTGAAGCTTTCATTGTCGTGGCATTGAAATGCTCACTAGATACCTAAACGCCATTGAGCTCTACATTCTGATGTGTTTTAGCTGGGTGCTAGAAAGAAAAACAGCAATAAAAACTGGATATTTCTTCTATTCTGCCAACCATCCTACTGTTCTGGTTCCTAGATGTAAGAAAAACGCAATCTTTGCTAAAAAATTAGATCACACTACCAACATTTTATTTCTGGATTGGGTAGATTGGCCCACCGCGCTTGAAAGTAGCCAAAGATATGGGGGATCTTTTCTCACCAGTCCATGACTGTTTGGTCTCTAGGTGGTAAAAAGGTTGCGTGCTTTATCACAGTTTGTTTTAGTTTCTGTTTTTTAGCCCGTCACAGACTCAAAAGCAGTGAATTTTTTTATCAACCTTTACTATGTGTTTGTTAAATGTATTGTCCGGTTGTTGTTGGGGATGGGTGCTGATGTGATTGTACATGTGTTTTTACTGTAATGTTTAGGAATAAGAAAAAACTCAAGTTTTGTAGCTTTATTGCACTCTAATTTATCTGCTGTCTTCCTTCTACATAAGGGGAGCTTGTGGGATAACTATGCACATTTAGATGTTTATTACATTTGAATTTAATGCCCCTTTGCGTTGCAGATGCCAGGTACAATAATGGCAATGGGACGGCTTAATCGACCAAGTATCATGATATATGGTGGAACTATTAAGGTAATGCTGTCCCTGTTCTCTTGCTGTTGAAGTGTACAGACATACTGATGCAGAAATGCTCGTCAGTTCAATAAAATGTTTGATTAGTTTGAAGATGTGACTGAGAGCTATGTTTCTGGGACTTATAACTGGTTCTATGCATAACAAATAATTAAATCTGGAGCTATTTATGTTGGAAATACAGGTCAATTTGGTTGGCACCATGTGTGTATACTAGCTTGTTCATATAATTGTGGGATTGTAGTTGTTAACCAGTGATAAGATATGTTAAATATATGTCAGTGCTGAATTCTTTTTACTTTTTACCGATAATTTTCTGACTGACTCTTTGTTAATGCAGCCTGGTCACTTTCAGGGCAATTCTTACGACATAGTATCTGCTTTCCAGGCATGTGTATCACCTTTTGAGCTGTTCATCGGCTCTGCCTCTTATTTACATGTACCTTCTTATGCATGAATGTACACCTTATGCTTACTTATCTTGATACGGTATGCAGTGCTATGGAGAATTCGTTAGCGGGTCAATCAGCGATGAGCAAAGGAAGAATGTGCTTCGCAACTCATGCCCAGGGGCAGGTGCATGTGGTGGTATGTACACAGCAAACACGATGGCATCCGCTATTGAGACTATGGGCATGAGCCTTCCTTACAGGTGCAAATAATATATTGAAATTTTTCCTTGTTGCTTCTTAGGCAATAAAGTGTTTTTCCTTTTAAATCAATTCCCTTTGAGTTTGTGGATTGACTAAAAATTCTTGTCAATTGTGCTCTGTGCTTTATTTACCAAAGTTCTTCAACTCCTGCTGAAGACCCACTAAAGCTAGAGGAATGCCGTCTTGCTGGGAAGTATCTCTTAGAATTGTTAAAGATGGATTTGAAACCTAGAGACATTATCACTGATAAGTCACTGCGAAACGCAATGGTTATTGTCATGGCGCTTGGTGGATCTACTAATGCTGTGCTACATTTGATTGCTATTGCCCGGTGGGTTATCTTCTTCTTGTTCATGCTCAGTTAGTCAGTTGCTTAGACAAATGCTTATTGCTTTCTTCTTTCAGGTCTGTAGGTTTGCAATTAACTCTCGATGATTTTCAGAAGGTCAGCGACCAAGTTCCTTTCCTTGCGGACCTTAAGCCTAGTGGCAAATATGTCATGGAAGATCTGCATAAGGTAAATACTTGGTGCTACAAAGATTTACTTGTTTTCACTTCGTTTTGATTTGACCACACATTTAATCCAGTTTGAAGTGAGTTGGCTTTTGGCTTTTCTATTCACTGGTTTTACTCATATGCTTAGACACTTATGCTTTTGTGAAGCTTCAAGAAACTAACAAAGAGAGGAAATCCAGTGCTAACATTGAACCAAGTCGAAGTCTTTAAAAAAGCCACATGTTTGCTATACACTCTTGTTGGGATCATGTCCATACTCAACCATGTAGATAATCTATTTATATATTGACATTGCAGATTGGTGGGACACCTGCTGTAATTCATTATCTTTTGGAGCAAGGTTTTCTTGATGGGGATTGTATGACTGGTGAGTACAGTCAACAACCATTCATCATGTAGTGTAGGAGCTCCCTTTTTGCTAGGTAATAACATGGCCTTTCTTCTTGCTCTTTAGTCACTGGGAAAACTCTAGCTGAAAATGCTAAAATCTTCCCACCTTTATCTGAAGGACAGGTATAGCTCAATCCTTAGTTCTTCAGCCTTATCTAAATCCTTGAATACTAATATTTACACATGTTATTTGATGCTCAGCAAATAATACGACCACTGGACAATCCTATCAAATCAACTGGCCATATACAAATACTTTATGGCAATCTTGCACCAGAAGGTTCGGTAGCCAAAATAACTGGCAAAGAGGGGTTATTTTTCTCAGGTGCTTTTTGTTCCTCATTTTCAATCCTTGAAGCCTTCATATAATGTGCACCTTTTAACTATTATTTGTCAAATGATAGGCCCTGCGCTAGTTTTTGACGGTGAAGAATCGATGATTACAGCTATATCAGAAAACCCAGCTAGTTTCAAGGTAATGTGTTCGATTAACTTTCTAAGCTCGTAATTCAGAAGATGTAATTGGACACCTTTCACAATTCAGAAGCCTGAAATACAAATTTTAGACAGTAAAGCATCTGACTGTATTCAATATCCAACTTTTGCTTAATATACAAGTCATGACACTGGACAAAAATAGGAAAGTGTAAAGCAAGTGGTGTGTATACACTAATGACGAGCATCTATCCTTACGCTCTTGGGAATGCAGACATCATGTTAGGCAACTATGGTATTCAAATTTGTTAGTGCCATTGGAAATTTCATTTGACAATTATCTGGCCTAGGTAGTAGGTTCCAATAGACCAATATATCATTTTCTTTTTCTCCCATTTCAATGCAGTAGCTGGCTTGTTTTATTCAGTTATGCCAATATGTTTTGTCAGTAGCTTTTTCAGCAGATTGATAATGGAGTATACTAGTTCACTAGGGCAGGTCTTGTACATTTTCTGATGATCTATTCTATTGCCACGACGGCTACAACAGGGGAGGGTAGTAGTGATCCGGGAGAAGGACCAAAAGGAGGGCCAGGGATGCCTGAAATGTTGACTCCAACAAGTGCAATCATGGGTGCTGGTCTTGGGAAGGTAACAATTAGTTCATGGCGTGGCATTTATCAGACATAGAACTTCAGTCTTTATCTGCTCTTAAATAAAATTAAACAAGAACAATCCCATCTTTTCTCTCACCTAGTCAATGCTATACATTATGAACGCTTTAGAAGTACTTGACAATATGATGCATACATCAGGACAACTCCATTTGTTATTTCTGATATTCTTCTTCAAAGCTTCAGAAAGTGTTGAAATTTCAATCCAAGGATCAGATTACTTTTGCTCTTCAAAATCTCGGCATTGAATTGTTCTTTACAGTTTACGTTTGCACTTTCTAGTGCTTTCTGTAACCTTTTTTCTGTCAATGCCCATCAGCACACATGCCACACAGTTATCATTCTTTCATCAGATAATCATATTAATTGTTCTTTGCTCAGGAGTGTGCCCTGCTGACCGATGGTAGATTTTCTGGAGGATCACATGGATTTGTTGTAGGCCACATATGTCCTGAATCACAGGTACTGTGTTGTAGTACTCTGCCATTGGCTACAGAGTAATCCATGCTGTGTAATTTTCTGCTTGTTCCTCTTGTGGCAATTCAAGCTTTCTTTACTACAGTGCAAGGGAAAAATATTAGCAGAAAAGATCTTTTTGGTTTGTATTATTCACAAACTATTTTTCAGGAAGGAGGCCCAATTGGTCTTATTCAGAATGACGATATAATCACAATTGATGTTGCGAGGAGAGTAATTGATGTTGACTTGACTGAAGAGCAGATGGAAGAAAGGCGGAGGAAATGGAGACAGCCACCGTACAAGGTCACCGGAGGAGCACTTTGGAAGGTACCATACAAGTATCTCAAATACTAACATTCCTGATTGCGTAACGCTAGTTTTTTTTCTGAACATCTCACTTTTCCCTTTTTATTCTGGCAGTACATGAAGCTCGTGTCTCCGGCCTCGAGTGGATGTGTAACCGATGAGTTGGGTCTTACATCGTGTTAGGTTGCGCGATCAAAAATTGGTTGTTGTGGAGCAATTTTCTTGTAAGTGTGATTTTATGGCAGTGCGGCGTGAGTGTGGTGGTGCAATAAAAATGTCAGTTTCTACTAGGCTTAAGCTAAGCTTCTCCTCAGTAGTTTGCCTGTACTTGGTGCACACAAATAGGCACCTATGCGTGTGAATTGTTGTTGTTCGGTCCTCTACTGGAATTAATGGAATCATCATCTACAGCATCTGTCTGGTGTATTGAAATCTCCTCTAAAAATCTGTCCTTGTAGATGCTAGTAAAATTGGCAATTGGAATTGGAATGTTACAGAGTAATGAGATGTTTTCAGTTTAAGTTGCACACACGTAGCATGTAAAATTGGCTACGTGACACTATAATTTTGTGGCATTTGATACGGGACATGAATATTTTTTTAGTGTCTTTGCCGAAAGACACTACAAAAATATGTCTTGTTTTTTTCTTCTGGGACACTGAGGGTGTTATTATATAATTTTGTAAGAAGTTTATATAACATTTTGAACTTTGGTTGAAAGTTCATTCAACATCCTGAACTATAAAACTAGATATTTGACTTTTAAAATTTTGCAACCTGGTTCAAATAACATCATAACTTGGCTTTGTATATTGGTATTGTATATGTGGCTCCATCAATAGGTGGTTTTGTCATGTAGCGTGTGACACACTGAATTAGATCTGTGGGCCTATATGGTCTTCTTTCCTATTGAGCTTTCGATTATGCCTTTATGTTTGTCGGCCCATGTAGCTTTCTTCCTCTTTATTTTAATTTGGATGAGAGTTCCTATGAGTCCCACCTGTCATTGACATATACTTGCTCAATATGCCATCACACATGGTAAAATCGCTTACTCATCACGTCACACGAGCAATATCACTATGTAAAAATCGGGTTAAGGTGCTATTTGAATTGGATTTTAAAGTTCGGGGTCAAATGTTTGGTTTTTAATTCATATGACGGACGGACCTTGGAGTAAAATTTAGGGTATTATATGGACTTTCTGGCCATGAGGAGAGAGAACTTTTTATGAAATGTCCAAAATACCCTTCAGTTGGGCCGTTACACATTGGCTTATTAAAGTGAAGAAATTCAACAACAAGTGGGCCATGTGTGTCCACCATCTACTTTTCTTCTTCTTCCACCTGACATTCCCAATCACCCTATGTGAATTGATCGCTTTTCTAGCTTCCTTTATTCACCGAGGTTCAAGAAATGCTTATATCAATGGATAAAACATTTGACTATATTAAAGGATATTTTATGAGGGGGTGAAGGGGGGCTTTTTCAGAGTGGCTTGTTTTCGTTTACCGTCATGTCCTCTTTTTTTTAAGTGCAAAATTAGCACTTTTTCAAATAGAATTACAAATCTAACCTCTCTCTAGCGTGAAAGGCACCTTCGCGACTTCTCTCAGAAAAGCATCTCCGCGCCCCTCTGTGGACCTCGACTCCCGCGCACACTGGCCGCGACACCTCCACTCTCACACTCGCTTGCCATGGGAGTGTCGAGCTCCTCCCGCTGTCACACTTTTCGGATGTAACATATCGTGTGCCGCGTCTTCTATAGTGAAGGTCTGAAGGAGGCTAAATTTATAAATTTATTTGGAAGTGAGCTAATTTTGAAGAAGGAAAGAAGGAGAGGCTTGAAAAGTGGTCACTCGCATACTTGCCTTGAAGGCTTGAAGCACATCCTCCCAATCGCGTCGCGCCACGCCGTCCTTTCCTCCCCTGTCACCGCGACACCCCGGGCCGTCCTCCCATCCCGCCGTGGTCTCGTCCTTGTCATCTACAGCCAAGGCAACCGTCCGTCTAGGTGTGGCGTCGACGAGAAGGCCGTGTCTCCCCTGTTTGCACTCGAGCCGCCACCGACGACCCTTCACCACCGGCCACCTCCATCTAAATCAAGGACACCGGTAGGTCTGCGCCGCCCCACTGATCGTGCTCACGCATACTTGACCGGAGGACAACCAAAACAGTTGATGTCGAGCTTCCTTGAACCACCAGCGCCGCACACGGCTCACGCCGCTAGCACAGTTCGCACCACCTCCTCTCGATCTAAGGTGCGAATCACACGATTCCCTCGAACCACTGATGCTCACCCACTGCCCAATTTCACGGCCCCACCGCCAGTGAGCTCTTCTTCTCCGGATCCGGTCGACTGCTGCCGCGCCACCAGGGATCTCCATAATTCAGTCCAACGCGCCAATAGCCTCCTCCTGATCTGGAACACCTTACGTGCACCCTCCCTTGGCCGGAATCCTGGCATCACCCACGAGGGCGACGCCGCGCGCGTTGAGGCCGGTGAGGCGCTCGCCATGCTAGCCCTCAAGAGCCGTCGCAACTGCGAGCGGATACTCAAGGATGCCCCCTGCGGCTGTAGTGTTCCCCGTGAATCCAGTGTCAGCCTCCATCAAGAGGAGCACATGTAGAAGGAACGAGGAAGAAGAAGAAGAGATTGATAATGGAGTATACTAGTTCACTAGGGCAGGTCTTGTACATTTTCTGATGAACTATTCTATTGCCACGACGGCTACAACAGGAGGGTAGTAGTGATCCGGGAGAAGGACCAAAAGGAGGGCCAGGGATGCCTGAAATGTTGACTCCAACAAGTGCAATCATGGGTGCTGGTCTTGGGAAGGTAACAATTAGTTCATGGCGTGGCATTTATCAGACATAGAACTTCAGTCTTTATCTGCTCTTAAATAAAATTAAACAAGAACAATCCCATCTTTTCTCTCACCTAGTCAATGCTATACATTATGAACGCTTTAGAAGTACTTGACAATATGATGCATACATCAGGACAACTCCATTTGTTATTTCTGATATTCTTCTTCAAAGCTTCAGAAAGTGTTGAAATTTCAATCCAAGGATCAGATTACTTTTGCTCTTCAAAATCTCGGCATTGAATTATTCTTTACACGTTTGCACTTTCTAGTGCTTTCTGTAACCTTTTTTCTGTCAATGCCCATCAGCACACATGCCACACAGTTATCATTCTTTCATCAGATAATCATATTAATTGTTCTTTGCTCAGGAGTGTGCCCTGCTGACCGATGGTAGATTTTCTGGAGGATCACATGGATTTGTTGTAGGCCACATATGTCCTGAATCACAGGTACTGTGTTGTAGTACTCTGCCATTGGCTACAGATTAATCCATGCTGTGCAATTTTCTGCTTGTTCCTCTTGTGGCAATTCAAGCTTTCTTTACTACAGTGCAAGGGAAAAATATTAGCAGAAAAGATCTTTTTGGTTTGTATTATTCACAAACTATTTTTCAGGAAGGAGGCCCAATTGGTCTTATTCAGAATGACGATATAATCACGATTGATGTTGCGAGGAGAGTAATTGATGTTGACTTGACTGAAGAGCAGATGGAAGAAAGACGGAGGAAATGGAGACAGCCACCGTACAAGGTCACCGGAGGAGCACTTTGGAAGGTACCATACAAGTATCTCAAATACTAACATTCCTGATTGCGTAACGCTAGTTTTTTTCTGAACATCTCACTTTTCCCTTTTTATTCTGGCAGTACATGAAACTCGTGTCTCCGGCCTCGAGTGGATGTGTAACCGATGAGTTGGGTCTTACATCGTGTTAGGTTGCGCGATCAAAAATTGGCTGTTGTGGAGCAATTTTCTTGTAAGTGTGATTTTATGGCAGTGCGGCGTGAGTGTGGTGATGCAATAAAAATGTCAGTTTCTACTAGGCTTAAGCTAAGCTTCTCCTCAGTAGTTTGCCTGTACTTGGTGCACACAAATAGGCACCTATGCGTGTGAATTGTTGTTCGGTCCTCTACTGGAATTAATGGAATCATCATCTACAGCATCTGTCTGGTGTATTGAAATCTCCTCTAAAAATCTGTCCTTGTAGATGCTAGTAGTTACTCAGGGACGCGGTTGCATTTTTCTTGCACAATTGGAATTGGAATGTTACAGAGTAATGAGATGTTTTTCAGTTTAAGTTGCACACACGTAGTAATCTCATGTAAAATTGGCTACATGACACTATAATTTTGTGGCATTTGATACGGGACATAAATTTTTTTTGTGTGTTTTTGCCGAAAGACACTACAAAAATATTTTTTTCTTCTGGGACACTGAGGGTGTTATTATATAATTTTGTAAGAAGTTTATATAACATTTTGAACTTTGGTTGAAAGTTCATTCAACATCTTGAGCTATAGAACTAGATATTTGACCTCTAAAATTTTGCAATCTGGTTTAAATAACATCCTAACCTGGCTTTATATATTGGTATTGTATATGTGGCGCAATCAATAGGTGGTTTTGTCATGTAGCGTGTGACACACTGATCAAATTAGATCTGTGGACCTATATGGTCTTCTTCCCTATTGAGCTTTCGATTATACCTCTATGTTTGTCGGCCCATGTAGCTTTCTTCCTCTATTTTAATTTGGATGAGAGCTCCTATGAGTCCCACCTGTCATTGACATATGTTTGCTCAACATGCCATCACACATGGTAAAATCGCCTACTCATCACGCCACACGAGTAATATTACTATGTAAAAATCAAGTTAAGGTGCTATTTGAATCAGATTTTAAATTTCGGGGTCAAATGTCTGGTTTTTAATTCAGATGACGGTCGGATTTTGGGGTAAAATTTAGGGTATTATATGGACTTTCTGGTCATGAGGAGATAACTTTTTGTGAAATGTCCAAAATACGCTTCAGTCGGACCATTACACATTGGCTTATTAAAGTGAAGAAATTCAAGAACAAGTGGGCCATGCGTGTCCACCATCTACTTTTCTTCTTCGCTCTTCCACCTGACAATCCCAATCACCGCACGTGAATTGATGGCTTTTCTAACTTCATTCACTGAGGATCAAGAAATGCTTATATCAACGGATAAAACATTTGACTATATTGAGGGATATTTTATGAGGGGTTGAAGGAGGACTTTTTCAGAGTGGCTTGTTTTCGTTCACCGTCATGTCCTCTTTTTTTTAGTTGCAAAAATAGTTTTTTTTAATGAAATTGTAAAACTAGCCTTCTTCCTAGTGCTAAAGGCACCTTCCGCGCTTCCCTACTGCAAAAGCATCTCCCGCGCTCCCCCTCTGTGGACCTCGACTCCCGCGCACGCTGGCCGCAACACCTCCGCTCCCACACTCGCTTGCTACGGGAGTGTCAGACTCCTCCCGTTGTCACGCTTTCTGGACATAACATGTCGTCTGTCGCGCCTTCCATAGCGGAGGAGGCTAAATTTATAAATTTATTTGGAAGTGAGCTAATTTTGAAGAAAGAAAAGAAGAGGCTTGAAAAGTGGTCACGCTTTGGAAACTTTTGTATTTTATACAAAAACGACCCGTATTCTGAAATATACAACATTCGCAGATTTACCAAAATCTCCATCAATTTCGGATGTGAAAAAGCGAAATCTCAATTTCATAATCGAAGTTTCATAAATCGGTGATTTTATGCAAAACGCTAAATTGAGGTATTTCGCAAACTGGTCTGGCGAAATCTGGTATTTGCAAACTGAAAATGCGAAATTGACCGCCACGCCGGATTTTGCAATCTGAAAATGCGAAATTGACCCTGATAGAATCACCACCACGCACAAAAATAAAATAGGACTCTAATGACGTCGGAAAATTTTGAAATTTTTTATGGAGGTTCTTGATAAATCAGTGATATTACCATAAAATTTCAAATGATTTTAAGATCTGAGGAATTTTTAAAATTCAAACAATACAACTGTCCTCGATAAAACGTAAGCACAAGTTTGAACCGAATGAAAAATGAAACAAACCACGTTAGAAAATTTTAAATTTTTGTCCATGGTTATGATGCATCACTAATGTTCCCATAAAATTTTCATATAATGATCAAGCTCTATGAATTTTTAAAAATTCAGACAGTGCTAGTGTTCAATATAAAAAATTGCATGTAGTAATCTGTTCTAATTTTTAAAAATTTATAAAGCTTGATAAAAATTTTATGGAAACATTAGTGATGCATCATAACCATGGACAAAAAATTCAAAATTTTATAGTCGACAACAACTCATGTTATGAACACTTAAATTATTTGTTGAACATATATAAGGGCATATACAATCTAAAGTTCGGATGATAAAATAAGCAATAGATTACATTATATTACAAGGGTATTACAACAAGGACGAAATTGCTTGACTTAACTAACTAACTAAAGCACTGTTTGTCATGGTGGAACAAATGATCGTTCGCCTATCTGGGTACAAAATGAATGATGTCCCACATTTTCTCGCATATTACCCGACCATGTTAAATTTGCGATTTGTCATCCGGACACCGCTCAATCCCTACTATGAAAGAACTCCATGGGGATCCGAGTGCACCCAAACTGTCGCCGAATGGGTGGCCTATGCCGACGCTCTCGTGTATAAGACATAATTTTTGGTCTTTTATGTGGATTTCTGACTCCCATATGGGCATGTCATCCCAATTCTTGCCCCTATGTTAATACCACGGGTTCCGGATGGTCTGCAAGAACGTCAAGAATTTGTTATGCGGCAAGCGGACCTCTACTTATTGCTTCCCCTTGTCCCTTCTTCTTCGAGAGGAGGAACCTCTTGCACCTCTCAAGGCTACTAGTTCACGAAGAGTGTTTATGAAGAAAGAATTATGTGCAGATCAAGTCCTAAAAAGAATATAATTTCAGATTACGGTAGTTTATATTATGGGGTATGATTTTGGCTATTACCTCAATATTTGGCATTTAGACGCGATACTTTACGGTGGGTGAAAAGGCTTAAACGACCACTGCAGCTTCACTTCCAGTCAAGAGTGATACCAAAACAGTAGTCGCCAAACACGAGAAGCTTAATTGCTACTCACCGAGCTCCTCTCCACAGTTAATACCGAGAAAAATGAATAAAGAATCATGTAAAGTGTAGTCGCAAACATAAAATGAAACTTGACCGATTCAACGTTAATAACATGATCATTTGTACTATTTCAACCGCACATAAAATAATTCTTTCAAATACTAAACTTTGAGAAACTAACTTAGAAACGCTTTACAAAGTCCATATTACCATAATCTAAAGAAAGAATTTTGATTCAACATGGTTTACATAATAATCATGTTGGTTCAATAAGCGTAAGTATTCACATTTCGTTGATCCGTAAAATGAATCGTCTGGACGTTAGTTGTGAATGCTGATAAAGCAAAACCCTTAAGTGTTAATCATTCGCTTCTCCATTCTCGCCGATCTCGTATAACGTGAACTTTATAATACCACGTAAGTTTTTTCAGAAATAAATATAATGAATCATCTAAACCATAAAATTTATAAAATCAATTTAGAAATACTCCTCAAAGTATATACTACCATATTGTGAAAATAGAATATCATTATGTTATGATTTGCATATAAAACTCGCTAGCAAAATAACCTTAAGCGCTAAGCTTTCCAATATTAGAAACATTGAAGCATTTTTGGCACTTCTAGAATAACTCTGCCTAAATACAAACCTTATGTAAAATAGCTTAGAAATGATATTTAGGATATGTAGTATTGTATTCTAGAAAAATATTTTATTTGCAACTTGCCGTTCATCAAAAACCCGCTAGTATAAAATCCTTAAGTGATAAGGTAATTCATACACTCATTTGGCCGATTTTGTATAACAGACTTTAATGATATATAAGTCTTTTCAGCAATGAATATATAAGTTTAGCTGTGGTATTATGTGAAAATTTTATGGGAACATTAGTGATGCATCATAACCATGGACAAAAATTTTAAAATTTTCTAACGTGTTTTGTTTCATTTTTCATTTGGTTCAAACTTGTCGGCCAAATAGCTTTTATTAGACAGTTGTATTGTTTGAATTTTAAAAATTCCTCGATCTTAAAATCATTTGAAATTTTTATGGTAATATCAACGATTTATCGAGGAACCTCCATAAAATTTCAAAATTTTCCGACGTCAATAAAGTCCTATTTTATTTTTGTACGTGGCTTCGGTGATTCTACCCTAGTCAATTTCAAGATTTCAGATTATAAACCGACGTATATCAATTTCGCATTTCGGCTTGCAGAATACATGATTTCGCCAAACCGGTTTTATAAATACCTCAATTTCGCATTTTGAAAACGTGAAATCACCGATTTCAGAACTCAGATTATGAAATTGAGATTTCGCTTTTCACATCCGAAATTGATGGAGATTTTGGTAAATACGCGAGAATGTTGTATACTTCAGAATACGAAGTTTTTTTTATCCCACTCGCCATTTTGCCTTGAAGGCTTGAAGCACATCCTCCCAATCGCGCCGCCACGCCGCCCTCTCCTCCTGTCATCGCGACACCTCGGCCGCTCCTCCCATCCCTGCGGTCTCGTTTAGACCAGGCATATGGGTCAGTGCGCTCGGCGCGCCCAAAGGCACGGAGGGCACTAAGACGGTTCAAGCCCCGCCCCAAGACGTTAGCGAAGTCAGTTTGGATCGGTCCGATATCAGAGATTCTGGCGGCAGCTCGCCCAAAACGCAAGACGATGGTGACTACCGGCCGACCATTTGATCATAGTTCGTCTTACCAAGACGGCTACGACATCGTCGGACCGAGCAACACATTCTTTCTTTGCTCTAAGAACTCCCAAGCTCAGATTTTGGAAATGATCAGGCTCAAATCTTAACTGAAAAGAGGCACAAGGACCAGAGGTCCAAGTACTGAAGAACACTAGAATTTATGAACTATTAAAGCTTGAAAAAGCTGAAATGTTGGGGTATAAATAAAGTCTAACAAACTTCACCTACACTTGATCCGAAAAGGAGTTTTCCAAGGATAGCAAAATGCAACATTCACATGATAATAATACATTCACATTTGAACCAAGAATTAAATAACATCTTTCTATTTTACGATAATATTACTAATAGTTTATAAGGCGTATTTTTTACAATCAACTTCATGTGTCTTCAGACCTTTTTCTCGTCATAATAGTATAAATAGATCGGTCCAGGCTCAAGATGGCACGAAGAAAGCGTGCACGGTTTAAATGGCCGTGCTTGGACTCTCCGAAGATGAGTCTGACCGCCCGATCCCAAGACGACGGCACGACGGGCCGCTTTCGCACGGCATGACGATTCGACCCGGCACGATGAACCCGCAGCTGGCCGGGCCGGGCGGGCCGGCCCGGCACGATGCCCACCTCTAGGACTCTCGTCCTTGTCATCTACAGCCAAGGCGGCCGTCCGTCTAGGTGTGGCGTCGACGAGAAGGCCGTGTCTCCCCTGTTTGCACTCGAGCCGCCACCGACGACCCTTCACCACCGGCCACCTCCATCTAAATCAAGGACACCGGTAGGTCTGCGCCGCCCCACTGATCGTGCTCACGCATACTTGACCGGAGGACAACCAAAACAGTTGATGTCGAGCTTCCTTGAACCACCAGCGCCGCACACGGCTCACGCCGCTAGCACAGTTCGCACCACCTCCTCTCGATCTAAGGTGCGAATCACACGATTCCCTCGAACCACTGATGCTCACCCACTGCCCAATTTCACGGCCCCACCGCCAGTGAGCTCTTCTTCTCCGGATCCGGTCGACTGCTGCCGCGCCACCAGGGATCTCCATAATTCAGTCCAACGCGCCACTAGCCTCCTCCTGATCTGGAACACCTTACGTGCACCCCCCCTTGGCCGGAATCCTGGCATCACCCACGAGGGCGACGCCGCGCGCGTTGAGGCCGGTGAGGCGCTCGCCATGCTAGCCCTCAAGAGCCGTCGCAACTGCGAGCGGATACTCAAGGATGCCCCCTGCGGCTGTAGTGTTCCCCGTGAATCCAGTGTCAGCCTCCATCAAGAGGAGCACATGTAGAAGGAACGAGGAAGAAGAAGAAGAGAGGGCCATAGAGAACTGTTTCTCTCTCCAAAACAACGAATTATGTTATAATAATGGTCTCTGTGTCCCGCAGCAAAAAGCCATATGTTTTTAGTGTCAACCAGCAAAGACACGAAATTTGTAGCCAATGTTGCCTAATCTATTGGCTTTTAGGCTTTGTCAAATTAGCTGCACGTAATTTCAACTTCCATCTGTGTGTTGTGTGTTCCCTTAATGGAATAGCAGACTTGAGAGCCTGACATATCCTCGGGGAGGAAACTATTATGGGGTCGATGTTACCTCATTCCACAAGATGCTACCTCATTTCTCAAGAATGGCTGTTCGAAGGTGCAGGCGTGCAGCAAATACAATTCAGTTGAACCTTTGTTCTGAATGTTCATATTTATGCTATCATGTGGTACAATCATTCTCCTTCCTTAAATAAATTGTGGCGCATGGTTTTGTTATTCTTCTTGGAATGGAAAATGAATAATATTTTGGTTTTCTGTTTTTCTTACATTATTTTCTTTACAGGGAAATCCATGCAGAAATGAATGATGGATGGGTCCTTCAGAAGTAGACACCTCCTACAAGTTAGTAGTTTCTGCATCATCTTGCTATAGGAGTGCTGCAGCTGGGGTGCAGGGAATGGAAGGGGACCAAGAGGAGTATATGTAGGCATGTAGCAGATGACATTTCTGTGGCTAGCTGTGCAAGGTTTCTTATGTTTGGGATGTAATTAGTGAGCTTCTGGCTTCCGATCGATGAATGAGCCCATGCTGCTATTGCTGCATTGCACAGAGCAAACCCTGTAGGTATTAACTATCAAATAATATCTTCTTTTCGCTGGTCATTTCATAAGGTGCCTAATATTTCCATTTTCTTTCATTGTTTCATTAGTGTACATTTGATTGTTATCTGAAATATTCACACGTAAAAGAGCTGGAAGTTGGATGACTTGTCCAGATGGATACACAGAATTTATTACAAACACCTTAGACTTAGATGTGCACATACATAGGAAGCACAGTGAGCTAGGGAAGGATGTCTGTAGTCTAGGGAAATCGTGCGAAATTGCTTAGATCCTTATTTGCAGTAGTGCTTCTGTTCCAGGTAGCAATCTTCCATTCTGATCAACAAACCATGTCCTAGCACGAGAGGATGCTGATATAACTCGAAGTTGCTGCCAAGGCCAGCAGACGTATCTTATTCTTCTGCGAGCACTCTCTCGCTCCGTTTTTCCATGTGCATCTTCTTGCTCTATCTGCCTGGTCAACTCTTCTATCCTCTGTTGTAACCCAGCAGATCTACTGTCAGCAAGCTTGAGGCATGCATCCGCAGCAGCTTGTGCTGCCATTGCACTGGCCACTAATTTCTCTTTTAGCTGCAGTTTACTGTTTGCAGCCTCCAAGTTTGCTTTTACCCTTCCCAGTTCTAATCTGAACAAAGTAACCTGAAAAGGTACCTCGTTAGAGCATATCATCAGAGATGTTTTTTCCCAATTGGTGTAACTGTGAACTGAATGATAAAAACTTATTATTTTTCTATATTAATAAAGGTTGAACATGTTTTATCCCTTTAAAAGTTTGTAGTCTAATTACTTTAAAGAAACACCATAGCAATTCTTAAACGAAGTTGTGTTCAATTGTCATTTGTTGGTCTGAGAAGCATACTTCATGACCTCAAGAGGATCATATATTTCAGGATCATATTGGATTACCTCCTGGTTGAGTTCGCTGATGGCTGCTTTTCCAGCTTCTACTTCTAACTCACATGCCTCCCTCCATCTTGCAGCCTCCTGTTCTACTTCTTTTACCCCTACGTTAAGCTCTTCCACCTAGGCATTGAAAAAAGAAACTTCAGGTTCTTCTCAATTACATGACTAGCAAATAAAAGAAACTACATAAATACAAAAAATCTTCATACACTGTGAACTAGGAAGCGTTCTCTTGCTTCCAAATCTTTTATGTGCGACTCATTTTTGGTTATCTTCTGAGCCTGTTCAGCAGCTAGAAGTTGAAAACGATCACAATCTGACCTGTTGGAGCAATTTGATGTTGTCAATTAGCGCATATCACAGGAAGGCCCTCGTGCGGTCCATCAAAATTTTTTACTATATCCATCTTTGGTCATTGAATTTTTTAGTTTCTTCGTTACCTGGACTCGTCTAAGGCCTGTCTTAGATCATTGATTTCATGATGCAGGTTTTTCATTGTCTTTTCAACAACTGAAGCCTGAAAGGAAACAACTTGATGGATTTTATTAGCTGACAAGTTTTCCAATGATGGATGATTTCAGTCGACTACTTTTAAGCATAACAGGGTCATGACGGTTCTAGTTGCATGCAGGGTAAGTGCAAGAAGGATAAGTAACAGACGTACAAAACTATTGCAAATAATAACTTGTTTGCAAATATCAAGACCTAAGCTAGTGAGGACTGAGTGATGTAGAGCTAATTACCAGACTGACAATCCCCTCTTCACTTTCTCTTCCATTAGATGTTGTAGTAGCACTGGTGCTGCTCATCGCCTCGTTTTCCGATTCTCCGCTTATCACCTCCATGATAAAGCCAAAGCCAACCTTCTGCAATCCCTTCTCAGCAATCTGCAGGATTGCACTTTTTCTCTGATCCCTGTCATCCTTCAATGTACGAAGGCTTTTCTCCGCTACTTCCTTCTCAGTTATAGCAATCTTCAACATGCTACGAATATCCTGGTTCTCCCTCATTAAGCTTGATGTGATACTCTCCATCCTACTTTTCTCCAATCTTTGCATCTCCATGCACCCTAAGATCTTGAATTCTACCTCCTTTGCCAGCTCATGAATGTTATGAGCCTCCAATGACAGAAATTTCAGTCCATCCTTCGGATCAACATTTAAGCACTCATAGATTCTGTCTACTTTGTCATCGAAAACTCTGTCCAAGATATTCTCCAAGATTTCATGGACTGACTGGAGCGAGCCAATAATCTTTTGTAAGGCAACCTTGGGTTGATCATCCATGACTGATATCTGCAGATATTGGTGCCAGGGGATACAAGGGGGTGCATTTTCTGGGAATAAAGCATAGTATCTAGCTAACAGTCAAGGAAAGCCTTGAAGAGTAGTTGTCTGATCCAGTGACCTGTCTTACTTCTTTAGCACATATGCATAGCTGCCACCCATTCACCTCTGGGGGCTACTGCTGCTTGGTGTGTGACAGACTGGGACTATTGGCTCGAGGTTCCAGTCTCTCGCTCGCTCTGGGCACTCCTTAGTATTGGTTCTCCTTTTATTTTCTTGGGAGACTTTATGGTACTCGACACTAAATTGTAGCCAGATTTTCACCAGTTCAGTCTAATTAGATAAAAAGGGGAGAATTTGTGTTGTTTGTAAATTTGTACGCGCTGTGGCGGACACAGAATTTTACTAATGGGTGTTCAAAATAAAACATTATAATATCTTTTGAATGTAGCTAAATACTCTTTTTGTTCTTTTAAAACAACATTTTACAACATGTGCAATAAAAAAGGCAACATATCTAGTGTTAAAGGTGATTTCAGTGTTAATATGCTAAAATCTAATCTGGACCCTTGGATCAAGTTTTGAAGGTTGAGATCTAATGAGGTGAAGGTCAAGCAACTCACTCAATTAATGCTTTCACATTTGAGGTGGCAAACAACCCATTGTCATAAATGCTTTTACACATAGCTGGTTAGTTAAATCTCAACATTCAAAACTTGATCCAAGGGTCCAGATTAGATTTTAGCATATTAGCACTGAAATCACCTTTAGCACTAGATATGTTGCCAATAAAAAATTATAACATTTGACATTTGGTGTATTTATAGTGGTCTAGATTGACAATTCTAATAAAAAAGTATTCCATAAAATTATTATTTTTACCATAAAAATCTATGATGTCATTTAAAATAGAATTTTTGAGGGATTAACACGCTAAGTATTTAGACGACTCAACTAGCATCCTAGGTTAAAAAATAATACACTTTATTTTAGCGCAGGTTTATTACAAGTCACTCTTTTTTTAAAAGCGGATATCTAACAATTACACTCTCCTCTTTTCTTATGCCCTATCCTAGCATATCTACAAACGAGAAATCAGTTATTTGCTTTATATGTAGACTAGATTCATCACTATAGATATAATATAGTTTGTTTTAAGAAAAAAATCTAAAGCACATAGATATTTCTAAGTATTTATAAATTTTAAAATTGAATAGTCTAGAATCTTCTTATGAAATTTTCTCTCTTTTGATTCTAGAGCAACTAGTTGCGTGAATACACCTTATAGGGAATATCGCAGCATTTTTCATTGTATAATATAAGTTTAAGCTAATCATATACGCATACCAAGGAGGAACTAAATCTTAAAAAATGTTACTAAACCATGCTTACCCCTGTTGAGTGGTGTACTACAACTAGTTATCCACTTTTTCATCATTCAAGCAGATGTACAACAACAACAACAACAACAAAGCCTTTTAGTCCCAAGCAAATTGGGGTAGGCTAGAGTTGAAACCCAAAACGATCCGCCAATAAAGGGAGAAAGAGAGAGATGAGGAAGTAGAACAAAGCCTAAAACTATACCAATACGTGGCATAAAGCCTAATCAAGGTTCAGGCACGTGGATAGCTACTTTCCACGCACTTCTATCCAAAGCCAACTCTTTCGTTATATTCCATCCTTTTAAATCCCTTTTGATTGCCTCCTCCCAAGTCAAGTTTGGCCGGCCCCTACCTCTCTTCGCATTATTGTCACGTCTTATGATGCCGCTATGCACTGGTGCCTCTAGAGGTGTCCGTTGTACATGTCCAAACCATCTCAACCAGTGTTGTACAAGCTTTTCTTCAATTGGAGTTACCCCTATCCGATCACATATCTTGTTGTTTCGAACTCGGTCCATTTTTGTATGACCACAAATCCAACACAACATACGCATATCTGCGACACTTAATTGCTGAACATGTCGCCTTTTAGTAGGCCAACATTTTGCACCATACAACATCGCAGGTCTAATAACCGTCCTATAGAACTTACCTTTTAGCTTCTGTGGTACCCTCTTGTCACAGAGAACGCCAGACGCTTGACGCCATTTCATCCATCCCGCTTTAATTCTATGGCTAACAACTTTATCAATATCCCGATCTCTCTGTAGCATCGATCCCAAGTATCGAAAGGTATCCTTCTTAGGCACTACCTGACCTTCCAAACTCACATCTCCCTCCTTATGTCTAGTAGTACCAAAGTCACATCTCATATTGATAGCACTTTGGTGTCCCGATCTTTCGATGAGAAACACACGATCGATTTGGTGGAGGCGACGTTGACGATCCGACTACACCGTACGACGACGATGCGCCTTAGCAATCGCTACACCAACTCCGGAGGGTTATTGATCTTGCCGTTGGCACGATCAACCTGAACACGAGGTTCAATTCCTGCATGCAACCGAAGAACAAGCAAGAACAAAGGTAAAGGCAATCTGAAATTGCAAATAAAGATGAACGATTGACAAGGTGGGGTTCTGAAACAAGGAGCTTCTTAGGCGGCTGTTGAGCACGTCTGGAAGACTCAAAATAGTAGCAATGGCTAAACTATCAAATAAACAAAACCCAAGTCCTAGATGAGGGTTTGGGTGGTTATTTATACTAGAGGAACAGGAGGGGGCCTTCCATAGTAAAGGAAATCTAATACAACTCAAATCCAAAACACCAAGTCTTCTTTGACTCGAGTTTGACTCGGACTGGAAAAGCAACGTGTGGTTTTAGGCAGTTTCCAGACGCATCTGAAGGAATTTTGAGGTGAGGCCAGATCCTTTGGAAAGTAGACTCCGAGATCTTTCAAACGTGTACTCATGGGCCTCCAGACTCCTCCGGAATCAAAAGTTATGGCACTTTAAAGTCAGTGCTGTTTCTGAGTTCGAATTGGACTCGAACTCGGACTGAAAAAGTGTTCTGGATTATTTTGCGTTTTCCCGCTGACTCGAAGGGAATTTTGAGGTGATCTCAGATCCGTTTGAAAGAGGACGACCAGGGCTTTCGTTCTTGTACTCATAGACCTCTAGAAGCCTTCTGGAACAAAAGTTATGGTCGTTTGAAGTTGATGCTGTCGCGGAGGCCGAACCCGCGAATTTGCTGATTCCATGTCCAACTTGCGATATGATGATGGTGCTTTATGCTTGGCATTTGAAGGTTCTTCTCCATGGTTCCTAAGGACAATAAGATCATCACAAGAATTAAATAGCATTCGATTCTGTGAATCATTTGTATAAAAACTTAGGAACGAATTCACCGATAATTGAGTAGACATTCTCGAGCACGAGTAGTAGGTCCTTGTAAAACTTGTTGTGCTTGAGAAGAATCACTTGGCGTGGTTGTGTCAATAGGGAAGATGTCCTCATCATCCTCCCTTCTTCCATTTGAGTTGTCCTCGACTCAAGCTCTTCCTCTTCTTGGGCTATGGTTGACGTGATGGAGTTGGTCCAACTTGGTGTGGACATATCCATAGTAGTGATGTCCTCATCATCCTCCCCTTCTTGAATTTGAGTCGTCCTCGACTCAAGCTCACCCTTTAACTCGTCTTCAAAGATGTAACATTCACATATAGATCCTGCATTTATTTAAATAAAATAATAGCTTCGCCTCTTGATATATTTTAAATACAAGAAAAATGTTGAGAGGATTCACCTGATAATTATCGATATAGCTCAAGACTTCTTTCCAGCATATAATGGCTTGATGATCGGTAACACTCTTCGACGCTTCCTCCCCTCCTCGAAGGAAAACCATTCTCGGTTTTGGGAAAGCTAGAAAAGAAACAACTAACAAAAAGAAGAGTGTGTACACAACATATATGTATATGTCCCATATTTCATTGTTCTTTTGGATTCATGCAAGCTATTTTCATAACAACAAAAGAAGAAATCAAATTTAAGCAAATAACCTTTCCTCACAATTTCGCAAGTTGATTCGTGGTTATAAGTGAAGCATATAGCATCAAAATTAACATGATTTAGTTTGCAACTTGATTTGCAAATATAAGTAAAGCACATATCCATCCCGACTTCGATAAAGAAAACTCATGTTTTGTGAGCGCGTTCAATAACATGTTTTGTGGGCAAAACTACAAGTCCCGCATCAAGCATGGATAATTCATATCATCAAATTGTATGTAAGCAATATCAAACCATTCCAATAACGGTGACACAATTTTAATGGGCTTCCACGCATCAACTACGACATGCTTATTTGTAATACAAGTTAATGTACTAAAATTTGAACAATGTGACAAAGAAGTTATGGGTATCACACTTATTAGGAAAATTTGATGGAGCCATAAATGAAACAAGTGGTTGCTTACAACTAGAATTGCCCAAAATAGCAAGCTTCAATTCATCAAGTTTATCACAAGTTATGCATATTCTCAGAACAAGAAACTTGCCATCTATGCCATATTCACCAAATAAATTGAATTTAAAACAAGAGGCATAGGTGCTAGACAAAGACTTAAGAGATGAAATTTCAGAAATCTTGTCCATAGCACAAGTCAAACTAATGAGCTCATTCAACATGATATAGCACAAAACAAAGGGTAGGGATATTCTAGCTATCACCTCCTTATATGAATCAGACCACATGAGCAAAATTATAAGCATGCAATTCGTCATATGGTTCTACAATTGTGGCACAAGGTGGTAGTTCACAAGAGTTATGTATAGTAGGAATATACTCACCAATTTGATCCTTTTCTTGTCAGAAAATCAGATCTGTACCATGGTCATTAGTTTCCTCCTCGAAGTAGAAATATCAAAACTTTCACCGATAACGTTGGTATTTCGCTTGTTGCATCCTTCTTCAAAAGTAACCTGAATAGCGCATGGAACAACAAGAATGAACCAACCGAAATAGATTGGATTGTGTTAGTAGAATCATCGTCACATATGCTATCCTCTACTTCACTCAAATTTTCTTGTATTTCTTTCACATTCTCGTGTGTATGCTCTCATTCGAGTTTGGTGCATGCATGCCACAGAGTAGCATTTAACTTTGTGTTAGCTTAAATTTTGGTTGATTGTCTTCTCAGATCTTTCTTTCTTCTCGTGAAAGATTAAGTAAACATGACAAAGAATTGAATTCTTTACAAGATATCATGATCTGAATGTCAAATCTAGTCCAAAATAAAAGTTATTCATGTGAGTCTTTTCGGTCTCTTCTAACCCCTAACGCAAAGATCTATGTTGAAATTCTTGGTAGTACTCATCCACTGTTTTACTACCTTGTTTTAGATGTTGCAATTCATTTCAGAATTGACGGGCAACATATGAAGGACAAATCTAGCTCTTTAATTTTCTTCGCTTTTGTCCATGTGCTAGGAATGTCCCGATTTTTACTCATATAATCATTCCACCAAATAGCAGCAAATCCAGAGAATCCACTAGTAACAACCCTAACCTTATCATGCTCAGAATTTCATGTTTATCAAATGATTGTTCGACGACTAATTCTCATGTAAGATAACCTTTAGGATCATATTTATCACTAAAATGGGTACGGTAAACTTATTTTTGGTACATGTATGCGATGCCGTTGTACCTTCCGTGGTGTTGAAGGTATGCTCAGACGTTCTTCTCAGTATCTTGGAGTGTGAACTATCTCTTCTCCTAGGATGTCATGGCCCAAGCGCCACGACGTTGAGAACCCGCCATTGTTAGTGAAGACAAGAAACAAAATCACAAGTATAATGTTCTATCACTACATAGGATGTGGACAAAAGTCGCTCAACTCTCAAACTTTAACCAAAGCTCTTACAAGTTCTTACCATGCAGCAGAGTTGTCGTCACATGTATCAAAAGTTCTCCCAAGCTTGGATAAAGCGATTGCCAAGGGACCGAACAAACGTACGAGGTAGAATATGTGGAGCTTGGTAGGCTATGTTAATTTCCTATGCAATCTGATAATTCTAGATTTTGTAATGATAAGTAATGATCCAAACTAGAATTCACAAGCCCTAGTTGCCGATCTCAAAGATATAAGTGAATTTCAAGGCAACACACACGCAAAGATAATGAAACTTAATGCAACCAATGGAATGAGCTAAATAAGAATAATTTCAGCACCAAAACTCGTGTTGCATAAGTTATGGAGAGACGCTAGCAAATTGCTTCAGAAAAGGTAAAAGGGCACAAGATTGCTCACTACTTAATACAATTGCACAATCTGAAAATGACAAACACAAATTAGGGTTTTGATCAATGTAGTGTCTTACCACTATTCTCTTTTCTTTTTTCTCTTTTTTTCTATTTGGCCTTTTGGCTCTTTCTTTCTCTTTTTTAGTGACTTTCGCCAACACTAGTATGAGCAAAGTTTTGGAATCCCTAACTTGATATCACAAGAGTTATGATAGTGCAACGATCATAAGGAGCGACCCAAGCAATTTCAAATTGCTAGTCTCAATTGGGATCAAAGTATTCGCAAAGGATGAATTGGTTCCCAAAGGTATGTACACTGATATTTTGGAACTTTTATGGTTGTAGATGCTACTGGACTCAACCAACTCAAAGGAACAAAGCTAGAACACAAATTGAAGAAACAAACCCCAAATTCGCCGAACTATGCAATAAGGTTGTTGCTGGAATTAAGGCTTGAGAATGACCGAATCAAGCTTACTCACAATGTAACAAAATGATGGCACTGTTCTAAGCTTTAAAACAAGTATTCAAACACACAATTTAGAGCTCATATGTAGAAGTTATGGCCAAAACACTAAGGTGCACAGATTCAACAAAATTCAGCCGATCTGACCAAATCCGAATCCGAGTCAAATTCGGTTTGAAGAAGTCCGAATCACAAAGGACACCCAAAAACGTTTTTGTAGAGGACTCTTCAAGGATTCAGGAAAGTATAAAAACTTCTCAATCGGAGTTCGGATGTGAGAGTTATGATCAAAATACCGAACCAATCTGGATTGCAATTGCAACTTGCTTCCGAATTTGATGTCAAGATTAAACAACCTTTTAGATAGAATTAGATTCCGTGCCCAACTAGGTTTTTGTGGACCTTGTCCCAAGGTTTCAGGAAAGTGCAAAACACTTGAATCGGAGCTCAGATGCAAAAGTTATGAACAAAACAAAGAACTGGACAGATTGGAATAAAAGCTACGCGAAGGAAAAACGATCAAGAACTAAAACAAGGACTCTAATGGATCAAAACCTAACAAAACTCACTAAAATACCAGATTGAATCTAAAGGTTGAATTTTTGTGGAGGATTTTCAATTTTGGACAGAAAACAAAAACTAATCTAGGTATCAATCTCTCACCGAGCAACTTGGCGCTCGATACCACTTGATAGCACTTTGGTGTCCCGATCTTTCGATGAGAAACACACGATCGATTTGGTGGAGGCGACGTTGACGATCCGACTACACCGCGACGACGACGACGCGCGCTTTAGCAATCGCTACACCAACTCCGGAGGGTTATTGATCTTGCCGCTGGCACGATCAACCTGAACACGAGGTTCAATTCTCGCATGCAACCGAAGAACAAGCAAGAACAAAGGTAAAGGCAATCTGAAATTGCAAATAAAGATGAACGATTGACAAGGTGGGGTTCTCAAACAAGGAGCTTCTTAGGCGGTTGTTGAGCACGCCTCGAAGACTCAAAATAGTAGCAATGGCTAAACTATCAAATAAACAAAACCCAAGTCCTAGATGAGGGTTTGGGTGGTTATTTATACTAGAGGAACATGAGGGGGCCTTCCATAGTAAAGGAAATCTAATACAACTCAAATCCAAAACACCAAGTCTTCTTTGACTCGAGTTTGACTCGGACTGGAAAAGCAACGTGTGGTTTTAGGCAGTTTCCAGACGCATCTGAAGGAATTTTGAGGTGAGGCCGGATCCTTTGGAAAGTAGACTCCGAGATCTTTCAAACGTGTACTCATGGGCCTCCAGACTCCTCCGGAATCAAAAGTTATGGCACTTTAAAGTCAGTGCTGTTTCTGAGTTCGAATTGACTCGAACTCGGACTGAAAAATGTTCTGGATTATTTTGCGTTTTCCCGCTGACTCGAAGGGAATTTTGAGGTGATCTCAGATCCGTTTGAAAGAGGACGACCAGGGCTTTCGTTCTTGTACTCATAGACCTCTAGAGGCCTTCTGGAACAAAAGTTATGGTCGTTTGAAGTTGATGCTGTCGCGGAGGCCGAACCCGCGAATTTGCTGATTCCATGTCCAACTTGCGCATATGATGATGGTGCTTTATGCTTGGCATTTGAAGGTTCTTCTCCATGGTTCCTAAGGACAATAAGATCATCACAAGAATTAAATAGCATTCGATTCTGTGAATCATTTGTATAAAAACTTAGGAACGAATTCACCTGATAATTGAGTAGACATTCTCGAGCACGAGTAGTAGGTCCTTGTAAAACTTGTTGTGCTTGAGAAGAATCACTTGGCGTGGTTATGTCAATAGGGAAGATGTCCTCATCACATATACTCGGTTTTAGTCCTGCTAAGTCTAAAACCTTTCGACTCTAGGGTTTGCTGCCACAACTCTAGTTTCCTATTTACTCCTGCCCGGCTTTCATCCACTAGAACTATATCGTCAGCAAAAAGCATGCACCATGGGATATCTCCTTGAATATCCCTTGTGACCTCATCCATCACCAAGGCGAAGAGGTAAGGGCTCAGAGCTGACCCTTGATGTAGTCCTATTTTAATCGGGAAGTCATCTGTGTCACCATCAGTCGTTCGAACACTAGTCACAATATTGTTGTACATGTTCTTGATGAGGGCAACATACTTTGTTGGGACTTTATGCTTTTCCAAAGCCCACCACATAACATTCCTTGGTATCTTATCATAAGCCTTCTCCAAGTCGATGAAAACCATGTGTAGGTCCTTCTTCTGCTCCCTATACCGCTCCATAACTTGTCTTATTAAGAACATTGCTTCAATGGTCGACCTTCCGGGCATGAACCCAAATTAGTTCATGGTGATAACTGATACGCGTCATTCTTCTCAAACGATACTCTATAACTCTCTCCCATAGCTTCATAGTGTGGCTCATCAGCTTAATCCCCCTGTAATTAGTACAACTTTGAATATCTTCCTTGTTCTTGAAGATTGGTACTAATATACTTCTCCACTGTTCGGGCATTTTGTTCGACCGAAAAATATGGTTGAACTGCTTGGTTAGCCATACTATAGCTATATCCCCAAGGCATTTCCACACCTCGATTGGGATACCATCAGGGCCCATCGCCTTGCCCCCCTTTTATCCTTTTTAAAGTTTCTCTAATCTCAATTTCTTGGATCCTACGTACAAAGCATCTATTGGTGTCATCAAAGGAGTCGTCCAACTGAATAGTCGATTCAAGCAGATGTACAAAGTGGAAATATTGTAATAACTACATTTTTAATCTCCTCAATAGACTTATATTGTGGGACAATGCTTTTCATAAAATAGACTTATATTGCGAGATGAAGGGAGTGACATGGTATGGTACATGCTATAGTTCCATATAAAAAATAACAAAAAAATAAGCATACACTTTTCTACTGTTTACAAAATTTCTATAATGGAACTAATTAAACATGAATAGAGGTAAGAAGAGAAATTAGTGCAAACTATATACATAACAATTTGAGAAATATCATTTATCTTAACTAGTGGTTAAAAGCTTATTTATGCAATTTTGAAAAGAGTGCATATAAAAGATATATACGATGTGTATTCCTTTCTTAAGCTCTTAATGCGATGATACAAAATTTTGATATTGCTGTATCCAAATGTGTACTTATATATGTTTTATAAACTTATATGCTAGACCCTAATGTATAGTAAAATAAGATTGGAAACCCGATTATCTAGTAAAATTAATTATAGGATATTTGTTTATCTTTATAGAGTAGCGAGGAGAATTATTCAATCTCCACAATTTTAACAATTGTTGTGCAAAGAAGTATATAGATATAATTGTAGGGTTGTATGTTACTCTATTTGATAAAAGATATTACTCTATAATTTAAGCAGATTGTTAAATAATATTCAACTAAAGATCTTATAAAATAAGTCAATTCCTTACCGTTGGATTTACAATTTTGATATATATATATATATATATAAATACTTATAAATTAATAAATAAAATCACATTATTTTTTAAAACATAATTAGTGTTTTAGTGTTTTCCCTCCCAATACAAGTTACAAAAATCTCAAAGCAAGCGAAGGGGTAAGTAATCACAATTTACCTTCATTCATGCTTTAGTATTTGTACAACTATCGAAAAGAAAAGTATGAAAGCACCTCTCGATTGAAGATATTGTTTAATTCTCAGAGGTATATCCTCAAGTTGCCCCCTACCTAACCTAAGTAGAGCCTAGAAGAGGTGGTGAAGAGGTGATTATTAGAATTGCTACGGTTTGTGGTTATAATAAGAATAAGTAAGAGCAAGTAAAAAGGTTTGATATAAATTCAATGCTAGAATTTTGAGCAACCGATGACTAGTCATTCTCTTTGTTTTGTTTAATTAGGGAAGTATTTTTATACGAAGAAATCACGCTCAAGCCTCGATATGGTTGAACCGTATCGCCTTCTTTTGTGGTTTAAAGATAAACTTTGTCGACACCGTCATTTCGTAGAAGCGGTTAGATATATAGGCCAACTGACCAGCGACGGCCAACATCTTTGTTTCTTCCCCTTCCATTGGACATGGTTCCCTGGAAATTCTTATAGGAACCGTAACTTAAGTAACCCCCGTAGACGCAGATCGCCCGATCAAGACGACAAGCGGCTTGGATGGCAAAAAAAAAAAGGATACACAGTGTTGCTACAGTACCATAAACACCGTTTGTACCGTGCCTAGAAAGGGGAAAAGATATACAGTGTTGCTACAGTACCATAGAATCATTTGTGCCGTACAAAAAATCTGTACAGTATACTTTTGATCGAAGATCCTCCGCAGATCGGTTAAGACGCAGTTCCCGAAGCACTTCAGAAGAACCCTATCCCCTTCAATCGTGTTATTACCGAATACCGTCCACGTTGGCAGGACTACAGGAGCTGCTTCGTGTCCGAAGTCAGACGATACCATACCATAGCCTCCCCAAAACGACCTACCGAGACGTTCGCGTCCCCCCTTCTCCGGCGGCCGGCGCGGTGAGCTCTTCTCCTCCCCTTCCTTCGTTTCCACTCTTCTCCAGATCTCCCCCTTCCCCTTCTCCGGTGGCCGGCGCTGTGTGCTTCAGCCGGAGATCCCCCGTCAACATCCTCGTGGGGGATCATCCAGATATTTCTTTCTACTCCAATCCGTGCAATTTGCTGCGTGATGGAGTACTAATAGCAGTTTTTTCCCAAAATTTTTGGGGGGTTCAACTCCGCCCCTGGCTTTCTCCTTCCTGTGAGAAATTGCTGTCATGTGACTAATGCGTTGCTGAACATATGTGCTATGGTGACTGGTGAGGGCGAATATTTCCTTTTCTGTGATGTGGTGTGACGTGTGCTTTCTATTCTGTGGCATCCTGCAGGTCCTGCATGGTGATATCATGGGATTCCCAAGGTACTCTACTGTCTATCCATATTTATCTGGTTCCCCATCATCCATCCCCACTTGAACATGTTACTCAGGCATAGCAAACGAAATTTTCTATTCCATGTTCATCACCGACGTCCTATTTATGAAGTAGAGACCATGGTGCAAAACAATGTAACCATGGAATTTAGTGTGCGAAATTATCACACGGAGTTTTATCATCTTCTGTGCAGTTCGAAAAGAACCCTTTTCATTTCAGGGAAAAAGAACCTTCCTTTCATCATTTTTTGGGGTGAAATTCTCATAGGATGGTACCCAATTTCTATCCAACCTTTGTCTTGATTGCCCAATCTCCTGTTGGATGTTCAAGTATATGCAGATAGTATGCTAAATCTTTTGCATTAAAAATATTTGAGCCAATAGCATCTACAAACGTAGCTCGGTACATTTCTTAGGAGCCAATGAGCCATATTAGGTTTGTCGTGCAGTTATTTCTCTGTTTTCCGTTGGTCAAGTTATCCTGTAGCAACTTATTCCTTTTCACTTCTTTAGACTTCCTGAGTACTTACAGATGTTAACTTCTTTTTTTTGAAAGAGCACAACAAAAATGTAATGTCTCCCTGAGCATCCAAATGCCCAAAAAGTTGGGAAGATGTTCCTACCATACTTTGTCACCTTGGATTGGGGTTTCAGCTCCATGATTTGTAACTTCCATGTGTGCGCAAATGATACTGTGTGATTTAAATGTTGGATTACATGCAGCGTTACGCAGGCGTGCAGAAAGCTGCGAGTTGGAGTCCGAGTCAGCGGTGTTCTTGATTGATCCTGCTCTGCTTCCAACTCTAGAGGGTTTACTTCTAGAAATGTACACAATGTTGCGCCCAAAGCCCGTCGACTATGAGCAACGGCGTATTATGGTTGATGTCTTCAACAAAATTGCTAAAGAGATTTTTGGTAAGAGTTTTTTTTTGTCTGTTATCATTTGGATTAAGGAATTATGCTCTTGCGATCATTGTTGATAATGATGCCTGATGGTTATTTAATCTTTTAAATTGTATAGGAATGTATACCAAGTTGAAATTATCTAATTTGTGAATGGTTGCAGAACACCTATTATCTTGTAAATCGTATGCACATGTGCAATCAGGTGCCTCAGCAGTCCCACAATAATGCATATTTTACTTAGTAACATGTCTACCTCATTCTTTTAAACATCTTTCACTGTCAGTTAATATGAATATGTGACTTCAGAATAGGGTTTCATCATGTACCTCATTTATGGATGGCTTACACGTTACTGAAGTAGGAAAACACACACGCTTTTAATGGTAGAAAAACACATAAAGCAAATTTTGTATCATACATGATAGAGCATCAAGAAAAGAGAAAGTGCATTCTGAAATCTGAACATGCAAAATTATGGCTTGTTTGGATTAGGGGTATTTGGTTTAATTTGATTTAAATTCCAACCCAGTCAGCCTCTTCTAAGTGGTAGTTGATTGGTTAAAATTGCATCTCTGTCACTCTTGCCAGATACTAGTACTATTTTACTCGGAAGGCTTTGTTTTTCCACCTGAATATTTTGAATTTGCATGATGGTGTAACCTGTTTCTCGATTGATGCTTCCTTTCAGGTAAAAAGAATGGTTTTCCAGTTGTGGAAGCATTTGGATCATTCACAATGGATCTGTTTACTCCTAAAAGTGACCTTGACCTCTCTGTCAACTTTAACACCGACACGCGTGGTCAATTCGCTCGCAAGGACAAGATTTCTGCTATTAGGAAGCTTGCAAAAGTTCTCCATTCTCATGAGAGTAATTATTCTCACAAGCAGATTTTCTTCACATCTTTCCTAGCATTTGTTTGTCTGTTCATCTTTGATTGAACACTCAAGTTTCTTAAATATGCATTCTTAATTTGGTTTCATCTTACTTGCTTACTTGCAAAAGTAAGGATTGGGACTAATAGATTTGAACAAGGGAAAACTAAGGATCAGAATTGATAGACTGATCCTCAACCGCAAACAGTGTGCATCTATACTACTATATATTGCACCACTTTTTGAATTTAGATTAGCCTTGGCTTGCCAACTAAACATCATCAACCGTTGATCTGTTGTATCGAACGGTTAAAAAGCTGGCAAATCCAAGCAACCTTGGCCATTGATTTGCTCCATCGGACAGTTTGCCTTGGCTTTGTTTTGGATGAAAGCATGGCATGGACAATTCATCACTGGGTCCCACTGAAAATAAATGCATCCTACATCTTCTAAACGCCTCCTCAGTCTTCAGTCTTCACTCCTACCGCGTCTCTGCCTTCACCTCTCTAAAGGAATATTGGCATGGGAGCAATAATATGTCACGTGGGGTCAGAGAATGTCAAGACCAGCATGTCAGTTAACATGGTTGCATGTGGGTAGTGGGTGGAGTAATGAAAGCTGTTGAGTTGGGCCTTTGTGTGTGGACCCTTGAGCATGGTTATCATGGCGCCCCGGCGAGGCGAGTCGCCTCCAGGGTGCCTGGACGCCTAGGCGCCTAGGCGAGGATTAGGTGACAAAAAAAAGTAGTATATCAGCAATATATATATCAATATCAGTACATTTATTTCAATTTGAGCCTATTTGCCGGCCAGCCCAACTGCCCACCCCCTCCCTCCCTTTCTCGTGTTTTATTTGCTGACCTAGCCCAGCCCCTCTCTCTTTCTCTCTCCCTCTCTCCCCACCGAATCGCGATCCATTCGGCGATACGCATGGCGCCACCTCGACTCCCTCTCTCTCTCTCAATCTGGCCACTGGCGCGGCCTCCCTCCCTCGAAGGCCGCTTTCCTCCCACACCGCCGGATCCGGATATACCTTGCAGTGTCAGATGTGACGGAGGTGATGGGTGGAGGCGACGCCGAGCGGCGGGGACGGCGGCGATCCAGTTGTCCCTGACGCCATGACCACCAGATCCAGTCGCGGGCGAGGCGGGAACACCAGATCTTGAAGCAACGGCAGCGGGAGGCGATGGCGGTGCAGATGGAGATGCGAGGCCGCTGCGGATCTTCCTCCAGGCGAGGCGACCAGCCATGGCGGTCTTCCTCCAGCGACCGGACGCCTAGGCGGCGCCTAGGTGACGACTTAATAACCATGCCCTTGAGTCCATACCTGTGTACATCTTGGGAGTGTATTAAAACCAAGGAATAGAAGAAAGAAAAACGACTTGAGAAAACATGGTATCAGAGCCAGGCAATAGGTGAGGCGACCAGCAAAACCTTAGCCATTTCTTGGTGAGGCAGTCGCGGCTGGGGCGGGAACGTGGGAGAGCGCAGAGACGATGTCGAGGGCGCCAGAGATGGGGGCGCTGAGTATCGGTGGCAGTGGGTGTGGCCGTCGAGGAGCCGCACCAGGATCTGGTATTGTTAGGTCTCGGCCGTGACTTGCAGTGCAACTTGAAGGAGAGAAGGAGCGGTGTAGAGAGAAGGAGGCCTCGTCTACCTCTAACCGGAGGAGGAGGTGAGGCTGGGTTCACGAAGGCGTCTCAAGCATAGATTTGGATCGCCTCAGGCCTCAGACCTCTACAGCAGGTGCGAGGGCAAAGGTCGGTGGACCGGCAACGCCAGCTCGAGCGGCAGCGGTAGGAGCAAAGTTGAAGGCCGGTGGTGCAAAATCCACATTGGTGGTGCAAAGCAAAGCGGCGGTCGGAAAAAACTTTTCTACAACTTCCAGCCTCCAAGTTCCACTAGTCACATCAGTAGGTTCACTAACCTTCATCGGAGGAAAAGGATCCTTGGCACAGACTGGCTTTACATGTAGTCTTTGGGCAACTAGTCATGGTCCTAAATCCAAGTGCTTGTGCCATCTCCATTCATGGATGGATTTTTTCCTTGTAAAATTCCTATAAAACCTTGGGGGATCCACCGGTCGTGAGGGAGGAGAGGAGGAGTTGGCCGTGAGGGGCTAGGGGCTGAGGCCGTCAGCAGGCAACCACCAGCCGCAGAGGATCTGAAGGTGGTGGAACTGGCGGCCGAGGAGGAGAGCAACCAAAATCTCCACAGACTTGAAGGTTGATGACTTGTCTCAATTAGTGGGTGAGAATCAAGGGCTGCAGCAGGTGCTTGAGAAATTGGCACAACTCCTTACGGAGAAGACAGGTGCAACATCATCCTCGGGTGGGGTATTTCGATATTTGACATCTAATTCAGATGGCTCAGTATGACATGTGGGTCCATCTCCTTACGTGTCAAATATTGAAAAATTCGTGTTTAAAGGGTGTCAAATTTCAACATCATCCTCGGGTAGGGCAATTGTTCCTTATGCCAAGACAACGCAGAAGACAAAATTGATGACAAATGATGTTAAGTTGGAGGGTGTGAAAAATTACCTGAGTTGGTCACGAAGGGCATTGTTGATTATCAAGACAAAGGGGCTAGATAGCTTTGTTGAAGGAAAATCAATTGAGTTGGTGGGCAAGACGGGTGCAGAATGGCGAACTTAGAGTACTACCAACTCATTGGGGGTTGCCTGGCTGTTGAGTTCGGTGTTTCCTAAGTATTGTTGCAACTATCGAGACCATATCAAAGGCAGCTCAGGTATGGAAAGCTTTGGCGAAGTTGTCCTTAGGGCAAGGTAATGCGATGCTAATGGTAGACACAGGAAATAGTTAGTGATCTGAGATAGGGGGTGTATTCTGTGATGGAGTATGTTGCTGAGCTGCAACGATTGTGGTCTGATTTAGATCACTATGATCCCCTTGAATTGCCTCATGCGACTGCATATCCATTGTTAAGAAGTGGACTGAACGCAGGCGAGTGGTACAATTCCTCAAGGGCCTGAACTCTGAATTTGAGGGAAGGCGCGCCACTATGTTCCATCAGTCTACTCTTCTTACTTTGGAGGAAGCTATAGCAGTTTGCACAGTAGATCAGGTTGAAAGTAATAAAGAGCAATGCAACGACTCCACATCGCCATGCTTTCATAGTGACTAGGAATAATGAGACCAGTGCCTATTTCAACTGTGGTGAAAGGGACATTTGAGTCGTGATTGTCGTGCCCCATGAAAGCCAAATCGCGGAAGGGGAAGAGGAAATGACCGAGGTGGACCAAGAGGAGGTAGAGGCCGTGGATACAGGAGTGACCACAGAGCAAATGTGGCAGTCCATGAAGAAGGATCTGCTGACAAAGTTGAGGTCTCTGTGGTAGAATTAGAAGAGTTGAGGAAATTGAAGAAGAAGATGGAGAGTATTGATGATAAAGACTAAGGGGACTCCACCTTCGGGGATTTCGTTCATTCTACTTATGCTAATGAAGGTAATTGTGCTCATACATCTACGTTCTCACAAGTGTCACACCTAGATTGGATCCTAGATTCAGAGGCATCAAAAGAGTTTGAGTCATATACTTAATATCCACCCACACGTAAAGAAAATATCCAAATAGCTGAAGGCACATCACAGTCGATTAAAGGTGTTGGCACAATTCAATGCATGCCAACTATTAAGCTGTCATCAGTTCTTCATGCTCCTGCTTTTCCAATCAGCCTTGTTTCATTAAGTGCCTTAATTGATCATCTGGATTGTCGGGTAATATTTGATTGGGAAATATGCTTAATTCAGGAGAGAAAAACAGGGAGGAGGCTTGGAACTGGAACCAAGCGTAGTGGGTTGTGGTACATAGATCGTGAGGTACTAAACAATGCAGTATGTACTGTGTTAGCAGCAAAAATGGGAGAAAAGGAAACTAGGGCGATACTTTAGCATTGTAGAATGGGGCATATGTATTTTGATAAAATGAGCTAAGTTCTTCTTGATGTAATGTGTGGGGTGGATAAAAACAAGCCTGTTTGTGATGCTTGTGAGTTTGAAAACACACAAGGAGTAGGGGAATTAGGAGTATATGTCGTTTTGTGCTTGTTCATTCAGATGTGTGGACATGTCCTGTTATCTCTGTTTGTGGAATGAAGTACTTCGTTACATTCATTGATTGTTAGTCTCATATGACATGAGTGTACCTTATGAGGCACAAGGATGAGGTATTCCGATGTTTCCAGGACTTCTATGCTCTTGTAAAAACTCAGTTCAATACATAGGTTCAGATGATCAGAACAGACAATGGAACCGAGTACATAAATAAGGAATTTGGTGCTTTTCTATCAGCACAAGGTATATTGCATCAATCTTCCTGTCCAGACACACCTCCTCAGAATGGAGTGGCGGAAAGGAAAAATTGCCATATCTTGGAGGTGGCTCTATCACTGATGTACACAATGAATGTACCCAAGTTTTTATGGAGTGAAGCTATAATGACAGCCATATATTTCATTAATTGTATGCCATCAAGAGTAATTGGGACGGAGACTTCGTGTGAAATGCTACTAGGTGAGAGCAAGTTTGTGGTTCCACCCAAGGCTTTTGGATGTACTTGCTTTGTCAGGGATCACAGACCCTCAGTAGGAAAGCTAGATCCACGCGCGGTGAAATGCATCTTCATGGGATACTCTTTTGGACAGAAGGGCTACAAATGTTGGAGTCCTAGTGAGCGACGCACATTTGTGAGCACGGATGTGACATTTAGAGAATCTGAGCCATTTTATGGAGGGAAGACTGAGTGACTGACCTCAGCTCGTTGTGTGATCTTGATTGTCGATTTTAATTGTCGAGAGGGGAAGGATTTATCAAGGAAGATGAGCAAGCAAGGAGGTCAATGGTGGTAATTGGCTCTATTCCGTGTCCTGTGAATAAACTAGCCCTTGAGGAGAGGTGGAGTAGGGTAAATGAAAAGGAAAACCTAGAGGTGTATACGAGGAGAAACCGAAGGATGGGGCTCACAAAGCTGCGACAACCCTTAGAGGTTATTGAGTGCAGCCAGTGAAGAAACAAGGAGGTCCACCAACCATCGAAATTGTTGATTCCTCTACATCTTTAGATGATCAACCACATGTGACACCCACTCCATGTGGGACAGATGATTCCCTTGATTTGCCAATTGCCTTGCGAAAGGAAGCTCGAGTTAAGGTTGGAAAGCCTCCACCAAGATATGGGTTTGAGCATGACATAAGTAACTATGTCTTTTACACATCTCTGTCTCCTGCATATAGAGCCTTTGTTGCATCATTGCAGTCAGTGGCAATTCCAAAAGACTGGAAAAAGGCAAAGCAGGACCCTAAATGGCAGGATGGCATGATGGAGGAGTTGAATGCCCTTGAAAAGAATAAAACTTGGGAACTTGTACACCTTCCTGCAGGAAAGAAGGCTGTTAGCTGCAGATGGGTCTACACTGTGAAGCAAAATCCAGAAGGGAAAATTGAAATGTACAAGGCACAACTAGTTGCTAGAGGATATAGTCAGACTTATGGGATTGACTATGATGAAACATTCGCACTGGTGGCTAAGATGAACACAGGGAGGTTCCTAATCTCTTGTGCAACTAACTTTGTATGGTGCCTGCATCAGTTGGATGTTAAGAATGCTTTGTTGCATGGTGACCTACAAGGTGTACATGGAAATCCCACCTGGTTTCTCTACTCCCAAAACAACAGGAAAGGTGTGCAAGCTGAGAAAGCCCTTGTATAGTATTAAGCAATCTCCTCGAGCATGGTTCGACAGGTTCAGTCATGAGATATGTGATATGGGATACATGCAGTGCAATGGAGATCATACTGTATTTTATCGGCACTCAAAAGGGTCAGATTGCAATCCTTGCAGTATATGTTGATGATATTATAAATTTATAATCACAGGAGAATCTGAACAAGGAATTTGAGGTCACAGGTCTTGGTCATGCTTACACGGAGCCCTAGCGAGGCAAGTCGCCCCCGGTACGCCTGGACGCCTAGGCAATAGTTAGGCGACCAACTAGTTCAGTACTTAGTCAGTAGTTTAGAGTAGATTGCATAGCCACTACTAGTCAAGCAAGTGAGCAACAACCAAGCAATAGTAACAAGAGGAGGAGGCAAGCACCAATGCCCAATGGCAACCAACTCGGTTTGCTATGGGTCTCAAGTTGCCACTCAGTTTGCTACGGGGTAGAGGAGGAGCACCACTTCGTCCAGGGCAGAGGAGGAGCAGCTCTGGGGCAAGCACCACTTTATCCAGGGCAGAGCAGCAACAGGTGGAACTTCCTCCAGGGTAGAGCGGCGGCAACAGCTGGAGCCGCGCGGGGCAGCACTCGGACAGTGGCAGAGGCGGAGGAGGCAGAAGGGATTACCAGTGGCGGCACCGCCGTTGCTAGGGTTTCCTCCACCCGTGAGTCCCCTGTCCCAGAACTCCTCCTGACTGATCTATCCCGTGACGCATGCCCTCAAATACCTCCAGTCGACCGCTTGGATGCCAGGTCGAACTCCTAGTCGTCGCCACCATGACGCCAGGACGTCCAGGTGGCCGCCTGGCTCTCTTCAGGCGAGGCGCTGGGCCATGGCGTTGTAATAACAGTGGTCTTGGTCAACTTAAATACTTTCTAGGCATAGAAGTTTCCACATCACCTAAAGGAATAGTTTTCTCGACAAAGTTATGAAAGTATGTATTGGATCTGCTCAGTTGCACAGGTATGCTTGGGTGTCGGGTTGCATCAACACCTATGGATCAAAATCACAAGCTTTGTGCCCAAATGGGAGAACCAGCAGACAGAGAACTATTAGAAACTTGTTGGGTGACTCCTATACTTATGTCACACTAGACCAAACATTTCCAATGTAGTTAGTGTAGTAAGCTTAATTAGGGCTGCGCCATATCTCTCTCTTAAATTAGGTGATAGTTTCCATGTTCAGAGATAGCCTACCATATCTGTTGTAATGTCTGTCTATATGTATGACTTTCCTGTATCAATGAAGATCATTCTATTCTTCCAAACCTTACCTTCCTTCATGGTATCAGAGCAGTAGGCATCCATGGTCAAACCTCCGATTCTTCCTAATCAAGAGACCTGCCGCAAATCTTTGCCGCCGCATTTCCCAACACCATTGCTTGCCGCCTCCTCCTCAGAGTCACGGCCTCCTCCACCCAACCTCGCCGCTTTATCCACCATTAACGCTAAAACCCACATACCTTTCTCCCTTGTGCTTGATCCACCAAATTACCCCGATGGCGAGAGTTGTTCGAGATCCTCGCTTAAAGTTCTGGCCATCGATCACCTTTGTCGCCACGGCATAGCGTTCGACGCCACATGGACAACCACCGACTTCGCCACAAGTCTCTTCTACGCCCAGGTCCAAGAGATTCTTCAGATCGTTTTTCATCGCGCGCCCGCCCGCGACATCTCGAGAGCGGAGGTGTTCTTCCTAATAATCGCGACATCGCGAGCATCGCCCTGAGGCCGAAGCCAGACCGGCGCAAGGAGATCTCTCCATCCTCACCTACTCCCAATACCAAGAACTATGTCGATTCTCTTGCCGATGTTCGGCACTTGTCATGATGACACGCCGTCTCACTCTCCTCCGAGGATTGAGCGAGTCCTATCGCCACATTGTCGCAATCATCAAGACCAAGGAGCCTCTTCCTCCTTCTCAAGTGTTCGATCTATGCTTGGCCTCTAGAAGCCGAGATCAAGACCAACAAAGCTTTGCGCCACCGCCTCCTCACCGGCTGCTCATGGGCGCCCTCCACCAACCACAAGAACAAAGGCGCCAAGCACAAAGGAAAGGGAAGGGCCGCACTACTGTGGCACCTCTCGTCCTCGCGGCTTCATCCCTTTCCCCAATCAGTACCTAACCTCTATGGCGCCTCGCCCGGCTCATTTGGCGCCTGCCGCTTCAACCTCGACCGATCTAGCTTGTGTCCGCCGATGCCTCCTCCGCACTCAAGATCCTTGGCCCCTACCGCAGAAGAAGTTCGCGAAGAAGCCTTCTTCACGCCGGTTCAGAGGTTGCCATCGGGGACAGTAGGCACTTGGATGAAGTTCTTGGATGAATCTTGTGCTACTTGAAGGGCAGTCCAGAGAAAGGGATGTGCTTTAGGAAGAATGGGCATCTAAATATGGATGATTATAGTGATGCTGATTGGGCCAGTTGCATTGATGATAGAAGATCAACTTCCGGCTACTGTGTTTTTGTTGGAAGAAACCTGGTGTCATGGCGAAGTAAGAAGCAATCAGTTGTGTCTAGATCAACAGTTGAAGCAGAGTACAACGCTATGTCTCTAGGACTCAGTGAGATGTGGGTAAGAACCTTCTGTCAGAACTGAAAATACTAAGGAAATGGTTTTTGAAGGTGTGGTGTGACAACAAATCAGCTATCAACATAGCTAATAATCCAGTCTAGCATGACAGAACCAAGCATGTGGAGATAGATCGCTTCTTCATTAAGGAGTTTAGGAGTGTTCATTAAGGAGAAGATAGATGCCGGTATAATACGTTAAACCATGTAAACTTAGGTTGGCAAATAGCAGATTGTCTAACCAAGGGTTTAGGAGTTAAGGAATGTAATTTGGCTTGTAACAAGATGGAAATGATGTATATCTATCATCCATCTTGAGGGGGAGTGTTGAGCTGGGCCTTAGTGTGTGTTGACCCTTGAGCCCATACCTGTGTACATCCAAGGAGTGTATTAAAACCAAAGGAATAGAAGAAAGAAAAACGACTTCAGAAAACAAAAGTCATCCATGTAGTAGTAGCCACTTTAATTCTTTCCTATTTGGTTTGTAAACTCCAAACGAATATATCTTCTAAATAAATTAAGTGATTACAACCGGTACAAACCATTGGGTCCAACAAGATATGATTAGTAAAATGATATCGTTTTTTTAAGAGTACAAAGAGGTCCACATCATATGCCGACATATGCGTGCGCGTCCACTACACGCTAGAAAATTTTGCAGAGGCTCCAAGGCCTCACGTAGTGAACCATGCACTTTTACATTGAATGCACATTCATGTGTGTACTTTAATTGAATAAGACACTGAATATAAGTCCTGGCGATTGAACCCGGGTGGGTGGGAATGATCACCCTCTCTCCCACCACCAGGATACTGCATCTTTAAAAATATCAAGTGCCACTAGGATCCCATATGACATAGAGACAACTTGTTTTGTAATTATCCTTTCCTAATTTCCAACCTTTCCTATATACTTGTATTTATTACATATTTAATATTTATTTAAAATATGTTTATAAAACAATTGTTTTATGTTGACATGGAGCCATCTTTCTTCCCTTACAAGGTCGTTAGCCTCCTCTGATGTCCTTTTTTTTTTTTGCAATTATTGATGTTAGCTATTTTATTCAAGTTAGAAAATTCTGAATTTAAACTCATAGAATTTTCTTTTTATCCTTTATATATTAATTTGAAGCATCTACAATTGACTATTTTTTGATGTTTTATACTATTGTTTTATACTATTGTAATTTTGGGTTTCCATATATGTGTTTTTTTCATTTGCCTGGGAGCATTCATTGTAGCTCGAAATTAAATTTATTATATGAGCTCCGTATCTATAAATTAAACTTTTTAGTTGTATACTTTGATGTGCAAAGCACGTGCTAATTACTACTATCAATTAATCTCTAAGTGGCCATAAAATTTTGTAGTCATAAGAGAAACTGGTCATGCAGTTAAGGAATCTGATCTGCTACCTAGCTTGCACCAACATGTGTGGGTAAAAGTGGTATCACACAATATGGGCACTGCGATGAAACATTCCAAAAATACTGACAGAAAAACACCGCTATGAGCATATTAAAATTGTTTAGGAGGAACGTTAAAAGTCTAATGTATATGCTTTATTTACCTTAGATTGACATTTACAGTCTACACTGAGTTTATGTTTACCCCTGCAACAACCCTTAATCTGGATTTACCCCTACAAAAGCCAAAATATTAGAAATACCCTACAAAGTGCCGATATTTATGTGTCAGACTTGTGACAAGCTGCTTAGTAGAAGTCTTACAATGCTAATGTTAATGTCATGATGTTTCCTTGTCTATTATCTTTCTTATATTGTCAATTTCAGGGAATGGTCGTTGTTACGGGGTTTTACCTGTTGTTACTGCTAGAGTTCCTGTACTGAAGGTTATTGATAAGGGAACTGGGATTGAGTGTGATATTTCAGTCGAAAACAAAGATGGAATGTCAAGATCAATGATATTTAAACTTATTTCATCAATCGATGAAAGATTTCAAATACTGTGTTATCTGGTATTGCAATTCTTTCTTGATATCTTGGTTTCAATGGAGAATCTAACTGACATGAAACTCCCCATTCAATGATCCATCTAAAACATATGGCAACAACTTTATTGTTTATTATGCAGATGAAGTCTTGGGCTAAGGCACATGATGTTAATTGCCCCAGAGATAGAACAATGAGCTCAATGGCGATTATCTCTTTAGTTGCTTTCCATTTACAGGTAAAATGGGTTTGCTGCTTTGGTTCGATTTTCTGTCTTTATAACCATGAGTAGCTAGAACAGTAGCTTCACTGTTCTTATGGAATTTCCATCAGGGGCTCACAGCCTGCGCATGAGTAGCTTGAATAGTAGCTTAATCATTCAGTTGGAATTTTCATTAGAGGTTCACATCCTGAATGTACAGGCTGCCAGTTACCTTACTATTTTTTCTATTTGAACAAAGAGAAAATAAGTACAATTACTAATAGTACAATGTGAGTGCAGACCCGACGTCCCCCAATATTACCTGTGTTTTCTGCATTATTGAAAGGTAGTCCCTACTTAAGTACACATCATTTGCTTTTGTACTACCTTCTCTAGGATTATTCTTCTATCATCTGACTATAACTAATATTAAGATAGTCTCTGTCCTCTTGCAGATGGCTCAGATTTGGCATGTATTCAGAGGAATGTCTCTCTATTCGAGGGGTTTGGGAGCAGAAATAAAGAATCTGTTGCTGAACTTTTTGTGTCACTAATGAGTAAAGTGAGCTACTTAAAGTTCACATTCTATTTGTGTTTGTTGCAGAATAATGTTTACATTTGGACCCATAGGCAGTGACGGATCCACTCATAAGCTGTGGGGTCTTTTTGCAAAACACTCTTATACCTCCCATACGTGACCCACCACGTTCCGCACCTCCAAAGACACGGTGTCAGCCGCCGCCTGCATGGAAAGGCTGGCCGCTGGACAGCGGCCTATTTCTTCCTTGGCGAGGGCAACATTAGTGGAACTAGAGGCAACGAGGTTGAGAGAAGCATTGTCGGCAGTGTTACTTGGACACGGACACGGGAGTCGGAATCTGACTCGGATTCGGATTTAGGTGTCCGATTTGGCAAATAATTTTGGACATGGGAAATGCTACTCGGAATCAGATACGGGTGTCGGAATCTAACTCGGATTTGAGATGTCCGATTTGGCAAATTTTTTTGGACACGGGTGTCCGAGTAACATTGGTTGTTGGTAGCAACAGAGGTGGCACCGGTGGTGCTGATGCAGATCGCGCAGCAGCAGCTGCCCATGCTTTCTCCTCCTCCTTTTCCATCAGCTTGGCCACCATAGCTGCGATGTCCACCAATGTGGCTGCACGTTGGCAAGACTGGTGTTCATCTTGGAGAAGGTGGCACTTATGGCCTTGATCTCTTCGGCAACACATGCCATGGTGTTGGCTCTAATACCAAGTTGTCATGAACCTTAGTTCATAACAGGGTAAATACCATACAGAAGATGGCCAGGACGACACGGCTGAAGGGGAGAGACTTTAGGAGAAAGGGGTGATCATGGGCTGGGGAGAGACTAGAATAACTCTTTCTTATTGCATGATTAGAATGGTGTAGCTCCTCTCTTTATATAGATGACGTTAGCCTCTAACAATATGGAAACTATCTTATCTAATGCAATCAATCACTAAGGATAAGATATCTATACTATCCGAATATGAAAATGTGCATATATCTATTTCTAATAGGAAGATATGCCGCTGCCCCTCCTTGTGTGCAGCCCCTAATGGGTCATGGCCCCCCACCCCACATCTAGATCCAGTCTGAACTCCAGCAAACATCTAAACTCTAAATTCAATCTGACCTGGCTGGAATGGGATGTCCTGTTCACTTGAGCTATGACGTTGTTCTCTTGTACCCTTCAAAACATTGTTCCCTTATATACAATTATGAAATGATTTGGTGACTTTATTTTTAATGATTGGATCCTGTTTTCACTGAGAACTGGGTTATATCACCTGATCCAATTCATCTAATGTATAGCTAGTTAAACTCGTAGTTAGTTTTTAGTTCTTTCCTTTTACTTTTTGGCACTGCAGATAATATGGATACTCCCTCCGTCCAAGTTTATAAGACACATTTCTTGTTGGCACTAGATTAAGAAGATATTGAAAATGACTAGATTACCCCTAATTATTTATCAATAAGCACTAAATTCAATGCATGAATGAAGAGAATATAAAGCAAAAATGGATATTTATTAGGGGTATACGGGGAACATCGCTCTAATTTTGCATTGGTATATGAAATATGCTCTATAATTACGGACAAGATCACTAAAAAATATACACCTTATAAACTTGGACGGAGGGAGTAGCTTCTGTACAATTATTCACTGATGTGGCTTTGTTCGCATACTAATTCCATAACAGCATCAGCCTAGCTCAAAAAAAATCCATACGGCCTCATCTTGACTTTAATTGGTCAATATGTTGCTCATTATGCTGACAGATACTCTTGGCCTTTCTTGTGCAGTTACTATCAGTGGAAGGTTTGTGGGAGCAAGGTCTCTGTGCCAGCAATTTTGAAGGATTGTGGATCTCAAAGACCTGGGGAAAAGGAATTGGTAACTTGAGTGTAAGTTTTCTATGAATTCGGGTGTGACTTGCCGATAAATTATGCAGAGCATTGTTTATTTACACAGCAATTTTGCAGGTTGAAGACTTCTTGGACCGATCTCAGAATTTTGCCAGATCCGTAGGGAAGGTGGAGATGAAGAAAATTTGTGAATGCCTAAGGATTACCGTTTTTAATTTGACTGATTTCTTTAGGGGTAAAATTGATGCACCAAAGCTTAAGACCCTTTTGTTTAAGCCGCTAAATCTGGATGAGCCAGTCAGTTATCCCAGTCCGAAACGTGGTAAGAGGAAGAGCGACTGGAGACATGACCCAGAAAACAGTCAGAAGCAGCAAAAGAGAGTGAAGCAGAAGCATATTGTGCACACTGGCCGTGCTGCTGGTACGGCTGCTGCTGCTTTACCACCTCCCAGCCAGAAGCAGCAAAAGAGAGTGAACTATACTGTACGCTCTGGCCGTGCTGGTAATACGACTGCTGCTGAGTTACCACCTCCCACTGTATTTGTGCCTCAGATGCATCAACTAGGTCCCAGCCAACCAAGTACTCAGTTAGCGCACATATCTCAGCATCTGATTACCCCTTCAAGCTTTGCCTATGGTTTACCACAACCGTATTTGCATTCAGCTCCTCACTCTGGTCAGGGGTTTCTAGGTCAACCACAGGGTAATTTGATTCACTTGAATCCTGGAATTCACCTGCAGCAGCAAGCCCAACATATGTTTGTTCCTTTACTAGTGCACCAACCGGTGATGAATAGCTTTCACCCGTATGTTTTGAATGGTGCTCAGCAGATCCAGCATAATGAGAGTAGTATGATGCAGAGGATACCTTATGGAATCAATCCAAATTACTGGAGATGACAGGTGCAGTTTTTGAGCCGAAAGTTTTACATTTTCATCATGTACCTGGTGCAAATCGATCTGTTGATCTTTTGTAAAAGTGAAACGCGCATTACCGTGTAAGAGTTGGGGAAGGAATCTGTGACATCATTCAGTTCAGTTTAAACGAACACCAAAAGAAAGCAGAAGGTGCCAGAGCTTCATTTTCATCTCTGTGCAGATTGTAAGCTTATTTGGGAATTGGGAATGAGTTTTTGCTGTATAGTTGTTGGATGCTAACTGTATCAAACGTTAGTCATATTGGAAGACTTGCGGGCATTATTGTTTCTTGAGATTGATTGAGCAACTGCATCAGCTTGGTAGATGGTCAGCATCTTGTGATTTCTCTCTACGGACCGACTGTTCAAGCTTGTCTGGCTATTCCTATAATGATGGCTAGGCATTGTTATTGCGAAGCAAAATGCATCGCCAAGACATGTGCAGCGGTTGAGCCATGTTGCACCAATGTCGTTGCCTGCCTGAAACTGCGGCAGGGCTGACGTAGCTCGTTGCATCTGCCTGCAAACTGTGACTTGTTGGCACCGACAGAGCTACAGCATACAGGCAGCTAACCGGTTGCTCCTCCCCGCCTATGTAGACCTCTCGAGAACTCAGGGAGGAAGAAAGCAAAGCAAAGCAAACGTAGCTAGCATCCATACTGTACATGCCACTAGAACAAGTGGATTCATGACTCGTAGAATCACATCGTTATTATTGTCAGGGGACCAATTAAACCACTCACTAGCAGCAGCTAAGAAATGACACAAGTGTAGTGGAGTGTTGCAGGTCTGACGCTGCACCGTCACTAATCACAACACTGAAACACCAGGTCCTCGTTATTAAGGCCAGTCATTATATAATTAGGAGGAGGATCTTTTTTTCTCCCTTTGATTTGTTAGAGAATGACCTAAAAAATCTGAAATACCTTTTCTACTCTCAGCCAACTCACGCAAGTCAGCTGTCCATCTTCCATGCGGTGGGTTTGGCCCTAGCTACCTGCTCATCATTCGCTCGCTAGCTCAGTGTTAGAACTTATAATACACATCAACATCACACCCAAGAGTATTAGTTATAGCATATACACAAAATCATCACTTATCTAGGCTTCTGTATCTCTCATTTTTTTTGGGTAATTTAGCCTCCTCCGCATATACACTTGCAAATTTAGCCCACTCCCTCACCACAGAAGACGCGGCATACGATACCTGTTTCCTGCCGCGCTCAGTGAGTGCGGAAGGTGACGGATGTTGCGGCAGGGTGAGCGAACGTGGGAGGAACTATGGCAGCTCGCACGGCATCGCTATCGCATTTGGGTAGTACGGAAGGAGCCTTGATGTGGTGAACTACGTGTTGCTCCTACGGTTGGCTGAGCTCGGGGCGCTAGCTATCTTTCACACTGCTCGGCGTGGTAGGTGATGAGTGTCGTCTGCTGCGTCTTCCGTGATAAGGAGGAAGCCAAATTTCTAAATGCATACGGAGAGCTAGATTTATAAAAAAATTGTATAGGGGTTAGATATAGCGATGATTTCCATATATACTAGCATGAGTTTAGTTAGAATTCATACATATTTATGCTCCTGTCTGATCAGAATTCAGAAAGAATCAAACGATGTAACACATACTACAATAATGCATATGCCGCGCGTGCTGGGCCACATCATGGACTCCTCCGTCCACCAAGGCACATTACATATATTCGCTCCAAAGATGGCGCAATATAAAACACAAGGCTAGGCCAGCAACGACAGCATTGCACATATAATGACACGTAAACAAATTAAGATAGCTAGCAGCGCAAAGAAAAAACATTGGCTAGTACACACTGACAGACAGGCACAAAGACAATCCACCATTTTCCTTTCATTCCTACGCCTATTATATGAGTAGTACCAGCGGGTGTTAATTCTCCTCCTGGTTTTCTAGTTAATTCTCCCCACGGAGTGAGTAACAATGTCAAAGGCAATGGCGATAATGTAGTAAGTAATCAGTGTTAAGATTATCAGTATCGATCTTCTTTAAAAGAATATGACAGAATAGAATCCATCAATCCATCCATCCAAAAAATGCCTCTTGGACGACTAGCCAGGTCCCGTTCTTGTCATGTACTCTACCAAATGGTAAGGTATATGGTATGGTACTATGGTGTGAGAGAGAAGAGAGAGAGAGAGAGGGGCAGGCATGGAGATGGAGGAGATGGACATTACGTTGCTTACTCCTCCAGCCCAGGCCGGTGGTTGGGCGTGCCTTGCTTGCTTGCTTTTCTAGTTGGGCGGTAGTATGTTTTTTCTGTCGGTAAGTACAAGCGGACTGCGCTGGGTTGGACTCTGCGCCTCTTCCTTGTCGCGTGCTCCCCTCCTCCTCCTTCCCTTCTTGGCATTGCCGTTTCTTGATTCCTCCTCCGCCGCCCGGCTCGGCTCAGCTCCGGCGGCCGCTGGTGTCGTGCCGCATTGCATTGCTCACAAACCGAACGGCGCGCGGTGGGGGATCCCCTTCCGCCGCCGACCGTGAGGCCGCGCGCCGTGGTACCCGGCCGCGTTCTTGCTCCCGCCGGCCCCCTCCTCATTGCCGCCGGCCTCCCCGTCGCCGTCACTGCCGGCCGCCACGATGGCGCCGTGCCCGTTCCTCTTGGTGTCCACCAACTGCATGCATGCGCGCAGGCGCACAAGAAACAGATTAAACGTGACCGAACAGAAACGAACCGAACCGGACGGCATTGGCATTGGGTCGAAAACAAAAGAAAGAAACGCAATTATTAATTAAATTAAATTAAATTAAAGGAGCAATCTTTTACAGCCAGGAAGGCAAGGAGGTGGGTGTACCTTGCATCCGAGGGAGCAGAAGCGGAATGGGTCGAGCAGGGCGCGCCCACAGATCTCGCAGTTGTAGGGCGAGGCGGCGGCCTTGCCCGCGGCGGCGCCGGCGCCGCGCGGCTGGGGGCGCTCGTTGAGGAAGAGGACCCTGGAGCTGTTGATGACGTAGGTCTGGACGCCGGTGATGTCGAGGACGTCCTCCACCTCGGAGACGCGCACCACGTCGTGGTAGGACGAACGCCGTATCTGTAGTATTACGCAAGAATTCCAAGAAGCCCAACCAATCAGAAGAGCAGGAATCCGATTGAGTTTGCGGATAAAGCCGCGGTCTTTCCGATCAGGAAAGGGGTGGAAGAATCGGAGGTACCTGGATGACTCGGTGCGAGGCGTGGCGGTGGGAACGGCAGTAGTAACAGAAGGCCGGGGGCGGGGCGCGGCAGTCGAGGCAGAACATGTTGCACTCGTTGCGGGGGGAGGCCGGGTGGGCGGCGCAGGCGAGGAAGAAGCGGGTGGTGAGGAGCGTCTCGAGCCAGCCGGGCACAGGCGCTGCGGTGGGCTCGTCCTGTCCCGACGCCGGCGGGGCCACCGGCCGCATCATCATACTCCGCGTGTGCGCCTGCGACCGATCCGCAATGCCGGCGCCCAATGCCGCAAAGGCGCCTCCTCCCATCAGTGCAACAGGGGAAGGGGGCAGCGGCCGCCTGGACCTACCCTACCTGTACTACAAGAGGAAGGAAGGTCGAGCAGAGCGGAGGGCTTCTCTCTCTCTCCTCCTCCTCCTCGGTTGGTGAATAGGCAGGCCCGCTTGGTTGGTGGTGTTGGGTTGGTGTGCGCTGCTGCGTCTCGGAGACTCGCTTACAGGATCCTCCTATCCACGCTCCGTCTCTCTCCTTCCCTGCGTCTCTTCGTGGCGGCTACTGGGGCTGCCCATCCATGTCGTATCACATTCACCGAGGTGGATCCGATTCGCATCGCAGTACACTCTCCTCTGGTACAGCAGCACCTGGATGTTTGTCTGACAAAACATGCGTGCACTCCGACCTCCTTTTCTAGCCCTCAAAAACTTTCTTTTAACGTAAATATGATCTTTTTCTGAATAAATTGTAAAATCGGTCCTTTCATAATCACGACCGGCAGGTGTTGTCCTTTCGAGCTGGGGAGCACGACAGTGAGGTGGACTCGACTCCACTGCTGAGGGTCTGAAAACCCACCGAGGTTCACCGTCGTATCTTTCGTTATCGGGAAGGCAATCATTTTTACAAATTTATTTGAAAACGTTGGATTTCTTTTTTAAAAAGTAGTTGGAGGCTAGAAAAGCCAACATTTCGGCTTCCTTTGCGGCTCCACTTGGACCGCGACTTTGCTTTGCTGGCCTCCGATAAAAAGTTGCTTTTTCCTTAAAGCAATAGGATTTAACTTAAGCAAGCTAAGCTAAGCTAGCCTCCCCCAACAAAAATACTGACAGTAAAAAAAGCGGCTTTCTTTCTTTCTTTCAGGTGGAAAGGCAGGCCAGGCCGGCACAGGAGTGGAGTTTTTGTGTTTAGTTTGGCAGGCCGGCACACGAGCTTTTGTGTTTAGTTGCTTGTAGTATCTCAATCTGACAAACCGAAAGTCGATGCAGGCAAGCAAATCAACTGAATCCGTTCACGCCATGTTGTGCTTAGCTACTTTGCGCCTCTCCCGACAACTTGCACACTCCAAGCATTGCACCTGTCTAATTAGCTTCTTTCCTTTCCTTTGCTTTGCTTTCGGTACACATGCATAAATATTTCTGACGGCAGAGAAATTAGCACGTCGATCGATCCTTGGCTCTCCCGTCGCTTGCTCTTCTTTGATTCAGCACGTTACTTACAGGTTATTATTAAAGAGCCGTCTGTAATCGATCACCTTAAATCACCGGAAGATATGGAGAAGATTATTTAGACAGAGGGTCGGGCACTACATCCAAACGTCATTGGCACAACAAATTAAGAATGATAGAGCAAGCTAGCTAGCGCGCGCAATTAAGGACCACATCGATCCATCACCTGTTGCTAGCTAAATCCAAACTGAAGCCCATCCCGTGCAGCATTCCTGATGTGATCTGTCAGCACCTCTTCAGTTCAGGCTTTTCATCCATACATACACTCCTGTAGTCCTATAGTTACATGATGGGAATTTTTTTAATAATACATTTTGTAAAAGGAATTGTGATATTAATACGCGTAACAAAAAAACTACAAAAATAATTCTCCGTCGCCGAATGGTGCGGCGAAATAGGTGTAGTCACCAAAGAGGTGGACGAACACCCTATTTTCGCCATACCGTATGGCAACAATTGGTTAATCCAGTGGTCAGCGTTGTATCGACAGCGCCGCCAGAGCAAATTGTGACACGTGCCTGTTGTCGCCGTACCGTGTGGTCACAATAGGTTGTCGCCATACGGTTTGGCGAAAAACCTAATGTCGCCACACGATACGGCGACGATACCGGATAAAACGCCTTGGCCGCCATCCGAGAAAAATCGTGTAGGAGCCGGCCGAAGAAAAAGAGAGAGCAGAGCGATTGAGCAGGCACCAGTTGGGAGAGAGGGAGAGGGAGAGAGGGAGAGAGAGGAGGAAGAGAGAGAGAGGAAGGAGGAAGAAAGAAGAGGAAAAAGAAGGAAAAAAGTAACATCGTAACTTTTTAATTGTACTTGTTAGTTCTTTAGGAAAACATGGTAAGATAGTCATATTAGAGAGATATTTAGGAATATTAGACGTAAGATTCTTATTAGTTAGCGAGTGATAGTAATATTATAGTTTATGTTAGAGTTAATTTAATTAGTATTTCTCTTTTAGGTTGGCGATATTAGATGTGTACTATAATATTGTACTATTGGTAGTAGAATAGTTAATTAGCACTGTTTAATTTAGATTAGCAATATTACATGTTAGTGGTGATCTAAAAATTTATTTTGTCGATGTCGGATCCAGTGAAATTAGGGTATATTATGGCGATGGTGAAATAAAAAATAGGTAGAATGGTGTTGATTTAAGTAGCTTTCCAGTTACCATGGTTGAGCACTCGTTCCCTAAAAGTGTTAACATTCATGATATAAAGTTTTGGTTGACCCAATATTTTTCCTTGGATCCAAGTATTTACCCTGTTACTATCTAAATCTTATTCACGCGTAGTACGGGTGATCCGGCTATTTGGGAGTTGAAGAAAATAGATTGGACATACTTGTGGCAGAAATGATTAAGGTAGTACAAGGGATCTCGCCTTGAATATGTAATACTGGTGCAGGTTTGCCTTAGAGAAGAGGTGGATATCAGTGGTGTGGGCGAGAGCAGCATATCGACTACAGCTAAACAAGTTCAGACAGTGGTGTCGGTTGAGGTAGCAGCGATGGATGCTAACAGGGATGCAGCAAACGCAGAAAGTCAGACCAATGAAGGGGAGGAGATCGAGCAACTTGTTGATCATTTGGAGTGGATAGACCGTATAGCGATGCAAGATGAAGTTGAAATATTGAAGTGTAATGATGGCATCGGCGAAGATGAGGAAGGGAGATGATGATGATGAAATATATGGTAGTACTGGGGTAGTGGATGTACTTATCCCTGACGAATAGAACAATCAAAACAAAACTGGTATGGAAGTTTTGTGGGGCCATGAGTCGTGTTGGGAGTATGGTACCAATGCCATTCGGCTAAATCAAATATTCCTGAATAATTCTAAATTGAAGTTGGCAGTGAAGCTGTGGGTACTGTCGCAGCAGAGATAGTTTCGGGTTGTCTTGTCCAGACTAGATAGATACACAGTGAAGTACAAAACCGATAGATGTGAATTCGAGTTCATGCATACAAGCGAAAGTGTGAGACGTATTGGATTGCATCACGAGTAAAGGAGCACACATGCAAACTAGAAAATGTTCTGGTAAAACACCGTAACTTGAATGCGGCTTTAATTGCTAGCGTGATGTTCAATGAAATCATTGAGAAGCGGGACATTGAGTGTTCGTATATTTAAAAAGCAATCTTAAGAACATTTAAGTACTAGATAAGTTACTCGATGGCCTAGTGTGTGAAGCAAAAAGCATTAGAGAAGATATTTGGTACATACAAGATTTCGTATTACAATCTACCTCGTGTGCTTAATGTCTTGAAGCAAACTAACCCTGGTACGTACACCGCTTTTAAAGAAAGTGAAGCAGATGATAATGTGATCTTGATATTTCATCGTGCTTTTTCATTGGGTCCTTGCATTGCGTCATTTAGATACTGCCGTCCATTGCTTTGTGTTGACAGTACATTTTTGACTGAAAAATACAAGAGGCAGATTCTAACGACTATTGCAGTTGATACGAACAATCACATACTTCCATGGACCTTTGCATTTGTTGAGGGTGAGAACCGAGATAGTTGGTTGTGGTTTTTCGGACATTTGAAATTCGGGGTAGTTGATGATCGGCTCAACGTATGCATCATTCATGATCGTCACAAAAATATCCTTTCGACAATTAAAACTCTACAGGAGGATTTTTTAATAGAAACGGCAGGAGCTCTGCCCATTCATTAATTAGTGCGAAGAGAAGTACATGATAATAAGAAATTCATAATTGGATACAACTTGAGTCGGAGACTGAAAGCACGCAAACATACTGTACCTGAAATATGGACTCATAGGGACCAAGATTAAACGCTAGATAGAGGGAAAAGCCGACGCAGTCCTCATAGGCTAAAATAGGCGGTCCCATCCTTCCAGCTGGTAGGTCTAGCTGCTTTCGATTTGGTGTTGCGGCCTTGCGTGAGTAGCTCTCGTCCAGTTAGCAACATCCTGAACTATGCGATAGAAAATTGATTGTGCGGAACTGTACTCATTTTTGAAAATCCTTACAATCCTCTCTTTCCAGATATTCCAAAAAGAATAATTCAAAGCCCCATCCATCTTCTTGCGAAATTTTTTTGTCAATCCCTGTGTAATATCCGCCCACCAATGTGCTGGCCGCATGCCTGTGGAGGGGATGTGCGGAGGTAGCTGCATCAGTATGACTTGCAGAACAGGTGGTGCATGAGACATTTGGGACAAATTTCTTCAGGCAGTTCAGGAATAAAAAACTAATGAACCTATTTAAGAGGTTATGCAAGTAGAATCAGGCACGTAAGTTTAGCGCGCTATTGGCCGAGTTGGATAAGCACACTAGTGCACATATCGAAGAGATGAAGAAGCAACCACCTACGCAGCACCTATTGGGGAACTCGATCCTCCTAATCTGAGGAGATGATCATCAAGGAACATAAAGTATTTCTCGCACTGGATAGAGGCGGAGCCTCCAGAGAAGTAGGCATTGCTCCATGACACTGGAGGTGCCAGGTTAGTATAGTAAATTAAGATATTTACGGCAGTTGAACAAATGGGGTTATTGTACTAACTGATATGTGTTGAACAAGTTTGGTGTTATGACAACGAATATAGCCGAGGTTTACAATTGGGTCATCATAGAACCTGAGTAAAGTGGTGTCCATATTGCAAAAGTGCCGTCTAATATTATTGAGGCATAAGGTGACAACTTTTGGTCTGAACCTTGTGACATTCGACGACCTCAAGGCGCATTTACAATATTAGCGTCAAAGGTATTTCAGGGTGTGCGAAATAGTCGACCACCCTTTTACTACAGATTTCTCTATGAGACTTTATAGGGTAGTGATGCTGCCTGATTAGCATGCAGAGCATATTAAAGTTAGTTATTTTCTATTTGTTCATCCTACTAATATTTTTAATATTATCTATAAGTTCACTAATTCATATGCTCGTCTTGTATGCTAATCATTCCTAGAAGATAAAGAGTTGCTAAACAAAAATATTCTAGAATTCATAGCGATGTATATGCTCTTCGGTAGAGGCGTGATGCCTGGTTCGTGCAGAAGATGTAGAAGAGGATCTAACTAGAGGGGTAGAGGTCCCACCCAATACTGTTGTAGTAGAAGATTCAAGAAGATGTTCAACCACCACCAAAGGATGATTTGCTCCTAACTTTTTAAATGACGATAACAATTTCATATCACCTAGATCTTGACGTTCAAGCACTATCACAACTAGTCGTTGAAGCACTACTACAACAGGCCATTCATGCAATAATGGAAGAGGACGTTCAACCAGCACTGAAGGAGGGCTAGCTCCTAACCATACAAATGATAATAACGATTTCATGCCACCTAGATCACGGACCTTATGTTCTCGGAGTCATTCAAATCCTGACGATATTATATTAAGCCCTATCAGGTATCTAAACATAGTACCTCATTAGGAACCAATATACCCCTATTGTTATTTTGATCATACCCTATTCCGACAACCATATATTAAGCCCTATCAGGTATCTAAATATAGTACCTCATTAGGAACCAATATACCCCTATTGTTATTTTGATCATACCCTATTCCGACAACCATAGCCATAGAATGTATAGTTTTGTAACTTAGTTCTTAACCAGAGGCATGCACCTATGTTGTATTCCAGTTTTATGAATTTCTTCTGTATTTTAGGTGTTGTTCACATGCTATTCTATTGTAGTTGTTGTACTTACTGTACTTTGTAATATCAATGTGGGGTTTTATTTAATATTTTACTATGGTTTATCGTCAAATTTGTCGCACACCGAAAGAGAATGAGGAACAACGAAATTTAAATTTTTTGTCAAAAAAGTAACCGATAAACAATTTTATAAAATACTACATGAATTATAACTGATAAATATTTTTTTTGAATTTATTAAACCCTATTTTTATCTCTAAAATTCTAGCAATTATCAAAATAACACTGATTTTTAATAGTTAATGCTCACAAGTTACAGTGAATTTTCAAATGAAATCAGTGCAAAAATATCTCTCTTAAATTTAATTACCTCAAAAAAATTTATAATTTATTTTGTGTCCATACTCTGTATGAAGTCTAGTAGTCGCCTTACCGTGCGGCGACAATAAGTTTTCGCCAAACCGTAAGGCGATAACCTATTGTCGCCACATGGTACGGTGATAACAGGCACGTGTCACAATTTGCTCTGACGGCGCTGTCAATGTAACGCTAATTGCCGGATTAACCAATTGTTGCCATACGGTATAGTGAAAATAGGGTGTTCATTCACCCCTCTGGCGATTACACCTATTTCGTCCCACGGTTCACGACGGAGAATTATATTTATAATTTTTCTGTTTCACATATTAACATCGTAATTTTCTCCTATGAAATGTATTATTAAAAAAATTCTATTGCACGCATATTTTCCTTTTTTTGAGGCAGCGATGCGTGCATGTTTGGTAGCTTTATAAACTCCGTTCCTAACAAAGATTAATGTCAGTGCATGCTATGTAACCTGTATATGTTAGTGTCATACTATCATGGTCACTCCCGTACATGAGCCAAGATGGGCGGGCCAGCAAGTTGTGAAGGGATGGCAGTATATTTCAATTGGCAAGGAATCAAACAGATCGAACAAAGCACTAGCCTTTCTTCCTCCTCGAGTCTCTGTATCCCCATCTTTCTCGCTACCTTACCTATACCGAATTCCTTGCTACTTCCGGTCTAAGTTCTATCCAACACTCTTGTTAGAATAACGACGCGCAACACATATGAAAAAGATCAAAACATAAAAAACAAGAGACACGAATTTAACATGAAAAACCTTTACGAGAAAAAAATCATGGGCGCCAACCGGCAAGACTTCACTATTTTCTGGAGAAGTTACAAAACGCTGAGAACCAATCGCTCCGAGCGGCATACAGGAAGGAATATATAGATGATGGTGGCCTAGATCAAACTTGGAAACCGATCCATAATTGATCCAAGTCTACCGGCGACGAACCTCCTCTACGCTCGCGAAGTTGGCTTTATCTTTGAATTTGGATCATCAATTTAACAGCCCTTTGATTACTCCTCAATTATATTACCAGTGTAATAGGTGTTAGCAACAGTAAACCCCGTTCGGAAAGAGGATCTTAGTTGTATTATTGCGTGCTCATATCACCGCGCAACTGCTGCATTCGAAACAGAGTTCACTGCTTTGCTTCCGCCCGGACAGGCGACATGAAACCTACATCCAAGAGGCGCTGGCCTGTGGGTGGGTGACGGCGGATGCTTTGGGGGAGTTGCAGTACGTATTTATGAAAATCTGCTTTTGTTTTTTTAACTAAAAAGCGGTTGTAATTTTTTATAAGAGATCCTTTAACAAATAGATAATTTTTCTCAGCAATAAGTTATAAAATTTTTTTATAAAAGACCTTTAATAAATAGATAATTTCTCTCAGTAATAAACTGCAAAAGCAGATCCAGTCCAACTTTTATATTTTGGCCTTTGTTAGTTATGTATGGCTTTTGGCTTATGTCAAAAAACATTTAAAACCTGAGCTGTTTGGGGGAGTTTAATAGCTTTTCAGAAACTGAAGCTGGCTTTAAACCTCAAACAGAGTCTAAGTCTAGGCTCGGACTTCAACTCATACAAGCTCAAACTTAGCTCATTTAACACCCTAGTTGCAGCTCTCTCTCTCCCATCCATCTTCCCAATCAAAACTTCCAAATCAGAAATTTAAACTAGATATTAAAAAAATCCAACTCGATTTTGAGAAATATAAACTTGATTAAGAGAAATCCGAGCAAAAAAACCTCCGAGCGACGGCGGCTAGGAGCATATGACTCCTCCTCACTTGGTATTGCGCACCAAATGCTCCGTAATAAGTACTTGGGTTCAAAGTCTTTGGTCCAAGTGGAATGGAAAAATAGAGATTCCCACTTTTGGTCCTGTCTAATGAAGGTGAAACACGACTTTTTCCGTTTCGGAACCTTTATTGTGAAGGATGGAACACAAGTTCGCTTTTGGGAAGACAACTGGATGGGTGGATCACCTTTGAAAAATCAATATCCTTCCCTATATAATGTTGCCAGACCGAAATTTATAACGATTTCAGAAGCATTAAGCTCTTCACATCCAAATCTCGCTTGGCGTAGAATCCTCATTGGTCCAAATGTGGTTGTTTGGACTGATTTGTTAAACCGCATTGAACAAGTTGTTCTATCGCAAGGTCAGGATATCTTTTACTGGAACTTAACCTCAAATGGCCAGTTCTCAGTTAAATCCCATTATGCTGCCTTAATGATTAGAAACATACTCAATGAGAACAAAAAATTATGGAAATTAAAAGCTCCGTTAAAAATTAAAGTTTTCTTGTGGTACTTACGCCGGGGGTGGTGCTAACAAAGGATAACTTAGCTAAACGAAGTTGGAGGGGTAGTTTGACATGTGTTTTCTGCCATAAAAATGAGTCAATCAAACATTTGTTCTTTGAATGCCGTTCGCTCGATGCATTTTGGTATGTCCTTGAGTTGCAAGCCCAGGCTAAAACAACCTCTTAGTGTGGAACATCTGTTTGAGAATTGGCTCGAGAACTACAATAAAGATTCAAAATGCTTATACGCTTGGAGTGACAATGACCTTGTCTTGGTCACTTTGGCTTCTTGAAAACGATGTGATTTTTAAAACAAGTCTTTGTTTTCTCCTTACAAGTTATCCATTCGTGACTTCTTGGCTCTCGGTGGGCTATTCTGCAGCAGGGAGGACTTGCGGCGTGGATAATGCAAGGGTCACAACTTATGGTGCATGCGGTCAAGGCTTTTTTCTCCCAGGTGCATGGGTGGCGGTCTAGTCTTCGGATTGCGGACCACTAGATTGTGTCTGTTTTTTTAACTTTCTTTTGTTATACGGCTGTGTGTTCTAAACAGAAGCTGGAAGTGTGCTAAGACTTTGTATTTTCTTGATGTACTGTTCTTGGTATTAATACAATTACTTCCTTTATCGAAAAAAAATAACAGCGGTTCTTGGCAACTGAGTTGTATAGAAAATACCACTATTACTGTACCAACGTCGTCAACAGGATTGAGAGAAGCGTGTTTTTTTTAAGGGTTGAGAGAAGTGTTTAATTTGGATGAGCGGGCAAAGTCCATCAGTTGAAATTTCAGACTGCATTTTTTTTATATATATACGACGCCTGGATCCACTGTCTCGGCAGATGATGAAGCTATATAGTACTCCAGTCCAGTATAGGATTGGCGTAGTGTATATGTTGGGAATGCAGCTTGCGTGCCATGGGGGTATGCATGTATACTAATTAATTTTGTGCTAACTGTACTGCACAAGGCATGTATCCCAATTTAACAAAACTTGATTGAGCGAGGACGGCATGTGCGGAACAGATCAATCCAAGCCTAAATAATTTTTTTTAAAAAAAATTAAGTGCAGAAGCTCTGTCATTCATTTCAGAAAAAAAGAATAATACAGTAGTCCCCGATAGACAAAAAGGTTACCGACCACCAGCTTCCAAAAGGGAGACACCAACAACGGAAAAAGAGTTATGGGAACTCTCTCTAAAACACCAACTAGAATAATTAACACCGTGAGGATCAACGACAACATGACCCACACTCACCCAACCTACAACAAACAGAGTCTAAAGCTGCAAGGGGAAGCTGACGGTAAAGATCTGCACCTCAGGACCCCACACATGACTGGCCTGCAACACTTTAGGGCAACGTTCCTCGAGAAAAAAACAACTCAAAGCTCAATCCACCTACATTCGTGGTGAGCTACACCGTCACTCACACCACCGAAACCACCACCCTGCAGTTGCAGACAAACCACTGAGGCCACCGCTTGGCGCTCGCATGGCCGAACTTGAAACCACCACGCACTACAGGAAAAGTACTTATTCTCCACGGCCAAAGATATGGTAGACGGCCAAAATAACCCGTCCACCAAAACTAGATTAAAGTCGACGGCCGAAAGAATAGCCCTCCACTAGATTACTGTTTTTCCCTGTAGTGACGTACATGACTTGTTATAGTCGTGAGCCCCGCGTACGTGCCTCCGTGAGGCCGGTGTGCATGCAACCCAGCCGCGAGCCCCCACCGGAACGATTCTTTGCTGCTCACGCTTTTCACCGTAGCCTCAGCTGACTTGCTATATATTGTTCCACCCATTGAGTTCCGGGAACGTTCGCTTCCTTGTGCCGCCGGTGGTGTCGTCCTCCACGGCGATCTCGACGGCAAAGACGCCTTCGTCGACGACCGCTGCAACCACCAGCACGTTGAGCCTACCCTCACGCACGGACAACGTGCCCACCTGCGGTCTCGACTGCAGCCACCGCCGCCGACGAAATTAGGGAGGGAGGGAGGGATGGCAGAGAGGGGTTGCTCGGCTGAGAAGTTCGGCGTCGCCTTGGGACGGACGGCTCAGGAGACGCTGAGAGTATAAGACCAAAGGTAGGGGACGCAGATTCTCTGCTGTTATGATATCTGCCGTTGAGTCACTGACGTGTGGGCCTAGCGCGCGGGGGGCCCACATGTAGTCACCCAACGGCAGACATTATAACGGCAGAGGATCCGTTTCCAAAGGTAGGTGCCTCTTGGAGCGAGGCCATCTCATCATCCGTCGCTGAGAGTACAAGCTAGCTAGCTAGTGAACAGGAAGTTTTAAAAGAAGCCTGAATACCAGTCCGTACTAGATCGATCATGTCTCGTAACGACTTTTGTCAGTGCCATATCTCTCCACTAATGTTCCAATCTTTGCAATGTCACAGGCAGCTGTCCTGTCCTAAGGTGCGATCTGATCTGGACCTGTCATCATGCCCACAAATCAATTTCCAGATCAAACTCGTGCATGGTGCATGCGTAGCTGTTTTCTAGCCCAGAAGGCGAACTTCAGATTCAGTCCACCATACAGATCAATGCTTAAATTGCTTTGTTACAAAATTAACAGTATCAGCGCGACATGGATCGGCAATGTGAAGTCGAAGATGAAAATTAATGTATGTATAGCGAAACGAAGATGGATGCATATAGGTATGTAGCAGGCCGGTGTTGGTGGAGGGTGACAACCAGAGTTTGCTGGCCTTTGGAGTATTCAGTGCTGCGATCGAAACATATCGGATATAATTAACAAGACGACGCGATACATAGCAGCTAGCTAGATGGAGCGCATGAAGCAGAGAAGAATAGTCAATCACAAGTCTGATGCAAGAATGATCGATTGTTTTAATTCCGGAGTATTGATCGAATTGATTTGATTGGTTGCTGCAGGTTAGTTAGGATGTCTCCCTCCGATGAAGGCCGGCTAGCTGCATGCTCTCACACACTCAAGTGAACTGCATGCAGATGTGGAGTACACAAGATGGCACTGGCTAAACAAACAAATAGATAAACAAGCCTGAACTGAAAGTAGCTTGTCTCTACTCTTCTTTGAGAGAGGGGGGAAGCCTGCAAAACTAGCAATAATTTGCCTATGAACATTACATACAGGGCATTCAGTTCAGTCATTCATTCAGGTTCTCAGCCACCTCTAAGCCTGGGCCCTTCTCCAAATTAGGAGTACTTAAAGTCTTGACTGAACGCCCGCACTAGCTAGAGCTGGGCTTGATTAGAGCCCTACTGCATCTCTGAACTGAATATGTCTCTGAACATCCAACACAACACTCTTTACAGATCTAGGACGAAATAGTTACTAAGCTACCTGTGCCCTTCTGTCCAAATAGCCAACTTACCAAATTATAAGCTACCTGTGCCCTTCTGTCCATATGATACTAGGGTGCCACTGCACTAACTGGACCAAATTATAAATGGGCCTGAAACTAGCGCACGTAATTAGCTAGCCTAGAATGGCATCTGCATTGTAACTAAGCTGGCTCTGAATTGTATTGCATTGTATTTTATTTTAGCCCAGTTGATTAGCTAAGCGTAGAACTGGGCCTTGGTTAGTTGTGCCACGGTCGATCAGGAGAATACGGAATGAATGAAATCAGGATAATACTCGGGATCTATTTGGAACAAAGAAATTTTGGAAGAAAAATGGAGGATTGCGATTCAAAGAAAAAATTTCCATACATGTTGTTAGATTCATAGGATTATATTTAAGGAAATTCATTGAATAAGAGTTTTTCTATAAATTTTGGAGAAAACCAAACATGAGCTCCGATCTGCTGTTAAAATTTCCTTTGAGAATTCCTATGCATTTTCTCTTTTTATCGCTAATCAAGTATATCTAAACATATCTTTTGAACAATTAATTCATGAGACTTAAGAAATTATAACATTTCAATCCCATTTTTTTCTTCTGTTCTTGTTTTCAGATTCACGCGTTCTACAAAGACCCAGTAATTAAGCAGGCATCCATCCATCTCGATCTCGATCTCGATCTCGATCTCGATCAATTCAAGCTTTGGACTTTTAATTTGGTCAAAGTGAAGTCCAAGCAAACACGGATGCATGCACATGCAAGGATATAGAATTAAAACTGAGTAATTTTATATATTCGGTCACTCCATAGCAGGAGTAGCAGCTAGCAGGATTAGCTGGCGACTTACCAAATTGTTTTTAGCAACATCTCTTAAATTAATTAGGCTGGCCAGCTGGTTCGTAACAATTAATCTCTACTATTTCTAATTACGAGTTGGTAATGATGATCTATTCTCCCCTCCTTCCAAAACCGTCATTATCCCGATCTTCTATACATTGGCGAACGAAGAAAGTTTTAATTCGGTTGAATATGCATGCATGTGTGATCTGCGGCGACTGCACGACCAATTCTTTTTCCATATACTACACGCATACAACTTCTGAGTTACCATGTGCCTTTGAGTTTGTAAATAGGTACTTGGAATTTGTATGCTTCGATGAATTGATTTAAACATTTAACTATTGTACATTCAGAGTGAACATTATTATTCAGATAAAGTTAGTACTTTTTGTAAATAAATTTTTATCATAAATTAATTTTCCGTTACATCGCATGAACACATAACTAGTTACTCCTAATTGATACTACGCCCTCGCTCTCCTCCCCGTGCAATACATGGGTGATGTATGATGTGTTGATTCTGTTGTTCCTGAGCCATGAGCAAAGAAATGGAGCGTACGTACGTACGTATATCTTGTGTCCTGTCCTGTCACAATTGAATACACTGGTACTTGCACGATGTAGTGTATAGACATGCATGTATGAATAAATATGCAGGGCTTTCGTGCGGTCTTCCATTTCGTAACAGCTAGCTAAGCCTAGCCTAAAGCAACGGCGCGAGCAGCTAGATTTATATATCATGTCTACATGCACGTCCGCCGACGAAAGAACAGGAGCTAGCTGTATGCATGGATTGAGTATATACACTGTACATGCATGCGTCGTATCCCCTACAACATCCACAACGATCGATCCAGCGTTATTCCGGTGGTGTTTTGCCGGTCCATTGCGGCAGATTGCACACTTTTTTTTTAAATAGCCGAGCCGTGAATATATTAAGAAGAAAGAGAGGTGCATTGGTTTTGGATATTACATGGTAAAAGATACTGCATCTAAGGTAGAGAGCCGAGTGATATGAAGCGAAAGAAAAGAAACAAAAGGAGTGAGATCGCTAAGGTAGGCAGCCTAGGAGATTTTTAAGGTGCTTTGCTCCTGCGAACACTCAGTTTGTAGCCTCATCTTTGACCGACTGTACAATTTCATCATGGGTTGCGAATGCCGCGTGGAAAATTCTACTATTGCGCTCTTTCCACCATTGCCAGCAAGTCAGGATGACTACAGTTTTGACGCCTTTCCGGAGGATCGGTGGACAATCTAGCAAGAACAGGTTCCATTGTTAGAGATTCGCGAGAAGATGTGATTGTTTTGGCTGTAACGATGGTATGCGAACCCAGCGTGCGACGGACGACCACAGGTGTTGAACTTGGGGACAGTCAATGAAAAGGTGGAGAACCGTTTCTAGGTTTCGACATCACATTGGGCAAAAATATTGGTTCGGCCACCCTCTGATCTACAATCATTGTACTGTCCATAAACGATTTTGTTGTGCGAGCCAGAAGATGACCTGACAGTGCAGAGGTGCCCACGCCGACCAGATTGTAGTTGCAAAGGATTTGTGGATGCTGCCAGTGAACTGCATATGATATGCCGATTTAGCTGAGTAGGTGCCTTCAGAGAGTGCAACCATGTGATGACATCATTTGTGTTTGGTCGAAGCGACATAGATTGAATTTTGATCCAAAGACGAACATATTCCTGAATCAGTTGCGGATCAAGATTGTGCCGTATGTCTTGTATCCGGTTGTTGTTTCGCAAGATGTCTGCCACCGATTTTGTTTTTCTCTTGAAGTGTTTGTATCTGGTAGAGACACAAAAGCAGGGCCCCCCCAATCCTCCCGTAAGTCCATTAGTATCCATCCAAAATTTTATTAATCCTATCAATTAAGCCCCCATTAAGTCTATTTGACAATAAAATATTGGCCCATATTAGCTAATAGATATGTGATCATGTAAGTCTCTTGATCTCCAAATATATCATGTATGCTACATCATTTTGATATATGTAGGAGTTAATTAGTAGATGATTTTATGGTGCAGCTCATGTTGATTTTCTTATTATTTACACTCTATGGAAGTTAGTATGTGCATGCGTATATATATCATGCATGCCGTAGTATTGTATGATTTATCATTAGTGGATTGGCCTCCTCTATGCTGAAATCCTGGCTCCGCCACTGCTTGTATAGGCATGGCGCAGCAGATTGCACACTTAGCTTTCTGCTAAATTAATCGATCGTTGGATGGATCGATGCATCCATCAATATTGTTCCTTCATGTTAATAGTATATATACTAGCTAGTGGCTTAATTAATTACAACTCCTACATATACAGACAGAGTCTTTGCTGGTGAGATGATCCAAGAAATTAAACGGGCCGGATCAACCAGACAAAATTGCATGTAACGTGGCGTACGTATGTGGAGTAATTAATAACTCGGCCAAGTTTATATATGTTGCTTGCTTAGTCGGAAAAAAATTTTAAAACTTGCTTTTGTCCGAACAAGCCATGAGCATGCATCTATTTCTGCTCGTTAATTATGTCCTCGATCTCCTCCTCCCGATTAATTTTTGTCAAACTAACCTAGCCGATGCATCTGCGTGTCAGTAGCGCTAGTACCCCTACGTACTTGGCAAATAATATATATATACTATGAATGTTTTCGTGGCGTGATACGTCGCGTGCATTGTTTTTTTCGCAAAAAAAATTTCGTTTTTTTTTTCAACGGTGTTTTTATTAAATCATCGAGAAAACACGTGAAACGGTTGAAAGAATACAAACGCAATCATATTTTTTTTGCATTTATCTGGGGTCTTCTCATGAAGGATCTGTGATTGTGCTAAATTAAAAGGTCCTTTTCGTGAAAAAAGCTGGAATGATCCAAACATAATTACGTTTATTTTTTGTATTTATTTAGAATCCTTTCACGAAAAATTCATGATTTTTCTGAACCAAAAGGTCCTTTTCGTTAAAAACCGTGGAAAGAATCTACACGTAATTACGTGTTTTTGAGGACCTATTTATTTAGGATCCTACTTTGGAAAGTGACGTGGCTGCCACACAGCCGCAAATTCTGCAGACTATAATAAAGGTATGATATTTTTTAAAGAAAAAGAAAGAATTCATGCTTTATTAAGAAAGAAAGATAACAAGTCGTGGGTCCTTTTTTAAGAAAAAAACCGGATCCGTGAAAAACCTCACAAACAATTAGCACTAACCCCAAAGCACCACTAAACAATCACACCACTCGAAGGACAATGACAACTCACCGTAAAAATAAAAATGAAGAAGTACAACAAAGAACAATTGTCGGAAAAAGCTACTCGTGGTGAAAACTCGGTTGAGCAATCGCATCTTTGATCATCGTGGCCACTTGCTCGAGTTCTAGCGATCCCTGGAAAATGCGTTGGTTTTCTCTAGCCAAAGGTTCCACGTAGTAAATTAGAAGGCCGAAATCTCGTCTTCTTGATTTATCAAATAGGGCTCTCGATCCTTCCACCACTTGTATATTGATCCGCTGTGATTTATGTTATGACATCGGTCCAACTTCCCCATCGTAAAAGACTCCAAACCCGCTTAGCGAAAAGCGATCCTTGCAGAGATGAACTAGTGTTTCTGCGACGATTGCATAGATGCGGTGGCATTACACGCCACCACCTTCTTGATGGGTTGTCCGCAATTAAAATTTTGTTGGATCAGCGTCCATGCGAAGAATCGACATTTGGGTTCCGCTTTTTTCCATATCGGGCAAAACTTCATTTTGCGATAAACATTTTGGAATTGCACCATGTATGCACTTTTTGTTGTGTATTGTCCATCACCGTCCAACGCCAAGTTATTTGGTCTTCCCTACTTTCATCTCTCGATTCGACTATTGCCTCAAGAGTGCCACAAACTCCCTAATTTCTCTTATCGAAGTTCCCTGCTCTGCAGAATCGAATCCGAGAATTATTTTCCGAGGCTTGATGGATATGGCGTTTTTTCGTCTCGCGATCTCGAAAAGACTTGCAATGTGGATTGGTGCTTTCCCCTCAATCCAACTTGATCTCCAAAAATCCGCGAGTTTACCGTTTCCCACCGTGACCACTGTTGAGGCATTGAAGAGAGCAATATCGGTTTTGTCGCATGGCAAGTCTAAACCCGTCCAGGCCCGTTCATTGTTCTTCCACCTAAACCATAGCCAGCGAAGTCTAAGCGCTCTGCTAAAGCATTCTGTGTCTTTAATACCCATCCACCTTTGCTTTTAGGAAGACGGTGATCTTCAGTTGATCAGCAAGGTGTCGCTGCTACAACTTTGCTATAGAGAAAGGTATAATTTTATCGATGCATCGAATTAGCCACTTTTGTGCAGGAAGACCGCTGTCATGTGATATATTGGTTTACCGACTTAACACCGACTTAACAAGTGTCTCTCTTCTCTAGTAGAAAAGTTTCCTTTCCACCGCTTGATCTATTGCTTATTTTGTGAATCAGAGGTTGAATTTCAATCCTTCTCAACTGCCTAAAATGCAATGGGAGGCCGAGGTACTTCCCTGGGAAGGATGCTAGTTTCCCAGGGAAAACATTCAACAATTCTTGTAAGAGGTCATCTTGGCATCTGATAGGGTAGATTTCTGTTTTGTTGATGTTGATCTTTAGACTGAGCTCTAAAGAAAGTGTCAAGAATTTCGCTAAGGGCAAGTGAGCCTCGCCGCTATCCGCATTAAGAAATATTCGGCGTCATCTGCAGAGTGAGCAACGCAATCGGGCAGCCAGGGAAGTACCGGTTCGAGGATTCATTGTTTGTTTCGCTGCTAACTCGAGCATCTTTTGAAGAGGGTCAATTGCCAGGATGAAGAGGAGTGGAGATAAAGGATCTCCCTGTCGAACCCCGCGCGCATGATTTATTGTGGTCGTGGGTTGACCGTTGATCAAGATCCGAGAAGATGAGGTTCGCAGAATTGCGGCAATCCACTCTCGCCAGATACGACCAAAGCCTAAGGCTTGGAGAACTTCAAGGAGATATGCCCAGTTTAGCGAGTCGAAGGCTTTTGAGATATCCAGCTTGATGAATAGAGCCGGCGTTCTGTGAGCATGAAGTTGACGGATTACTCTTTGGACATATAAGAAATTATCATAGATACATCTCTTTTTTATGAAGGCGTTCTGTGAGATCGATACCAATTCATCTAGTTTGGACGCAAGCCTGTTTGCCAGGATTTTGGTGATTATTTTCATGAAGCTATTTATAAGGCTGATCGGCCTGAAACCTTCCAATCTATCCGCACTCTCAATTTTTGGGAGGAGAATTATGTGTGCATCGTTTAACTTGTGAAGCTTTTCATGACGGAAAGTAATGAAGCCCGTAATCGCCTCTACCAGATCGTTTTTGATGATGTGGAGACATTTTTTGTAGAAAAGCCCAATAAATCCATCCGGTCCTGGTGCTTTTTGAGACGGAAGGTCCTCTGCATATGCTTGGTCACTTCATTTTCCGTGATGTGTGCGTCTAGATCTCCGAGGTCCTCGCATAATATCCCAAGAAATCCCAATTGAGGGCTTTGTCTCTAGCCCCATGCTCGCCCAAAACCCTTTTGAAGTATTGGTAAGCTTCATTTAGTTTATCCTGTTGGTTAACATTATTCTCGTCTTCTCTTTGTAGAACGCGGATCGATTAAATCGCCTCCTTGAGCTAGCGATAAGGTGGAAAAAACGTGTGTTGGAGTCTCCCAATCTGATTTTAGTTATTCTGGAATGTTGTCTCGCTCTAGATTTCTGTATTGCTGCGAGGCCGAAAAGCCTATCTTTGAGACATTTTCGCAGATCTAGTTCACTTTGAGATAATGAGCGCCTTTCTTGCGAGCATTCGAGCATGGTGAGAGTTACTCGTATGAGGGCCGTTTGAATTGCTATCTTCGAAAACGTCTTTCTCCTCCAACTTTTTAACGCCTTAGCGGTTCTGTTCAATTTGACGTGAAACCTTAGAATGGAATCCGACGTGTGAACCGGCTCTTCCCAGGATTGAGCCACCGTCTCCTGGAATCCCGGCATGGAGGCCCAGCAAGCTTCAAAACGGAAGCCTCTATAGTACTGAAAGTTCATATTTGTTTGCATGAGAAGGGGGCAGTGGTCCGATGTCATAGTTGCCATTGCAGTCAGGTCCGCGTTTGGGAAGCGCTCGTGCCATTCCGTTGTTGCGAAGAATCTGTCGATTCTTGTCATTGTGGGTTGTTCTTGCTCATTTGTCCATGTGAATCTTCGTCCATGTAGCTCTAGCTCCAATAATTGCAGTCTATTAATGGTGTGATTGAAACGCTGCATCATTCTTCTATTTATGTAGCCTCTGTTCTTCTCACTCGCTTGTCTGATGAGGTTGAAATCTCCTACAATCAGCCAACTTGCCATGACCGTTTCGCGCAACGCTTCTAACTCATTTAGAAAGCTTCGTTTATCTTCATCTGCTTGCGGTCCATATACCCCTATGATGTCCCAGGCTGACCCATCGGAGCGTGATGTTAAAGTAGCAGTTAAAGTATTTGGAGTAGTTCTAAGGTTGTGCAGCTCATAAAGATCATCAGAGACCCCCAGCAAAATACCACCAGAGGTCCCATTGGAAGGAATACAGGCAGTCTGGTTAGCTAACCTCACTCCTAATGTTTCATTTAGCAATCCTGTAGTCCAATTGGCAATTTTTGTCTCCTGGAGGCATACAATCGTAGCACCAGATGATAGAATAAATTGTTTGATGCTTTCTCTTTTTGCTGGGTTGTTTAACCCTCTAACATTCCAAGAGAGGATAGTACAATTCGATTGCATAATCAAACTTCAACTCTACTTTAAGTTGCCCCTGGCACCGAGAGAATCGATAGCATGAATGCAGATAACATGCCCACAGTCGCACACGAGGAATAGCTAACATGGAGCCTGGAGTACACAGGTGAATTCGAACTGGAAATGGAAATGTTCGGTACAAAGTCCTATTGGACTGATCTAACCCAGGCAGGCTAACACAATAACAAGTTCGATACAATGGCCAGATGGCCCATGACAGTTCCACACCACTGAAATGCACTGCGACATACATGGCTATCCATGACCGGCACTCACCAGGAGACTGATAACCACAAACTAACGACAATCTACCAGGATTCTGCAACAACTCATTTTGTAGCATGAGAAGAAAAAGCAAATCCTGCTGAAGGGGGGGCGCTACTGCTCAGGCCCTGGGACGATTTCCATCCCGCGCGACCATCTTCCCTTTGTGCGGTTTCTTGGCGCTTTTCTGCATTGTGACGCCCTGGTTCACCAATTCAAGAATCGCTTCGATCTTCTCCTTACTGAGCGGCTTCTCGAAGTGGCTAGCTAGCTGCTGAAAACATTCATCCTGTGAGTGAACACCATTTGTACGTTGATTTTGCGCTGGTGGGGACAAGTCTTTAAGTTTTGATGCTAGAAGATCTTGGGCTAACTGCATTGTTCTCTTGCCGCCCCCTATTCTTGCTTTGGCTTTTGATGCTATTCTTACGCTTTTTCTTTGTGTAAAGGATTTAGTAATCGCACTTTGCTTTACCGCATTTAATGGTTGTAAGTTGTTGAGGCATGGCGGCGTTTGCATGATGGGGTTATCTGGGTCGTGTGAAACAGCAAGTAAAAATTCTTCTAGCCCCAGTTGGATGTTATTTCTTGTGTTGTCTGTAGCCTGATCATTTTGTGTTGTGGTAGTAAAATTGTGTTGAGCTGTTATAGTGGCATCCGACATTGTCGCTTGCCGCGTTTGAATTTCTGCTGGTGCTTCTGTGGGGGGTTGTAGTTCCTTCTGAGGTTCAGAATTCGCCCGATTATGTGGATCAGTTGACCCCAAAGTAAAACCGGTTTGGTTGTTTGGTGGAAGCTCATCTTCCTTGTGTACCTCTGGTCAAGGCAAATGAGGACTATGTGATCCATTCAGGGATAGTTGACCCGTAGCGTGGAATTGTACAGAGAGGTTAGAACATTCACTTCCTTTTGTAAAGCAAAGAGTTACTTGGACAGCCTTAGTTTTGGATATTGAGCAAAGGAGCTTAGCTAAGCATTTGAAGAGGATTAGTGATTTCAGCCTTTTTTTGTTCTTGCAGTGAACCGTTTGGCCCAACCCCCGATTTCGGACCAAAAACAGAAACATTCTGGACTATCTGAGAGGGAAACAAAGGGGTTCTATTTGGACTAGTTGGCTTGAATGGGTCGTGCGTTGGGTTTTTCAGACAGAACCCGCCTTTCAGCCTAGGAATATGGTCCTCAGGAGGATCATTTTGGAATAGCTTAATACTAATGTCTCTAGTTTGCTGGGCATTGGTTTGTGGCATTGGAGCTTCAGCGGTTGAGGGGCAAGACAGTTTTTCTACGGCTGACTCAGACTGTGGCGTAAAAGTGTGAGGAATTTGAGATTTTTGCTCAACTAGGCTGCTGAGATGCGCCGGCTGATCGGATGATGGCAAGGCTACCTCCCCACCAGTCCCTAACAAGGAACAACTATATCCGTCCATATATTTTGCTGTCCAAAAAAATTATATTCGTTCACTCCACCGTAGTATCGATAGCCTGATCTATATCACTAGAAAATTATGGTCCAAGAAAAAAAATACAAAGCATGAAGAAGAGGAGATTGTCTCTTGCTGCCAAATATGCGATCTACGCTTGGCCGTGCGCGAGCGCCCGAGTACCGCAGAAAGAAATGTTTGATTCACAATTAATGGGGTCTCATCATTTGTTGCTTATGCATATTTACTGAATTTTAGATATTCTTCATGAACAGGTCAGCATATCAGATTTTGGTCATGATGATCTATATGACATCTTTGGAGACATTGCATCCAAAGGGCTTTCGCGTCGATGAAGAAATTACCAAACTATGTGGTCACTGATCAGACTCTGGTGAAATCCTATCTTGCACTATTTGTCTACAGGTACAATTATCACGATGGACTTCTTGTTTTTAAAAAAAAGACTTTATGTTTTTAGAACTTTTGTGACACAATTTGCACTTTCCTCATTCGAAAAAAAAACAATTTGCACTTCGGTTTAACAGCAATGATAAGAGTAGAGCGATCTATATTGAAATTCTTTTAGTCCCATAATGGCATAAAATGGAGTCAACATTGAGCTAACATATTATGAGTTAGCTACTCTATGAAGTTTGTTAAAAAAAACAAGGCTGTCTATTGTGCTCATCAATATTTTGAAAATTGATACTGGAGTACAGTGTACTTAGCACTATGTTGCTACGATTTCCTAGTTTGTTATTACTGATTATTGATCTGGTACTAGATCTGGGTGAAATATTGTTCTAACCGCTAAGGACTAAGGTCCATGGAGCCTGCTATACTAAAATACATTCATCTGGGGGCCAATCAGACACAAATATATTTCGTCTGATTTCTGGTATAGTTTGTTTGTCCAGTTTTTTTTTTATTAATTTTGTTCAAAGAATATTGTGAAATTTATGTGTCTACGTGAATGAGAAACGGTGAGCTCATCCATTATGAATTTATCACTAAATATAGTCTAGGACTAGGTAAATAAACTGGTGCCTCTCCTGTCTGTAGAATCTGGTTACGGGTGATAACCAGCCAGCGAAAACTGTTCTTCAACCTGAAAAAACGGCTCATTTTGGAACGTTTGGATAATGAATGCATGAGAATATGAGATATGCTTGTTGTGATGAGAAATACAGAGAGGTGCAGCAACCTCCATGTTTATGTAGTATTAGAGGCAATCGCGATTAGCAATTTGCATACCAAATTTGTTCTGCTACTTAATGCAATGTGGTTGGTATTTGTTTTGGGACTTTTTTCCCTTTGTTTTCAACGTGTTAATGGTGTACTTCTTCATTCCTGTAGGATATTGTAACCGGTGAAACGGCGTTTATTGTTGCAGTTTGTGTCGGTATCAACGACATTGCTTCTCAGTACGTGACCATGTACTGAAACCATTTGGCTGACAGATATGACAATGTCTATTTATTTTTTTATCTAATGGATAGGATTAATTAGAATTTATTTATACTTTCTCTGGTAGCAGAGTAGTGAAAACACTCTTAACAAATCAATAGTTATGTCTGATTTTTAATGCTCACTATATACTAAAATTTCTCTAATGTTGTTGTCCTGGTGATGATGTTTCCAGCATCAGTACATCTCTATTTTCCTCAGCAAACTAGCTAAGCATTTCTATCTTCTTCTCAGCCGAACAACGAGAAAAAACGGTTTTCTGCTAAGAATCTATCCGGTCTTCTTGAATCTCTTTTCTTAAATAAAAAAAGCTTTTCGTATCATTACGTATCCGCTGTGTGGCGTGTCATCGCGCTGACACATCTAGTATTCTAGAGCCTTAATGGTAAGAGCATTCTATTGGTAGTAGAGTACGTATATCATGCATGTTATCAAAAATAAGTAGGATACATATGAATAAAAGAAACCATGCGCTTCTTGCTACTAAGAGCTTGTTTGGTAGGGATTCAGCTTCTCCAGATTCTGAGAATCTGGTGAAGCTAAAAATTTTAGCTTCACCAGATTTATGAAGCTGGAGCTGTAAGTACATTAAGAGTGTTTAGATGGATCATCTTGTTTACATTTTAGACTAAAAATATGAACTTAATTCACTTTATTTTAACCTATAAGTTTCAGATCTCAGGTAAAACTGGAATCTGAAACTCTACCAAACAGGCCCTAACTACGAGTACTCCAATAGGCAGATTCTAGCGGCAACTTATTACAACTGCATGTTATTGGAGCTTTTAAATTTTACTTCTAAATACATGTTATTCTATAATTTTAAGATAAAATTTTTACTCCTATATACTCATTCTCTTTAGCTATTTCTGATGCTATTTACTACTCTAGACTAGAGTAACATAGACCATCCATGCAGAGAACAATAAGCGATCTAATAAAAAGGAGTAATACAATCTTTTATACGTATATATTGGTGGAAGTGTAATATTCTATAATAACATCAAGCTTTCAAATTTTGCTCCTAAATACATGGCATCTACAATTTTAAAGTGACTTTTTGAATTTTTTTCTGAGTATACCCATCCCTTGTAGCTATTTATAATGATATTACTAATATGGACTGGATTAAGAAACACCGTGCAAAAAACAATAAAAATATAATGAAGCCTAATATAATCTTTTGTACGTATGCTTTGATGTAAGTATAATATCCTATAAAAACATCTATTCGGGACGGCTTAGGAAACTAGGGTGGTTACCTTGGGCCATGCATATAATGCCCCTCCTAAATCCTGAAAGATTGCCGGCCTAGAAGCGATTTGAGCCGAGCCGGCGGCTCGGCTCAAAATTTTTTTTCGCGATTTAGTCCTTTTGTAAATTACGAATATGTCCTTCGCGATTTTTATGAGAGGAAGATTTTTTCCTCTAGATTAGTGTTTGGGTCCTCGTGCGCCATTTTCTGAAAAAGAACCTCCCGTTAAATTCAAATCGCGAACAAGCCCTTTTCTAATTTTTAAGGATAGCGACAGTCCAAAAGCGTAACATTGAGTCCTTACTCTTTCGTCTAGGTCCTTTCTCCGTTTTTTCGGGAAAAATGTTTTTGTCACTAGAAATATATGTACGCTCTATCTCTAGACTTTTTCCCACCTCGATTTCCCATCTCGATCTCTAATATTTTTTAAAGCATGTATTATTACTCCACAGACGCGTCGGTCTTTGATATTTTTTAAAACATGTATTATTACTCCGCAAACGCGTAGAGTGTTAAGCTCGACAAAAGAAGGTTTTCATCTCTTTTCCCTCTAGACTTTTTTCCCACCTCGGTTTTCTAGCTCAGTCTCCAATATTTTCCAAATAGTTCGTCAAAAGAGATATTTCTACAGCTCTATCCCTCTACTTTTTTCCCCCGTTTCGCTCATTATTTCGACGATTTAAAGAATAACACGCCTCCGAAAAAAGAAATCCTCTGAAAAAAAATGATGCATGCGGCGTGTTATTCATGTAGTCTCTAATATTTTTTAAAACATGTCCTTTCTCCGTTTTTAGAAGAAAAAAGTTTTTGTCGCCAGAAATATTTGTGCAGCTCTATCTCTAGACTTTTTTCCCAGCTCGATTTCCCATCTCGATCTCGATATTTTTAAAACATGTATTATTACTCATGACAGCGTCGATCTCTAATATTTTTAAAACATGTATTATTACTCCTGACTAAGCGTAGAGTGTTAAGCTAGACAAAAGAAGGTTGGCATCTCTAATAATTTTTCACCCTTTTCCTCTAGACTTTTTTTCCCTGCGGTTTTCCATTTCGGCCTCCAATATTTTTCAAATAATTAAATGAAAGAGATATTTCTACAATTCTATCTCTATTTTCCCCATTTCGACGATTTAAAAATAAAACGCCACCGAAAAAATAAATTTTTCCTCTGGAAAAAGCGACCTTGTGGCGTGTTACGCCATGAAGTTTTAATATTTTTAAAACATGTATTATTACTCGTGACGCATAGAGTATTAAACTCGACAAAAAGAAGGTTGACATCTCTAATAATTTTTCGCCCTTTCCCTCTAGACTTTTTCCCCGCCGCGGTTTTCCAGCTCGGTCTCCAATATTTTTCAAATAATTCGTCGAAAGAGATATTTCTACAACTCTATCTCTCTATTTTTCCCCCATTTCGCTCATTTTTTCGACGATTTAGAAAATTAAATGCCGCCGAAAAAAACATTTTTCTTCAAAAAAATGACACGCGCGACATGTTACGCCGTGGAAAATTTCCTAGTTATTGCATATATAGCATGGCTAGCTTGTGCAGGGAGCTAGCTAACTTTTTGTAAACAATGATGTATGCATGATATATGTAGATACTCTTTTGGTAAAAAAAAATATAGTTGTCGTTATATACACACATACATGCATACACAGAGTAAAACTTTCAAAATTTTGACTGTTAATATTTTTTTAAATATTTAAATTAGATACATGAAAATCATATATTTAGATTTGTCCCGAAAAATGCTTTCATCATATTATAATATTGTTGGGTTTTATAGATATATTATAATATAAATTAGTGGTTAAAGTTGTGTTTTAGAGACTACGCTGATGTCGAAAGCGATAGCTATTTGTGACGGGCGGGAGCAGCACTGCTGTTTGTGTTTGGCTACAAGGAAATAAAGGAAAGAATAACCGCCTAATGGGCCGGCTGGGCAGTGGCACGCATTTTAAATTTTTTTGAAAGAAAATGGCAGGAGCTCTGTCTTGCATTAAAGAAGATTATCAGGAATATAGCAGAGAGTTTGAAATAGACACCCCATAACCGCTTATGAAACGAGGACAAACAACAACAGAAATTGGCGGAAGACCTAAACGGATTTTGCGTCTATTCCGACCCCAAAGCATGACCCTTGGAGGGTCAGCTTTTCAACCAGGAGAGCCTATGGCGGAATAGGAAACACCTCAACCAAGCTATGGATTTGGTGTGTGTACTGCCATCCTTCGATTGCGGATGTCATCTACCGCGGCGCTAGCAACGAAGTCGACGGTTCTGTACTAATTACTGAAGATCCTGCTATTCCTCTCCTTCCAAAGGTTCCATGCTACATACATAAAGCCGTCCGCTTGTTTGCGATGCTGACGCCGAATCGTGGTACGGACCGATCGCCACCAAGCCGCAATGTCTAGCTAGACCAATGCAGGTTGAATGGCGATGAAGTTTATGTTCATGTAGAGAAAGACCTTTCTCCATACCTGTTTTGCGAACGGGCACAACAGGATGAGGTGCCTGGATGACTCTGGCTCGATTCCACACATCGCGCAAAGAGCGCTATGCGGCCATCCTCTAAGAGCCAGTCTATCAGCTGTGAGAATCCTATCCTGCAGGAATAGCCAGGCGAAGAATCTGCATTTTGCTTCAGCGTCGGCACGCCAAATCATCGTGCAGTTAGGATCTGTCGTGGCGCCAATAAACTGTGCCCTGTAAGCTGTCCCTACCGAGTAGTCCCCCTGCTACGTCCATTTCCAGGAAATACTGTCCTACACATTCGGTAGCAGCTGAACCCGTTTGAGCGTCTGCCAGAGCTGCATGAACTCCAGGATCTGGGCGCTAGAGGAAATCCTCGCAATGGTCACAACCAGTTCCTAGAAAGAAGCTCGTCCTTGACCGATCCTCCTGTTCTCCGGACTAAACGATAGCAATTTGGCGCGATTTCCTGTAGTGACCTCCTACGGAGCCAATTGGAGTTCCAAAAATTTGCAGTTTCGTCATTCCCTAAGGTGATCTTAGTGCTCGCACGGAAAAAACTGCGATCAGACTCGTCACAGGGAACCGCCATGGCCTGTTACGGTCTGTCCAGGCATACCATAGCCATCAAAGATGAAGAGCCCACCCGAAGGAGATTAGATCCTTAATGCCGAGCCCTCCCAAAGCCTTAGGCCTGCATACCGATTTCCAATTGACTAGGCAGTGCCCTTCGGAGCAATCCTGCTCACCTCTCCAAATGAAGCTTCTATGAATTCTGTCAATTTTCTTTGCGACCCATGCAGGGAGCGAAAATACTGTTAGGTGGTATACCGCGAGAGACGTGAGCACGGAGTTCGTCAGAACCATCCTGCCCGCCCTAGAGAGTAATTTTCCTTTCCATCCCGCCAGCTGTTTTCTTACTTTGTCAATGAGAGGTTGCAGGTCGGAGCGCTTGAGCTTGGTAGGTCTGAGCGGTAGACCTAAGTACCTGCAAGGGAAAGGTTTGGATAATGCTGGAAAATCATGAATGACGGTCGCCAAGTCTATAGTGTCGCACCTGATGGCGTACACCTCACTCTTGTGGATGTTGGTGTGAAGCCCTGTGGCCCCTCCAAAAATGTTTAGCACCCCTGCATTAAAACTAGCTCCTCCCGGATTGGTCTGACGAAGACGACGACATCGTCGGCATAGAGGGAGATCCTCATTCTTGGAGACGTGGCAAGCAACTGCGATAAGAGATTCTCCGCGGCCGCCTTAGAAAAGAGACTCCGCAACGGGTCCATGGCCAGGATGAAGAGCATAGGGGAGAGTGGGTCCCCCTGACGCAGCCCTCTCCTGTGCTGGATCGACGGGCCTGGAATTCCGTTAAGAAGGACTCTCGATGAAGAGGATGCAAGAATTACCGAAATCTAGTCTCGCCAGCGACAGCTGAATCCCAGATGACGTAGCAGCTCCAAAAAGAATTCCCAGCTGACGGAATCAAAGGCCTTTGCTATGTCCAGCTTTACGAGGAGAGCCGGGATTCCTTTCCTGTGAAGATCGGAGATGAGGTTCTTCGCGAATAAAAAGTTGTGGTGGATAGATCTCTTCTTGATGAAGGCGGATTGGTTGGCAGGCACCAGCTGGTTGAGATATGGTGCAAGCCACATTGCTAAGATCTTGGAGAAAATCTTCCTCACACTATGAATGAGATTGATAGGCCTGTAATCTGCAATGGAAGTAGCGTCCTGTTTCTTAGGCAACAGGACAATGTTGGAGGAGTTGAGAAGGCGCAGGTTCCGAGCATTTAAGCTGCATAACTACATCATGGCGTCCATGAGGTCATTCTTGACTATCTCCCAGCAAGTCCTGTAGAATAATTCCGAGAAGCCATCCGGTCTTGGAGCCTTCTCGGGTGGCATTGAAAACACCGCTTCCTTCACCTCAACCAGTTGGAAAGGTTGGTCTAGACTGCTCAAGTCGTGTCGAGGAATGTCCAGCAGCTCCCAATTAAGAGAGTGCTCCCTCTGCGTTTTGGAGCCCAACAGGTTGAAGAAAAAATTGTGGATCTCGTCCTGCTTGCTTTGGTGATCTTGTAGCACGCCCCTGATAGTTGTGATGGCCTGGATGTGATTTTTCCGTCTACGCGTATTTGCTTTGAGGTGGAAGAATTTTGTGTTCGCGTCCCCTTCCTTAATGTAGGTCATTCTTGAACGCTACCTAAACCTAGCTCTTTAGATGGCCGCAATTCCTAGCAACCTGTGCCGGAGCTATGTCTGAAGGTCGCTTTCATCTCCGGACAACTGCCTCCTCTCCTACGATGGAGAACTGCATGCGGAGGTCCCCTATAATTTGGCGGCTCCACTCCCTAAGAGTCCGTGCAGTTCTTGATAGCTTTATGTGAAGCCTGCGGAGCGCATCGTGCGTGCTCGTCACCCTGGTCCAGGCCTGACTTACAGTTTGTTGGAAGCTAGACATTACGGTCCAGAAACTTTCAAACCTGAAGAGAGAGGGTTTGGTAGTTGTTATCTGTCCTAGGAGGAGCAAGGGACAGTGGTCCGATACCAAGGACGACAAGGCCTGTAGCCCGCACTGTGGAAACAGAAGGTCCAAATCATTTGTGACGAACATATAATCTATCCTTGTTTGGGTTGGAATGTCCCTGTCATTGGACCAAGTGAATCTCATGCCATTCAACGGTAACTCTCTAAGTTCTGCGTCATGGATTGCAGTGTCATCCTTCTCAAGACGAAGACGATGCTCAGCTGGAGTGGCTGCCTGGAGTGAAGTCTTCTGCTTCAGTTTCCCAACACTGCGGCTGCGGGCGTGCATCGCCTCCAAAGTCCATGGCTCCATGCTAGCTGCATCTACTCAAACTCTGAAACTGATCATGAATGCGCGGGCCCATGGCCGCAGACCATACCTCGATGGAATGCCAAGCTTTACAGTAGTAATTCAGTCCCTGCCATGCCCTGTCGATGCCGCTAGTACAGTACAATGTGCTGGGGCCAGATCGACCGAGTTTAATTAAGCTGAATATATCAGTCTCCTCCAACTAATTTCAGTCGAGTAGTGCTAGTAAAGTTTTGACAGCTAATGTCACTAGAATTAAGGATTGACAGCTAATGCCACTAGAATTAAGGAGCAACTTTCTGTCCTTTGTTTAATTCTTCGGTGTACAGACAATTTCCATCCGGGGTCAAAATTATGATGATTCCAGCAAAGTAGAGTGAAAAACAGCAGACGAGCTTGGCAATACTAAAACCCAGCTAGTGCCCCATTGCCATTGATTGATTCATTAGGGGTGCGTTTGGTTGGGTATACGAGGATGAATGGGATAGGATGGTACAAAATGGATGGGATGATCCTGGATAAGATGGTACAACGAATGTGTTTGGTTGTCTGAATAGAATGATACAAGATTTTGTTTGGTTACTTAGATGAAATGATACAGGATAGTACGAGATGATGTTTGGTTGAAGAGATATGATTGGATTGAGGGATGAGATTGGCTTGAGGGATGGTGAGAGTGAACGATCCTGTCCTGAATCGATTGGTTCAACCAAATTTCCTAGAATGGTACAGCATTTCTTTGGAATATTCTATGAATCTGTACCATTTCATCCTGTATCAAATGGTTCCGTTCAGCCAACCAAATGCAAAGACAGAACCAAATCCTGTACGGGACGGTTCGGTTTACCCTCGTACATCGTCCAACCAAACGCACACTAAGTGACCGTACATCCAACCAAACGCACACTAGGTGATCGAGTCATAAATACTGGACAGACAGATAAGGAAGGATAGATACAGATGAGAAGATGTGGGACTCAGTTCGATTCCCTTCCGGTTTCTTTTGTCTATCTCTTTCAACAAATAAATAAGCGCATATATAAATATATATATCCCAAGGATTTCTGTTGCTTCTTTCCATCTCTTTCAATAAATACAGATTCCAAAGTTGGTTCCGTTCAGATTAACCTGTTACGATTAAGCTGAGTCAGAGAGAGCGACCTTATTTACCCCGACCCGATCAGATCCGACGCCAGATTCATGGGCTGATTCATCGAATTAAGGTAGTCAACTCGGCTGTTGGACTCTTCAATCAATCTTTGCTGTAGATTATTTTCCCCCCTTTCCTGTCTTTTCCAAGGCAGGTCGGGTTTCCTTGTTTACCCGTCGTCGTCATCGGTAGAGAACAGAATTTACACACAAAAACACAAAACACGCAAGCAAGCACAGTACCAACATACTTATGGCGCACACGCAGACACAAATCCTAAATATATATATATATATCCAGTTCCAGTCAGTCGGTCGCTTCATCATATCGTTTGCATCTCGAGTCCTGAGAGCCTCTCGCGTCCCTGTCACGGCGCAATCGCAATGGCGCCGACGTCTACCGGGTTGCCGCTGCTGTGCTGCACCGCTCTCTTCCTCCTTGCCGCGTCCTCCGACGCCGCCGGCACGCCGGACGGCTCCGAGGAGTGGGGGTATGTCCAAGTCCGGCCGAGTAAGATAATCTGGCGATATCGATCATTCATCGTACAGTACAATTGCTTTGCTTCTTCTTGCTGCTCACTCGCGCGCGTCCCTTGTGCGGTTGCAGAGGCGCACATGTTCTGGTGGCTGTACCGCAGCCCGCAACGCGTGAAGAACGGCACCGCGCCATGGCCGACCGTGCTCTGGCTGCAGGGAGGGCCGGTAGGTAGCTAGTCCACTCTTCTCATCTCAGTTTCACACCACCATTGAAATCGAGAGCTTCTAATTCCATCGATCGCAAGCAGGGCGCGTCCGGAGTCGGTTACGGCAACTTCATGGAGATCGGGCCGCTGGACACGGACCTCAAGCCCCGCGCCTTCACCTGGCTCGCCAAGGCCGACCTCCTCTTCGTGGTTGGTGACTAGAAATTCTTATTGCTTGTTACTAGCTAGCATGCCAACATCGATCGATATGGTATGGTGAATGCAATGCCAACGCAGGACAACCCCGTGGGCACGGGCTACAGCTTCGTGGAGGGCGGCGACAAGAGCCTGATGGCGCGCACGGACGCAGAGGCGGCGCGCGACCTGACGACGCTGCTGTGCGAGCTCTACCGGAGCAACAGGTGCCTGCGGGGGAGCCCGCTCTACATCGTCGCCGAGTCCTACGGCGGCAAGTTCGCCGTCACCACCGCTCTCGCCGCGCTCGAGGCCGTCCGCCGCGGGAACCTCGCCGCCAAGCTCGGAGGTCAGGCAGCAACCACCTCACTGTACTTATTATACACGGCACGGGCGCGCTGCTATGCATACGATCTTGCTTCGTCCGACAGTCGTACGATGCGCTGAAGTCACGTGACTTTGGCCACCATCTTCCTTCCTGCTCGTGTCGTCGGCCAAGGAGCGGCCGCTGCTGGCTCATCGGCGGCGGCATGGCTCTAGTGGCGATGGGGGCATTATTGATCCTTTTTTCTTCATCTTATGGGCAATACAATATTGCTGCCTTAGTTCTATCATCTATGGGGAGAAGATTTTTCTTTTCCCTCACGCACGTTTCTTCTCCCCACATCGACCATACATGAGCCGGGGAAAAAATTTTCCAGAGAAATTGGAGAGTCTATTATGCCATTACAGATGGAGACATGAGAGAGATTCCATGCACTGGCACTCTGTTCCTGTTCGTTTGGTCTAATGGCCGAGCCCTTGAGCTTGCGGATTGGATATATATTTGGAGCTGAGGAAAGTTGCAGGGAGCTGGCTGGGGCTGGGAGGGAGATGAAGGCTGGTGGTGAGGCGCGCGAGGCCTACTATGATGGCCTCAACCCACGTGGATCTGAATTAATCGTGTACTGACGTCGTACAGAAAAGAGATCGTGTGTGAAGCATCTCCGTGTACTCAATCGTTTATGTATCTAGCTAGCTATCTGTAATACGTACGTATCCTCTCTATACACGTATGTATTCATGTACTAACTATGTATTCTCCTACTTATGTACATACGCGCTCGCAGGTGTGGCTCTTGGTAATAGCTGGATTTCACCGGAGGACTTCGTGGTGAGTGGCTGAGTGCTACATTACATGCATGTATACAGTCGATCAACCTTTGTGCGTAATTGCAACTGTTTGATGATACTAGCTAGTGCAGTGCAGTGCAGTGCTGTTTTGATTTGGATTAATGTATTGGCTTCTGGATTCGATTCCGCTGTGTTTGCAAATTTTATCAGCAGCAGGCAGCTAGCTTTTGATTGAATTGAATGGATGGATGGTACTGACTAGCTAGTGCGTGTGCAGTTGTCGTGGGGGCCGTTGCTGTACCAACTGTCCCGGCTCGACGAGAACGGCCTGCACCAGTGCAACAGGCATGCGCGTTTAATTTCTTCTCCTCGCGCGCGCGCTGTTAATGGCCACCGCAAGTTTCGCCGCCTTGCTTGTTTGATTAATGAATCTCCCAGCTGAAGATGAGCAATGCAAACCTGTATGCAGGCTGGCGAAGCAGATCACGGAGCAGCTCAAGGCGAAGCAGTTCCTCGACGCCGAGAAGTCGTGGGTGGTCCTCGAGTCCGCCGTCCTTAAGAACAGCAACTCCGTCGTACGTTGCTCGACCATCACTGATCATCTTCCCTAGCTTCATGCTGCTGCTACCACTAACAATCTTAATTTCTTCTCCTTGCCGCACGTATGTTGCTGTTAAATCTGGTGTTATGTAATTGTGATCGAGGTCGTTGTGACACTGCAGAACTTCTACAATTTCCTCAAGGACGAGTCGTCAGAGGACGCATCCACGACGCAGCACAAGAGATCGCTTGCGTCCTTCAGTAAGAACGGCTACTCCAAGTATCTCAGCTCCAAGGTCACAAGAGAAGGCGGCCTCGATGGCCTCATGAACACTGTCATCAAGAACAAGCTCCAAATCATCCCCAAAAATCTCAGGTACACTTCAAAATTAACCTTGCACTCTGAATTTGTCACTGACTGCGCGCTAATTGTAGTATGAACTTAAATCTGTTCTGTCCATTCTGGTGTGCAGCTGGGTAGAACAGTCAGATGATGTGTTTGAGGCTCTTGAAGGAGACTTCATGAAACCAAGAATACATGAGGTAATTGTATTGCATCTGCTAGTATTTTCCAATAATTTCCCACTGCAACTAATTAAACAAATTACTCCTGCGTTATTAGTAGTAGTAACTTTCACTGAGCCTCGTGTGGAACTTGATGCATGCAGGTTGATGAGCTCCTCAAGCTTGGTGTGGATGTTACAATCTACAGCGGACAGGTAGCAAAACTCCATGCATGACTGGCACAGGCACAGATAGCTCTGTCCGAGTGCTTGATGTCTGCATGTTCTTGGACAGATAGATAAACTTGCTAGTTCTCACTCGCAGCCAAAGACCCAAGCTTACACTAAGTTCTGACAGATGAATGGCACAGTGTTGTGGTGTGCATGCGCTCAACACATTTGTCTGTCAGGATGGGGCGCCGGCCAAAAATTGGCTTTTGTTTGTCCGCCCTAGTGTTGCATAGTATCACATTCATACAAGCTGCCCAGCCGAGTGGCACGTGCTCTGGGATCTCAAGTGGAATATTGCACATGACAAAACAACCAAGCACATGGCTATGTACTAGGTGATAGGAGATTCAGTGTTTTCAGTACAGTACATGTTGCACGGCCGGATAAACATATACGGTCCGTGAACAACGCAGGGTATCAAGAGCTATCCAGTCCAGATCGCTAGTTGCAAGCTAGATGTGGTGATGTGATATCCTTCCTAGGCTAATCACGGGCATCGGGACTGGAATGTTAGCTCCATGCTGTCTTGTGATAACTTTTGCTTTAGTAAACTACAAAAGCTACTTCTATTGTGAAAGAAAGACACAACTTAGAATTAGAACAAGCACCTGAGTCCTGACATGTGACGACTGTCAAGTTTGTCATTAGTTCCGTTCTGTCCTCTGCAAGTATTGATAATCAGTAAACAAAATGAGTTTTTTTTTAGAAACTCTGCAGATAACTAGCTGAATATCGAATCATGCGTTGTGTATAATGAGGATTTACTTTGGCTCTTGCAGCTCGATCTGATCTGCGCAACTAAGGGAACACTGGATTGGGTTCAGAAACTAGAGTAAGTGTTGAAACTTGCGCAGAATCCACTTTCCTGATCACTATTTGTTTTAATTGTTCATGCTTGTGTACTGTTCTGTCAGGTGGGACGGCCTAAAGAACTTCACAAGCTCACCCAGAGTGCCGCTCTACTGCAATGGGGATGGAGCAGCTGGCACCCAAGCCTTCGTCAAATCCTACAAGAACTTGAAATTCTTCTGGATACTCGGAGCTGGACACATGGTAATTGACCAACCTCCTCTCTTCCATTAACACCAGATAAACACGTCATTGTTGCAAATTGTGGTGAGCTGTATCTGTATGCTAAGAGCATCATCCACCCCTGATGCATGCAAATGCAATAATTTTTGTCCAGCCCTAGCCATTAGGATTTGGACAGGCTCGATCCTGTCTCTGTGTGAGCTGGAAAGAGTGCGCATTCATGTAGTAGTTGGTGAGAGAGAGTTTTCAAGGATTAACACCACATGCACAAGAAATGCTGCAATGTTTGTCTGTGAGAGAGACAAGAGGCAGGCAGGCACACGTGCAGAAACAGTGATAGATAGGGAGGGAGGGAGGGAGGGAGCTAGGACAGGCAGGTGAACTATTGTCATGGCTTCTTCAATGTGTTTGTGGAATGCTACTAAAATCTAATGCACAACTTTTCTCCTCTCGGTGACAGGTGCCAATAGACAACCCTTGCTCTGCACTGAAGATGCTGGGTGACATTACACAGTCTCATGCTCAGTAGAAAGAAAGAAAGATGACACTACAGGGTCACACCAATTGAAGATTCTTTCCTCTTTATTTTTCTTCTCCTTTCACTTCTTTTTTCACAGAAAAAAAGGGTGATGATAGGATTAATGAGACAAGAAAGATACTTAAGAGAGAGAGAGAGAGAGTGATAAATAGAGAGCTGTTTGACTTCAAATTATAGTACTGGGGCAGCTGTGTTTTCGGTGACAGGGTACACTCAGAAATCAAAATTTATTGCATGCAGCTGCACAGTGCTGTTCACTGAGTCATGATCTGACCTGACCTGCTTCTTAGTTCTTACTAGTTATTACTACTACTTTACTCGTCTTTTTGTTTGTTACCTGTTCACCGCTCAACATATAGTGCATGCTTCATTGCGCTTATAAAAAAGTGGCAGTGGTCCATATCCTAAAATTGCCCCGTGATGGAATGGCCGATTGAGAACAAACTAGAAAAATTTCAGTAGCAACAATTTCAGTAGTCAGTATTCATCTCTATTGGAAAAAATAAAATAAAATCTTTGATTCTGCATCTTACAGCCATCGCGTTCGATTCACATTAATTGCTTCATGGGCTACAGGCTTTATACCTGAAAACACCATCCAAGAACACATACTGCGTACAAATCTACGTGCATATAACCATACTATCTCGATCGTTTATATTCAAGAATCTCCAACTCGACGTGCTAGGTTACATGTGAATACAACAAGATCCAGGACAAAGCCTCTGAAAATGAGTCCTAGTATCCTAGTGATTTTTTTCCTTCATTTCAATTTGTCCTACTCCTTATCCCAGTTAAAAACCAAACATTTGGCCCCCAAAGGGAACTATCAGGTTGTATCGGAACACCTGCAATTTTCCAGCGAAATAATACCCCAGATTAGTTAGTTCAGTTTTGATGTATACACTATGGGAGCTGATACGGGGGAGCTGATACGGGGTAGCACCTTGTCGTTTATTTGGCGAATTTGTTCTCGGAGAATCCTACAATCATCATGTCAGGTTGAGCCATCGTATTCGGAGCGGTTTGCCCAAGCCTTCCTTAATGCTGGCCTCCATCCAGCAATATGCCACGGATTCCCTTGTTCAGATGAACCCATTCGTGCGCACAATCGTTCCTCGAAAGTATCCTGTGAAGGGTGTCTTCTGCAGGATCTTGCGTGAGGGTTCGAATTGAGGTTCAGGGGTTTGCCCTTCCTCCATTGAATGCCATATCCTTCGTTCCACAACATTAATTATGTCAGTCTCAGACCTGCAACATAGCACGAAAGTTACAAATTAGGACAACCTTGAGTCTTTGACACAATCAGTAATGCACAAGTGTCAGATAAATCAACGAGAAACAAGCCTGAACATTGCTGCAAATTAGTACAAGCATCGACTGGCAAAGAAGCCAAGATATCTGAACGCAGTAATCCAAAAATTATTGGCTAGGTTGATTGTGATGTACATGTTACAATATGAATGATCACACTGAGAGATTGAGAAGTTGCTAAGAGCAACTTGCTGGGAGCATGTGTCTGAACTCTCTCAACTAAGCTCAGAAGTACATCACCTTAATTATACACGAAAAAATATTTACGGGACCAGACGAAGGAATGCATAAAGGGTGTTTGGATGGTCGAACCATGCTAAGCAAAAACATTAAAAAATGATTGTATGTGTGGGCTTGGCACAGTTCTTGGGAGGTTGGAAGGTTCTTGGGGAATTATACAGAACAGTTTTACATGCTGACTTTAGCATCTCATATAGCCACATCGACGTAACTCACACAACCATATGTTGGATCTAGTTAAACTTAGGAAAAGAAGGAAATAGTGGCAGTTGTTATTGTGAAAATCTGAACCAAATACCATAAGATAACACACTAGAATGTTGACCAGGCAGATAATGGAACTAGCATTAATTTAGTGGGTGGCATATTACTGCAAGGGAAAAGTAACTAATGGTGCTTTAGTGCCCCTACCCTGCCAGAGTAGATCCCTTCAAAATGCTCTGAAATACGAATAGACAAGATGGGGATCGTGCAAAAATCGCAGGTGCTAAGTAACAGAGACTGAACGATGGCAACACTTTTTTTTTTTGTCTGGCATTTCGTTTTTTTTTTAAGAAATCAGCAGGAGCTATGCCATTTATTGAAGTAGGGGAGTAAGCAATACAAAGTTAAAAGAGCGCATGAAGGTTGCACCCTAAAACGTTAAGAACGACGTGGTGGGAAAAGAAACAGAGGTACAAAAACATCTTGGGTTTTGATAAACATCATTCGGATGTTTTCTTATCAAAAATCAACCAAATTGTGAACCGTTGGATTTTGATGTGATTAGTGCAGTTAAGTGGGACTGATTGTGATTAGTACAGTTAAGTGGGTCTGATTTTGCTGTGATTAGTGCAGTTAAGTGGGCCTGATTAGTGCAGAACTTAAGCGTTTTGATCTAACGGTTCACAATTTGATTGATCAAAATCCAACGGTCCAAAATTTGGATGTTTTCTTACACAAAAACATCCGGGAGATGACTATACACACCCAAACATCTTTGCGACACCAAAATGAGGCAAGTGATTTGCCCCCGGTGATGTCCTGTCGCTAGGCAAGTGAAATTTGCTGTTAAAATGCCCTTTGTTGATTTGTGACATCCTATGCGATGAGGTCGAACACTTACTGTACCATTTGATATTGGTTATTGAAAATACAACCATTTCTTTCTTTCTATAGGTTCCAAAATCCGTAGACTATAATTCCGTCCACCTCCTAACGGCGTTGCTTCGGTATGCTGTCGCGAATGAACATCCACCATGAAGAAATAGTTTGCATGACCACTTTATTTGCGGCAACTGGATTTGCTTCTATTGGAACACCTAGACCATATTTGCCTTGCGAAGGGGCATTGTAACATTAGATGTGTGGCCGAATTTGGGTTCGATCCACACAGTGGATATACGGTGCAGCGAAGCCAATTTCTTGTTGCTAATCTACTGGTCGTTTGGATCCTATTTTGGATGAGTAGCCATGTGAAGAATCTGCACCTGTTTTCAGTGTTTGCTTTCCAGATTATTTTGTAGTTATGGTCATGTATGGTTCCGTGGAATTGCACCCTGTATGCTGTCTTTATTGAGAAATTTCCATCTATCGTCCAACACAAGGTGATATCATCCTGGATATGTTGTTGCAAGGCTACTCTTTGTATGGCCTGCCATAGGGTTGTTATTTTTCTTAGTGGTACGATCCATCTGCTGTTTTGTAACTCTTCATGCACCGTTTTGTTCTTTCTTCTTACACACGGGAAACATTATGGGGCGATGAGTTTTGGAGATGTTCCTTCTAGCCAATTTGAAGTCTAGAATTTTGTCGTTGCCCCATTTCCTAGGAAAATTGTAGTACTTGCATTGAAAAGGACTCGATTGCTGTCATCACACGGCAACCTGTCCCCAACCCATTGCCTCTCTTGGCCTTTCCATTCTTGCCACAGCCATCGCATCCTGAGCGCCCTCCCAAATTTTTAAAAGTCTTTGATCCCTAGTCCACCTAAGGTTCTTGGTCTACACACCTTTCTCCAATTCACCCAGCAATGCCCTTCCTTGCAAACCTGATCACCCCTCCAGATAAAGTTTCTTCGTAGCCTGTTAGTCTTTTTGGATGCGCATTTTGACAGTGTGAAGGCCGATAAGTAGTAAGTGGCTAGGGACATAAGCACCGAGTCTACTAAGACTAGTCTGGTCGCCTTAAATAGCATTGCTCCCTTCCACCCTGCTAGCCTGGTTGCAATCCTGTTAATAAATAGCTGTATATCTGTCCTTCTTAGCTTTGTTGGCCAGAACGGAAGCCCTAGATACCTGCATGGGAAGTGTTTTATCTGGGCCGGGAATCCTTATAGAACAGTTGCCATGTCCAAATATGCACATCTTATCGGACAAACTTCAGTTTTATAGAATTTTACTTGTAGACCTGTTGCTCTGTTGAAGAGTTGGAGAATAGCCTATATAATCTGTAGCTGTTGCGCTTTCGGTTTTGCGAAGATGGCCACATCATCGGCGTACATGGAGGCACAGGTGTTTGCTGGCCAAGATAGGATTGGTTTGATGAGGTCTTGCTGTGATGCCCTGGCTAATAATAGTTTGAGAGGTTCTAGAGCTGGAATGAAGAGCATAGGCGAGATAGGAACCCTTGCCTAGGTCCTCTCCTGTGTCATACCGATCGGCCCGGATGTCCATTGAGCATGATCCTAGATGAGGAGGTCGCAAGGATGATGGAGGTCCAATCTCTTCATCGCTTTCCAAAGCCGTAGTGTGTCAATAGTTCTAGTAGGTACTCCCAACTTATTGAATCGAAAGCTTTCGCTATGTCCAGTTTGATGAAGAGTGCTAGCACTCCTTTCCTATGGAGTTCATTGATAATATTTTTGGTGCGGAGATAATTATTTTGAATGGTTCTGTATTTAATAAAAGCCGTTGGGTTGTTGGACACTATGCTCTGTAGGAAAGGCGCCAACCTATTCACTAGAATCTTGAAAAAAAATCTTTGTCACACTATGTACGAGACTAATCGGTCTGAAACCTGCTATAGTGGCAAATTCCTTTCTTAGGCAGTCGCACTATGTTTGCCGAGCTGAGAAGGCTGAAATTTCAACTATTGAGATTGAATATGCTGCTCAAAGTCGCATGTATTTGGTGTTCTTGATATGAGCTCCACGAGGCCGACCAGAACCGGCGGCGGCCGCCATACTTGGAGAAGCCCTGGTGACTGTAAGAGGGCCCAGATATCTGGTTCGGTTTATAGAAATAAACTAATGGGCCGTGAGTTTCTTGGGCCTTGGGCTAACCGGTCTGTATGGCTGTTGAATGCTGCTGTTGTAATTCGTTGTTCTTCACTCATCCAATGTGGTGTGGACTGGACTGGAGTATATATCAATCCAACAACCTCTGTCCCTCTTGCTCCTCTAAAACAAAGCTCTCTTCGTCTTCCTCTCAACTTTTTTTTTAAAATAAATAATAAACTGTCTTCTTCTTTGCAATGAAAAAAAAACTTTCTCCTCGTTCACAATTCTTAACAGATAGATAGATGCAAGGTGCATTTTTTCTGGCCTACACTACATGCATGGAGATCTGATCATCACTGTTAGTACGTATCTATCTATTCATGATCTGGTTGAACGGTTCTGTCGGCGGAGCGAAATTGAAGCTCGTCTCGTAAACAGGAGACGGACGCGTGGTTGTGAATACGCATGCATGCAAACGGACGGCCGGGGACCCAACGTACGATCGACAATCTCTTCTCTCCTGGCCTCCCATGCTCGATCCCTGTGGCCTCCACAAACTCAGCTGCATCGTACAATGGCGCCCTAGCCCTTGATTATCTCTCTCACCGACTTTAAAAGCAACGCGCCTGACAGAAACGATCGATCCCCACATATAGCTTGCTAGAGAGAGCGAGCGAGAGACCCAAGCACGAATTAACAAGACCGATCGATCGACGAGCTGAGAGAGACCTAGACCTCTCAACTCCAGCAGCAGCGTAGTCGACCTCACTGCTATTTAGCCAGCTAGCTTAAGGAGAAGAAGATATCAGCACGCAGGACCAATGGCGGCGCCTTCCGCTGACATGGAGAGGATCTTCAAGAGGTTCGACACCAACGGCGACGGCAAGATCTCGCTGTCGGAGCTGACGGACGCGCTGCGGACGCTGGGGTCGACGTCGGCGGACGAGGTGCAGCGCATGATGGCCGAGATCGACACCGACGGCGACGGCTTCATCGACTTCAACGAGTTCATCTCCTTCTGCAACGCCAACCCGGGCCTCATGAAGGACGTCGCAAAGGTCTTCTGAAAGCCTCAACTGTGGCATGCATTTGTTTTCAACACGCGTATTGATCTCTCCACCGGTATTGAGCTTCTTCAGTTCAGGCCGGTCCTTTAATCCCGTTTTATTTATTAGTTTGTTTAATTGTTCATCACCATATCAATTCCTTTTCTTTTCTTTTTGAATTTTCCCGTCTTATTTATGTACACGTACCTTAATTTCCAACCTTTGGCTTTCGATTCGCATGTGCCGTGGTGCTGTTGCTGCCTGCAGGTCGCGTATTGCTGTTACTCTACTTGTGCTGGCTTGTATTGTAATTGGAGCATCGATCGACCAGCCGCATTAATTTAATTAATTTTACGCTCTGGATCCCTACTTGCCTGTGCTTCTTGTGCGAACCTTTTCGATCTAATCTACGCCTTAATTATGTTGTTGGTTGCTCGAGAAAGTTTGGCCCGGTGAAATTTCGGCCTGCAAGTTCAGATAAGCGGAATGGGCCGGTCTGTCTATTGTTCAGGCGCGCGGACGGAAATCTAAACAGAAATTCGGTCAATTTTCTTCCAGCCATTGGATGGAAATGCTAAATAGCAACCCACTCTAACCCTATCCCTTCTCCTGATAGACCACCGCTCCTCCCCCTTCTCAGCGCCGCCGTCGCCTCCACCACTACCACGGCGACGCTCTCGATCTGGTGATACCGCCATCGCCAGTAACCTCCTCCCCCTGCCGCCCACCACCTCATGTGTCACTCCATCACCTCGTCAATCATTGTCTGCCCCCTTGTTACCCATCCACTGTCTCAATCACCTCCAGCCACTCCTCTTCGTTTGCGCTTGTCAACCTACCTACCGTCGAACACCAGGCCCGTAGCCCGTGTTACTACTACAATCAAGCCGCCGTCGCCGTCTTCCATCATGCCTTCACCGCTCCCCACCTCCCTTAAGTTCGGGAGCTCCGGTGAACCCTAATCCGAATCCGGCAAAGCTTTGCGCTAACTCATTACCACCATCGTCGAAGAAGATGGAGACCTCGTCGGTTGGAGCACAAATCTTCAAGCCCCAATCTTATGATAAGAAATTGGACAGAAATTCCAAAAAAATGTACTCAAGGTGGGAGTACATACACCCATGAGTATGGAAACATTTTCCTATACACCCAGGAGTATAAGAAAATGATTCCGTATTCCTGAGTGTATGTACTCCCATCTCTAATATACCGTTTAAATGATGTTGTTATACCTCTTTATCCTTTTGAGTATACTCTAATACTGATTATAAGATACTCTAAAGTGAGTTCGATGAAAAATTTCATTAAAATCCACCCTTTATAGCATAATTTGTTTACATATTCCTTATACATATGGAAAAGGGTATGTAGCAAAAAAAAAAGGTCTGATGAAATTTTTTTAATCATGTTGTATTGGAGTATCTTAGAATTATTATTGGAGTAAAAAAAAAAAGCTTCAATATGCTGCGACCCCATGTACTCAATCTTGACGCAAGAGCATGGGCCAGTACGGAGAATATAAAGTAAGGCCATGTTCGAACGCGGGGATTATTATTGATTTATGTGAGAATTGAGTTCTTTGTAAATTCGTGTGAAATTCATGCGCTCTAACTCTGGCCTAATTGGATGCTAAATACATATGAAAGTGAAGCAATTAGCTGATTAGAATGTTACTAATTGCGATGCTATGGGATGGGATTCTGATCGATAGGATGAGGTGACATCAATCAATCAATATATAGAGTCCAAATAGAATCCATCCAATTCGAATGCGTGCCTCCCAGCCGGGAGTCGAAATCATTCCCCCCGTTGAATCGAATCCAGCCGTCCGGTTGATTCTTCGGCCCTGCACGCACACCGCAGCAGCTACCTAGCACTGACGCTGCAAAGCAAAAGCAAAGCAAAGCAAAGCAAATCAAAATTAAAGCAGCAGCGGCACAGCGAAGCGAAGCATGCGCTCCGATCCTCCCCCCTGCGCTGCGCCATCATCTATCTCACTCGCTCCTCCCTCCCCTGCTGTCTAGAATCTAGTCTAGATCTCTCTCTTGAAAAGGACCGACGAGGAATCTCTTCGCTCCTCTAGCTCCAGCTCAACATCTCTCTCTTCAAATTAGTTATTATCCACTGTCTCCCTCCAGATCTTCTACCTACGCCTACCTTGCTTGTCAGCGACCTCGTCCGTCTCCATCTCTGTCTGCTTCACCACTCTGTGAACTACGTATGTACGCATGGCTTTTAAAAAAATATATATATAGGGAGAGGAGCTCTGCCAATGCATTGAGAAGAAAAGGAAAGGTTATAGATGTAGTTGTACAATTAGAAATGATTCGAGGATTAAAACAACAGACCATAACTGAACATAGGGACAAACTCTTTCACTTAGCAAAAAGGCAACTCAGATCCCAAACCTTAGGAGTAGCGATTTTTCACATATGAAATTATGGTATTAGCCACCAATTGGACCATACGATAAGTGTCCGTAAAAATCCTACTATTTCGTTCTTTCCATAGGTTCCATATGCTGAACCTGATGATGCCATTCACCTCCTTCCTGCGCTCCTTTGCCATATAGAAGTGGACCTTGCTCCACCAAACGATAACATCTAGTTGTACCGACGTAGTGTTCGGAGCCATGTGGATTATCGCCATATATTGGAAGACCTTCATCCACACCTGCCTCGCAAAAGAGCATAACAGAATCGAGTGACTTGCTGATTCAATCTCCGATCCACATAAAACATAGGTTGCGCTATGTGGCCACCCCCTAGCTGCAAGCTTGTCGGTCATAAGAATCCTTTCCTAGGTAAAGAGCCATGCAAAGAACTTGCGTGCATCTCCCATCCATGCTAGCCTTCCATATCATACTGTAGTTGTGATCTAGAATAGAACCTATGAATTGGATTCTACACACCGTTTTTGCTAAGTACTCGCCACTTGACGTCTATTTCCAAATGATGTCATCCTGCACATTGTCTTGTAGCTGCACTTGCTGAATCATATTCCACAAGCGAACGAAGTCATCTAGCTGCGTCGTGGTTGTAACTCTATGCAGCAAATGGAGCCACCTCCTGCTGATGAGCTCATCCTTAACTAAACCTCCTATCTTGCGGGCCAACTGGAAGCAGGAGGATACTAGCTCACGTGGGGAGACTCCCCGAAGCCAGTTAGATTCCCAAAACTTCGTTGTTTCACCATTTCCCAATGCAAAGGTGGTCCTTGCGTTGAATAACCTGTTAACTGATTCATCACATGGGAGCTGTATTCCTACCCAAGGTTTGGTATGGTCCTTCTAGACGTACCATAGCCAATGAACGCGAAGTGCCTAGCCAAATCTATTGAGATCCTTTACCTCGAGGCCTCCAAGATTCTTCGGCCTGCAGACTTTTTTCAAATTAACTAGACAGTGTCCCCCATTGCAGTCCTGTTCGCCTCTCCAAATAAAATTCATGCGCAACCTGTGCATCATCTTTGTTATCCACTTGCCCAATGGGTACACAGTTAAATGGTAAACTGCGAGAGATGTTAGGACCAAATTTGTTAGGATTAATCTCACGGCCCTAGAGAGCATCTTTCGTTTCCATCCTGCCAAGAGATTGTGAAATTTATCAATGCGAGGTTGCACGTCTTAACGTCTCAAATATGTAGGTCGCAACGGTAAACCTAAGTACCTGCATAGGAAGGAATTGAAATGAGTAGGAAATTCTTGTAGAATTGCCGCCATGTCAACAACATTGCATCTAATTGGGAATATCTCGCTCTTTTGTAAGTTTGTCTGCAGACCTATGGCCCCACCAAAAATAGTCAGGAGGTCCTGTATAATTTTCAAGTCGTCTCTGTCAGGGTTTGCAAAGAGGGAACATATCCTGTGCAACCAGAGAGTTGGTGAAACCACGGTGCAATTCAACTAGAAAAAGTTTCAAATTTTTTGAAAAAAATCATGGATGTACATCTCAGCTTACCCCATCTACATATAAAATTTCATGATCAAATTCATCCTGTGCTAAGAGTAATAAAAAAGACAAACTTGATCATGAACAGTAATCCATGATTTTTTTCAGAATTTTTTGAAACTTTTTCTAGTTGGGTTACACCGTGGTTTCACCAGCCTGTCTGATTGCACAGGATATTTTTCCTTGCAAAGATGGCAACATCATCATCATAGAAGGATATACGCATCGTGGCCTGCTTAGTAGGAATTTGTTTAATATGACCTTTGTCGACCGCCTTGGAGATTAGACTTTATAGCGGGTTCATAGTCGAGATCAAGAGCATGGGGGAGAGAGGATCCCCCATGACGCAAGCCTCTTTCTATGTTGAATCGGCCGACCTGGGATGCTGTTGAGCAGCACTCAAGAGGAGGTTGATGCCAAAATGATGGAAATCCCACGTGGTCCGAAACCAACATGGTTAAGAAGTTTAAGGAGGAATTCCCAGCTAACAGAGTCGAAAGCCTTGGCTATGTCCACTTTGATGAAGAGCACCGGAATTCTTTTCCTATGTAGGTCATGGACCAAGTTCTTCGCGTAGATAAAATTATCATGTATATATCTTTTCTTGATGAAGGCGCATTGGTTGGTCAGCACTAAGTGTTGTAGGAATGGCGCTAGCCTGATTGCAAGGATCTTGGAGAAGATCTTGCCTACGCTGTGAATGAGGCTAATTGGTCTGAAATCTATAATATTGTTGGCGTCCTGTTTCTTTGGCAACAAGACAGTATTGGCCAAGTTCAGGAGACAGAGATATCAGCCATTGAGATTGTACAATTGATCTAAGGCCTCCTTGAGGTCATCCTTAACGATATCCTAGCAAACCCTATAGAAGAGCCCTATAAACCCATCTAGACCCGGCGCCTTCTCAGGGGGCATGGTGAACACCGCCTCCTTGATCTCCTTGATAAGGAAAGGTTATTCCAGTTTGGCCAAATCATGGCGAGGGTTGCCCAATATGTCCCAATTGAAGGAATGCATCCTCTATTTTTTTTACTTAGCAGCTGATTTTTCCGCCTGCGCTCATTTGTCTTGATGTGAAAGAACTTTGTGTTAGCATCTCCTCTAATAAAAGTCTGTCTTGAGCACTGCCGTAGGCGAGCTCTTTGGATGGTGGTAACTTCAAGGGGTCTGTATCGGAGTCTCGCCTGAAAGTCCCTCTCTGATTCTGTGAGCTGTCTCCTTTCCTTTGCCCTGTCAAAGCTGAAAAAAAATCTCGACGACTAGGGAGAATTGCAGTGTGAGGTTTCCCATCATTTGACGACTCCATGCTCTACACGCCTTCACCGTTCTGGATTGTTTGATGTGTAGCGTGAGCAAGGCATCCGACGTGTGCGTTGTTTTGTCCCAAGCCTACTGTACAACCTTAGAAAAGTATGGCAGTTTGGTCCAGAAGTTCTCGAACCTAATAGATACAAGAGACCCCCTGCATGTATTTGACAGAGTTCTGCAGGTTTTCAGCATTGATTGGATCAACCAAATTAATCGACTTTCAGATGCATGATTCATTAACTCGCAACACTCCCTCTCATTCCGGTGAGATTCAGATTGGGTCTATTCCTCTATCTAATTACCCCCAACCACATGACGGCGTGCAGTTCAACATGCAGTATGCTAGCTTTACAAAAGAAGAGGAGTATACGGAAGAAAGAAAGAGAGAATATTACATAAGCTACCTTTAAATTCACAGACCACATGGGGGCTCATGGCATGATCCATCAGGGATCATAAATTCGTAATACTCATCACATAACACCCCCACCTAATAATTAAGGTGCCCTATGTACGTAAGTACATGCGTCAACTGAAGACGACAAGCAAAGTTCCTGTAGATATCAGCAGGTTCATATTCACTCTGAATGTGTGCACGACAAGGCCATCTATCCTAGCTTAGCTGGCTTTTATCACCCGGCCACATTCTGCAATCCAAGGAATGAAGCGTCAAATCTTCAGTTACTAGTACTTAGCATAGTTTTACCTCGATATACAGTGGATACTATTAATTACTCCTATATTCTTATTGAGCCAAGTGTGCACTGGCAATTATACTACTACCATGCATGCGGGTGACTAATTGAGTTATGCACTCGACTTCTCAAGTCTCACTCGATACATGAACATGATGCTTGATTTGCCATTTCAGTCAATCTGACGGAGAAAGGAGGCCATGAGTGCCACTCGGTCGCACTGGGCGGCTAGGAGTAAGCTTTGGTCGTCAGTGGCAAAAAGCAACCAGACAGTGTTGAGTATAAACGTCAATATATTCATCAGAGACTAGCTTGCACGCCTTTTTTTTTTTCGAAAAAACTAGCTTGCACGCCTTGCAGCTGCCGTATATGCCATATGACTATTTACCCTTGGCGATCTTAATCTGCATGCATGCATCATGAATTCATAAAAATTAAGCTTATTGGCTGCTAGCTAGCTGTATAAAGATTAGCTACATCAGGTAGTCATTAGCCATAGGGGAATAAAAGGAAATTTTCTTGCATCACAGTATATATATTATACACACACACGTCTTAATTTGCGGCAACTTTCAAGTGGTACTCCCACTAAGTTGCATCGCATGCATCTGTTCGTTATTGCAAGTCTCTGTTACGCAACAGTATGCCGTTACTGTAACATGCATATATATATATAGATCATAGAAACCTTGTGGCTGGGTTTTACTGTTTTCAGTACCAAAGAAAGATTCAGACTCCAGAGGAAACAGTCACTTTTCTAGCTCCTAAAAATCGTTTTTAACAAATGTAATCCTCTTTCGTTGGAATTTGTGAAACTATCTGTCTTGATGAGCTCAAAAGACGTGTCATCTGCCACACGAGAGAAGCTCAATAGGAAGCTGCTGAGAAAAAAAAAAAGTTCAGCGTGAATCGGCAGCCACCTAGCTAAGGAGGCAACAGAGCGCAGCTCGTAAGGACGGAGATTAGTAAGTGAAATTGATTAATTAGCACTGTAATTAAGTGATTAATTAAGTAGTATGATTAGATTAGTAATTAATTAGTGGATTCGATTGTGCCGATGAAGGGGAGTTCGGCAGGAACCATGGTGCGGCAGGCGACCAGACGAACTCTCTGAGCATGAGAGATGACTCTTAGTTGCCAAACCTGTAATGATTTCGAAGATAGGCTATATTTGAAAGAAAACATTCCCAGGGTCTAAAGAAGTAAAAAAATTTACTAGCAGGGGGCATGCATCTGCGTAGGGCTAGCCGGTGTGTTCGGTTCAATGAGACATGATAGTTCTGTACTTAATTGTTTTAGTGAATTGATGGTTTAGTATCTAGAGGAATACTTTTTAAAATTTATATGTTACCGTACAGATGAGAAATAATCAAGCTCATGGATAACTTTTTCTTCCAACCATTCCATACACACAAATCACTTGGCAGACGCAAACAAACACACATTAGTAATTATATCACAAATGCAGAAATGTATGATTGCAGGTAGAATAGGTACATTTGCATTTGCATATGTTATGAGTAGTAGTGAACCCTGGTGGAGTATCTAGCAGGAATGATCAATGATGACGACGCAAGAATGAATCTTGGGTGTGAATGATCGATGTTGCCGGATCCGGAGCAGAGGCGGTCGTAAACAGAAGAGCAGCTTGCATGCCGGCATGATAGACAATTAGTAGCAGCTGCGTTGCGTTGCGTTGCGCTGCATGTAATACTCACTCCACTTGCATTGCACTGATCCATGCATGATTAAGCTAGAGGCGAATTTAGTTGACCGACGCGCAGTCGAGTTAAACCGCCCGGCCCGATGCATGCTGCTCCTATCAGGGCTGCAGCCGGCTTGGACTGTGTCAGATATCACACCTTTTCATATCTTAAACCATATTTTAAATCGAATTCGAAGTCGATAGTGCCCGATACGATCGAATACAGTGTGGATAATATTGGCCATGAATTTAAAGCGAATACGGAACGGAATTGATATGGTATCGAATATTTTTTTTGTCAGATATCGCGCAAAAACAGGTACTATATATATCACACATATACCAATAATTAATCAATCATGCATATGAATTCAATATGCAACATAATTATCACAATTTAACGTGCCATTTTATCGGTTAGTCCAACAAAACTGCAAATGTATCAAATATTCCTTTATGTTTTGTAAAAGAATACTAGGTATTAACGTAATCAAGTGAAAGCATATTCTTGCATGTCAATCTCTGTTGATGGCTGCATTGGACGGTGGTATGGCGAATGGGGGTGGCAGCAGGAGGATGGAGGGAGGCCTTAGTTTGGGCTAATTGGTTGGACATAATTGAAGTTGTTAGAATATGGACTGTAAATATCCGTATTCGAATAGGGTTATTCGGAATTATCCGAGAATATAATCGGAATATTTTGATTCGATGGACAATGATCTCCAGAATTTGATGTCAAATCCGAAACCGATGCCAAATTCAATAACTATTTTAGTAAATTACATTGAAAATAGCTAAAGGAGAAAGGTATGAAAGGAAAAATGTTAAAAAGTAACATTGAAATTGTAGAATGATATGTATTTTGAATAAAATTTAAAAGTTAGAATAGCATGTATTCAGAAAGTGAAGAAGTATCTCTGGAAATCTTAAGATACGTATGCTTTAATATCCTCGCAGTCGAACCGGTAGCGTTGAGGACGCTTGTAGGTAGGGGTGAAAACGGATCGGATATGGTTGGATATTGTTGTTTCCGTATTCTAACCCATATTTTTCCCGGATTCGGAATCGGATATAGTAAGACCGAATACGGATACGAATTTGGATATTTCGGAGTTTAGAATACGGTACTGTCGGGGCGGATACATACTGGATTCGGTTTGGAAACGGATAATACAAACGGATACATACTTGTTGAAACATTCGACTAGCAATAAATTCATATATATTACATAAGTTTGACAACTCACACAACACAAGTTTAACAAGGGTATCAAATTTATACACAAAATTCGACAATCACTAGCAAATTCATACACAAAATTCATACACAAAGTTCATACACAAATTCGACAATCGACAAGTCACAAGTTTAATATAATTAACATTTCATACTTCTACATAAATCCATACGACCATAATAAATTCGACATGCCGTACCATCAGTCATCATCACTAGCAATTTCTTCTTCCTACAATATATGTATACATAATACGAATGCCACGTATTTTCGGCATTCAGATATCCGGTCGGATAGTATCCGGTTACCATATACTGAAGCTATTCGGTCGGATTTGACGGCTCCCGTATCCGCTATCGTATCCGGTAGCAACTATCCGGTACCGTATCCGAATCCGGCCGGATACGAATTTTTTTTTCCGGATACGATTTTAATCGGATCGGTACCGGATCGATCGGGATTAACCCGTACCATTTTCACCCCTACTTAGCCAACGAGGATGCTTAAGCCAAAGTAAAAACCGACAAGAAGTGCTATGCAAAGAGTCGGTGGCTGAGTTACCGTACATATACAGACTATGGGCATGTTTGGATCCTTGGGTTAATTATTAGCTGGCTAAAAATTAGTCCTAGTCCATCCAAACAGGTAGGACTAATTTTTAGCCAACCTCTAAGCTAATAATTAGCCCATTAGCTAGTGAGAGTGAGCTAACAATTAGCCTATCCAAACAGGAAGACTAATAGGTGGGCTAATTTTTAGCTGGCTAATGGTAGAGCTAATTTTTAGCCAACTAACAGTTAGTCCTAGGCGATCCAAACATGCCCTATATCTTTCATAATCTAATCATACAGGTACTGTAAAAGTGTGGTACTACTACTCCTCTAGCCAGCGGAGTACTTGCTCTGTCTGCTCCTTGCCTGCAGCTGCCTCTGCTTTCGAGTCGATCCATCTCTTATTTACACACACGAGTATACTCTAAGTGAGTTACATGAAAAATTTTATTTAAGTCTACCTTTATAACATAATTTATTTATATATTTCTTTTACATATAGAAAAAGGTATATAGAAAAAAATTGAGAGCTCTAATAAAAATATATATATATATATATATATATATATATATATATATATATATATATATATATATATATATATATATATATATATATATATATATATATGTGCTATTTTACGCCTATACATAGAATAGCTTAATTTATATATATATTGCTACTCCGGCCGGGTAGCTTAATTTGTTCGATGGATCGAGTAAATTGATTGCTGGTAGCAGCAGCAGCAGCAGCTTGTTGGTTTGTTGGTCCAGTGATCAGTATGTTGGGATGCAGTCGGCGTGGGTGTCGCTCTCCTGCTCAGCAGCTAGCGCCTGCCGGCCAGTACGTTATACCTGCGTGCTTGCTTCATCATATATCTTTCTCGATCGCTCGCCCGGCAGGCAAGCTATCTACCGCTGGATTCGTTGGTCGCTCTACTAGTTTTGCAGCTGCTCGATCCGTACGTAATCTGTAGCTCTGGCTGTACCAACATAGTACTCCATATAGCCGTTGCTGTCCGCTGGCCGGCCAAACATATGAATCCAAGCTGTCGATCTGTCCGACACTCTCTGGGTCTGAGTTGAAGCTGGGAAGGGATCGATAAATAGGAGGAGCAGCATCGATCCTGGCTTCTCTCCTCCTTTCTTCCTTGGACTTTGGTGCTGTTCCTTGGACTTTGGACTTTGGTGCTGTTCCTTGGACTACTTCCATTTGCATCCTAGCTTGCTCAGCTCAGCAAGGCGATCACTACTCGCCCTCAAACATGCATGACTGCATCCATGCACTCAAGCTACTGGTTAATTTGTCTGAAACTAGCTAGCTACTCATCATGCATAATGGCTCGGAGATTAATGTCCAGCAAACCTTGACTTTCCAGGGCGTGCATGTGTATTCGGCGAAAGGATGATGTCTAAGCATGCATGCCATTAAGGTTTGTATCTACATAATCAGTGGCGGCAGTGGGCCCGGCCGGCCGGTATTTGGTAATTTATTTATTAGGTCTAAAATAAACAGCCATTTAATTTGTATATAAAAGTTGCGAATGATCGATGTAATGGCAGACATATATCTTTATATCGATCCATATCATTGCATATGCAAAGTTTCATACATAATCGAGAGCAGCACCTCATGCACTCGGGCCCCACTCCACCCCTTGTGTGGTGCAGTGCTGCTGGATATCTTGCAGGTCGGTCGGTCGGTCGATCTAGTAAACAAAATAATAAGTAAAACGCATCGAAGTGCTCACGAACAAACTTTCTAGTGTCACGCCCTAGCAAGTTAAGGCCCAACTTATTAAGATACTCCATGATCTTGTAACAAATTAAGCAAACTATATATAGAGAGAGATAAATATCTTCAACTCCCGGAGCAGTCACATCATTTTGAACATGGAGAATACATATCGATCGGAGCCTGTTTGATAGGGTACTACCACTACTATAGAGAGGTCTATATAAGACTTATCATTGCGGACAGTTTTTAAAAACCGTCTATGTTAAACCTAATCGCTGACGGTTTTGCAAGTACGACCGTCAAAGTTATAGTACATGCTAAGAACCGTTTGTGATAACCCTTTTGGATTATATATACCGTACTAGCTAGGGTTTGTACGCACTATATTGTTCACCCAAACAAAATCTTATAGGCAACGATTAGTCTCCTCTCCCAGCCTGCCGCCGGTCGCCTCATCCCCGACCCCGTCGCGTGCCTTCTTCTCTAGCACGTCGCCCATTGCCAGGTGCCTCATCCCCATGCCAATCGCCGTCGCCTGATCACCTACCCGTTGCCGGCAGCCTCATCCCTGAGCCCTAAGATATCTGAAGAGTGCAAATACTCCGTCCATTGCTTAGGGCCACTATCTTGATGTTGATCTTTGGATGGCATACACTATCTTGATATTGATCTTTGGATGGCATACACCATAGCCATATTCGTATAACATGTGTTAAATATTAATTTGCTACTAGCTGGTTAGCTTTTAATTTCCTAATCATATATGCAAATACATCCTGTGCTGGAGACATCAATATGAGAGTATGCATGTGTGTATATGTATATATATATGGTTCAATAGTTCTTTTTATTTTATATATATATATTTCACGCGTAGGAAAAAAATATTTTACGAGTAGAAAAAAAATATTACAGCATTCAAAAAAAATTGGGCGTCCAACTCCAAACAATTCCATACCAAAAAAAAAAAAAACGACCACCTAACCAACCTATCCTATTCGGCTCTCATGCCTCATTCCTCGCATGCCACCCATCTTGCCCACAAGGCGGTTACCATGGCTGGCCTACCCGCCACTGCTTCGAGAGGCCACCACCGTCGACTAGGAGTGGTTCGCCACCTGCCCCCTCCACACTCGGACCTCACCTCTCCGCATGCACTTGGACCCCCCTCGCTCGCGGTGGTCACTGTAGTTCCTCGCCTATGGCCCCGCTCCCCCTTGCGTTTCTTCCCTCACACCCATGGAGGTAATTAATAGGCTGCTTTTACTCCCTCCTCTTTGTTTTGTATTGTGTAGATTACGTTGGATTGTGAAATAACCCAAAAATTTCAAAATTAGTTTTGTCCGAATTTCTTGAATTTATTTGAATTTTTGCCGAGTTTATTTCGAATTTATCCGATTTAAATCAAAACTTTCCTTTTCCGAAAAGTCTCCCCTTCCGCTTTCCTTTCCATCCGAGCGCTTTCCTCTTCAAGCTTGCGCCTTTCCATTTTCCGCCTCCCTCATTCCTTCGCTGCCTTTTTTTTCCCGCCTTCCCGCTCGGCCAGAACTCATGACGCCTCCTCGCAGACGCGTGGCGCTTGTTAAGCCCACTTCATGTTGCTGTTCCATCCGTTCGACCCGTCTTCTCCGTGCGCTCCGTCATTCTCGCCGCGCCCTCTTCTAACCCGTTTTCGCCGCCATATGTCGCCTAATCGCGAACCTCAGACGCTGGCCATTGCGCGCCATTTGCCCCGCAGAGCTGTTCCATCACTTCACCTCTGTCCAGACACCGCCGCATTGCCTCGTCACAGTCCCGTCTTCTCCGCCGCATGCCTGTCACAATGCGCCGCCGCTTCGCCCAATCAAAGGAGCTCGCGTTTCTCCTCTGCGCCGCGCCAAAGGCTGCTCTCCTGCCGCTTTCACTTCTCTGTTTCGTTCGGTCTTTTCGTCAATCGAGTGCCCCCACCGTGCACCTCTCTCTCCGTCGCAAGACTTGTCTCGCCGCCAATCCGCCACCAATAGAGCTCGTTCTTCCTCGCCACGCCTTGCCAAGGCCGCTTCCATCGCCAGACTCAATCCCCCTCCGTTCGGTCAATTCGCCACTCAAGCACCCTCTCCATCGCTCACCTCTCTCCTCCGCCCAACTTCTTTATAACCCGAGCGCCCCGGCCAATTTTCCTTCACGCCGAGCCAGCACCGGTAAGCCTCCCACGTTCCCCTGGCCTTCCTCGTCCTCCCTAGCCACTTCTTCAACGTCGCCGAGCACTAAAACGCCAAATCCCACTTCATCTTCCTCAGCTCCGGTTGAACTCCGTCGCCAAGCCTCTCCATTCACTCTCTTCCCCACTTCTCCACCTCCCCGAACTCACCTTGAGCTCCTCATGCTCCCTAGCCACTTCATTCCTCCTCCCGAGAGCTAGTTCACGGATCGCCTCGTCTTCTCTTCTCTCGTGTGAGCTCACACGGCTTTCCCGCCTCTCACTGACGGCCCGTCCCCACGATCCACGCTCTCTCTCTCTCTCTGCCGCTCAGGACCATGGCGTCAGCTCTCTCTGCCAGCGACAAGCCCGCCCCTTTGTCATTGTGGCGCATGGGTTTCGCCCATTGAGCCATATGGTTCTCGCTTCGCCTGCTTTGACTTTGGCGTGGAAAACCTGAAGGGTCAAGGCACGAATCATCGAAATTCCTTTTCCGAAATTTTTCCTTTTTTTCGGATTTTGAAATTGATTTCTGGATTTTAGTATTAATTGAAATCCGAAAATTCAATTTAAATACCAGAAAAATTCCCAAAAATCCCCAAAAATCCAGAAATGCCAAAAATACATATTCTTGACCGTTTCGAGCCACTGAATCCAAAAATGATCTCCGTTTCGCCATACCAAATCCAGAAAATTCCCAAAATACCCCCGAACCCTAATTCGGCCATTTCTCTCTCGATTTTCCTTTCCATTGCTTTTTCTTTATTTTGATTTATTCGTTTATTTATTGTTTGCGTTTTCTCGCGCTAGATCCGACATCAACGCAACCGTTGGCACGAATCTCGGAGCAGGAGCAGTACGAGGAGCTGTCGCAGGAACAAGAGCCGTTCGGGGCCAGACACGACATCGACCGTCTCTCGTTAGGCGAACCTTTAACCTCGCAAGGCAAGCCACACTCCTTGAACATGTTGAACCCAGTTCCATTATAGTATATATATATGTATTTCCTGTACTGCATTATTTTTGTTATTTTAGAAAACTAGCAAATGTGGTAGTTTCGAATAACATGATTAGATACAACCAAATGTTGAACCTATTGATATGCCCTAATTCCTTTTTAACCCTAGGATATAAAGTATTGAACCTTCGTAGATGTAGCGATTCATACCATTATTACTTTTAGACAAATGCTTAAAATCTCCGAGAGATGGCTTGGATGATGTTGGTTTTTATAAAAATTGCTACGGTGCGGGGGACAGCATTGGGCGGACTACGGGAGGTGGATGCCGGCCCAATCCCCAACCGATGACGAGGCCAATGGTTGAGGTATGGTGGTGGTACAGTTGGTACCAATGGATTGTGGTATGTCATTTGGCTAAGTCTTTGGCATTTAAGGACCGACGTCTTGGGCAAAGAAAATAACCTCAGACCCCGCTCAACCACAAGTTGGGCGGCCAATCCTATTGACTTGGACCAACATGGCTCAAGACATTGTACTCCCTTGGAATACCTACAGAAGGAGCCTCCATAGAGAGAATGGATCACCAGTAATCGAGTGCGGAACGGAATGGAGGGATCATTCACGGTTCAGCGAATAAGTGGTAGCCACAACATTGAAAACGTCTCATGGCGGCATGGGTCTGAATGTTGCGGATTTCGATAGCCCACCGGGTAGGAGCTAAAAGGGAAGTTCAACGAAATGCTATGACTATCTTGGTCGGCCGCATGCATAAAAGTTGCATGTTGATCCGGTGGCACTAATGACCGTAGATGTCTTGTGGGTAAAGCCGAGCACCTCTGCAGAGTGATATCAATGGTATTCGAATACGTAAGCTGCTTAGGTTAATGAAGCGGAGTTAATCTAGGGTGATACCAGAATCGCTACCGTAGCTTTTATGATTAAAACTTGTCGTGAAGGTGAACTTTGCAAGATAAACCCCCCTGATATATATATATTGCTATTTATGATTTGTGTTTCAAATGTAAAATAAAAACAGATGTTTACAACTTGCATCCACAATATTTAAACCTGTGCCTACCTTTGATTATTCCTGCATGTAATATTCAGAATTTTCGTGTGGTTTGTTGAGTACGGTTGTGTACTCACCCTTGCTCCCAATCCCCCTCCATAGATTTCCTTTGAAGATGGCGAGCTCCAGACAACCGTAGATGACGATGTTATTTCGTTTTGGAGGCCTTGATCTATCTGCTCAAGCGTTTCCTGTGGGTGTTTCAGAATGTATTCTTGCCACCGCACCTTCAGAAAACCTTGGCCGTTAGGCCCCTATTTCATCTATAAAATGTTCGCATTTGCTCTTTTATCAAGCAATGTACACTTGGTTATCTGCAGCTAAAATCCTAGGTAGCTGCAATGGTATTTATACGCACCCCCTGAAAAGGGTGGTCCGTGACAGATTGCTAAATAGAGTTAAATGTCTAGGATATTATGAACTATTTTCGATGTGATTTATTAGCATTTTATCATATGTTGGATTTGTACTGATCTAAAATTTTTGCGTAGGATTTAGTATGCAAAGTATCTAATGTTGCCCTCCTCTCTCACATTTTTGTTTTTCTTTTCTAATATACAGACGTTGTCCAGTAGTGATTGTATTTGTAACATCCTGAAAATTAAAATAAAGTAAGAAATCTAACTTAAAGATTTTATCTTATTATTTTATGATTTTTCTGGATTTTCCTGTATTATTTCTTGATTTTCTTGGTTTTCTTGATTTTGTTTCAAAGGAGAAATCCTTTAATGTAACCTTAAATAATAGATAGAGAGAAGAGTAAAAAGATTATAGCAATAAAATAAATAAATTTTTTTATCTAAACTTAGAAAACCCAGTGACTCAAATGTAAATTTAAAAGGTTTCAAGTAATAAAAAGTGACAAGAAAGGAATTCAATGAAACTTGACTAACAACAGTGACAGTGTCAGAATTTAATAAAAATAATATTACATTATTTCAACTTCAAAATTTTATATTATCTGCTGGATGAATAAATACATCAACATTAAAAATACTAAAATTAATAATAAGTTTAATATATTTAAAAATTCAATTACGTAAAAGTGAAAATCCAAGAATCGAATGTTAGAATTTTTATAAAATAAATACACAATATCTCTTATTGAAATTTTTACTAAAGGACTTTGTAGCTAAAATGAACTCTTAAAAAAAGTTTCACAAATTGTTGATGAGATATAAACTCTCAAAAAAAATCTAAAAATAGAAAACTGAAATTTGTACACAATACATTGTCAGAATTTTTATAAATTCTGTACAGAGTATGAAATTTCTATATAGCACGGATCATTATCTAACCATCTCCCAAAAAAATTTTCAAAAAATTTATTACTTGACTGGTAACCGATCCATTGAACCAAGTTTGGCTCAGCTTGCTGTCAAATCCCTTTTGCGTGATCTCTAGCTTGTGGGGCCAAACCCTGTGCAGGCCCATGCACCAGTGGAACTCATCCATCTTCTTCCTCTGATCACCGGAGTCCCGAAGCAAAGTTTCGCACCGATTGTAGCTTGCGTCACTCCCTGTAGCCTACGTCACCCATGAACTCCAGCACATCGGTCTTCGCCACACGGCCGTCTCCTCCGTGTTTCCTGCTATGCCGCCATACCTCTCCCTGTGCTACCACAAGAGCCCGATGAAGATCACAACCGGGGACAGGATCACCTACGCCAATCCTCGGCTATAAAAGGAGCCCCTAAAGCTTGTAGAAGCAGCGCCATCACTTCCCCTCAGTAATATCTCACTCCCACATGGCCAAAACCCTCTAATTTTCTCCTGATTTCTACATGGCCAAAAACCATCAGCTCGGAGAAATCATCAAATTAAGACGATATGTTAATTCTTTTTCCAATTGTTTGGAGCCATAGCATCTATGATCTTTGTTGACGAAAAGCCCTAAAAAACTTTCACATTTTCGCTTCCAGAGACTCAAAATCGCTACCGTACTTCTTCTCCATAAGCGACAATCGGTTGTAGTCCGACTCAATGTTTTTTCGATCGAATTAACCAGCAAAATGGGTTGCTCTAGCATCCCTGATTCACACCGAGTGCTTCTCTGAGCCCGGCTACGCCTCTGCTACTGCCTCAGCAAGCCACCGCCATGGCCATCGCCTGACCTTTGGTGGTGCTCTGCTTTTGATCGCCACTGGCCACAACCAAGCTGCCCCCTAGATTCCTGGCGACGCTCTCTTGCTCTCAGTGCCGACGGCCGCACTTCCCCGCGCCTCCCTCGTCGCCGGTGACAATGGCGCCGCGCTCCTCTGCTTCGGGTCTCTGACCATGGGGCCCCGACTATCAGCCGGACTTGCAACATCCCCCTTTTAACCGGTAAAAATGCGCTTTCCAGTGTATGAAGGCGTATTTCTTATTTTCCAATCTTTTTCTTAACTGAGGCACTTCATTTCTAGATAACTTTTGCATTATTGATTCAAATGAGATGAAACAAAATCCTAAATTCATCTAAAATCATGAAGGTTCAGAATATATATAAAAATAATAAACTTTTGAACTACAGAAGAATTGTTTGAATTAAGGTTTGATAAAAACCTTGTTACGGTCTTTATGCAAAGATAGTGCAATATAACTCCTAAAATAATAAAATATATTTTTATATGATTCTAACACCATAAGAAGCTCAAATATGCAAAAACATTTAGTTTTTGAACTAAGTTTGAATTAATTGCATTGCAAATATCAGTAAAGCCTAATATGGCTATTAATAAAAATAAGTATATAATAACTCATAAAATAATAAAATATTTTGTATAATCTCCTGGAATTAGTAGAAGCCCATTTATGTAAAAATATTTAGAATAAGACTTAGTTTACATTTTTTAATAAAAGGAAATGCAAACCTCAACAATAGATATATGTATATTCTACCGTGGTTAAAATCAAAATAATGCACAACCAGTCTTAAAACACTTCTAGAGTCATCCTCTGCTAATGCCATAAAAAATGAGTGATTGATCATCTATAGTGTAGTCGCAAACTTAAAATGAAATCCGACTTGTTGTAACGTTACCTTTATGATCATTTATGCTATTTCAACAGCAAATAAAATAACTCGTCTAAATGCTTAAATTTATAAAAATCAGTTTATAAATACTCTCCAAAGTACATACTACCATATTCTAAAGAAAGAATTTCATTTCATCACGCTTTGCATATAAATATTGATAGCAAAATAACCGTAAGTGTTATGATTTCTGAAATCTATAATATGAATGAAAAAGCTTTAATAACAAACAAGAAATCAATGGTTATGGTATTTGTAACATCAGAACCTTCTCAAAGACCACAAAAATGAGGCCAGTAGCCTAGCTCAACAGATCTAACTTACATGAAACTAATTTGTATGCAAATCAATCAAATATTAAGTACTATTAATACACAGCCTATTAGGCCTACTTAAGCCTTTTCGGCAGTTCATAAAACATCTCGTCTAAATACAAATTTTGTGAAGAATGGCCCTAGAAAAGATCTTTAGGATATGGACTACCATAATCTGGAAAAATACTCTTATTTCAACTAACTTTTCATCTGAATACTGCTAGTGTAATAACCTTAAGCGTTAAGATCGCCAGAAACACATTTTATGATTAATTGTGTTTATGAAACCTTTAGTTAAAATACTTATATCACAAAAATCCACATATAACTATGTAATTGCAAGTCTTTATTTGGTTTTATGTCTATTTTCTTTTTGCCCTTATTAAAGTTTATTATTTGCTATATTTTCGATGAATGACGTGTAGAATCCGACGTTATTAACTCTATCGTCGACATTGTCTGCTACGACAACAACTTCGTCATAAACAATATATAAGCAAGGCAAGCACCCCTTTGATCATATTGATCCCAGTATTAAATTTGCATTTCGTTTATCAAACTATTTCTTGCATACACTTCATTCATGCATGGGGTAAGCCAGCAGAAAGAGCAGGGGACGAACATCTTGTCTTCGACGATCGAGAAGCCCGATCATAAGGGCTGGGTGCTTACTGTAGGTACGGGACATACGAAGAGGTCCTTCTTTGAAAACAAGGACGCTGCCAGTGCTAGAACCAGATCATGGGAAGCACGTATGGCGCTCCTCAAGGACATAATGATTGGATTTGTCATTAAATAGTGATTAAACATTGATCCAAAATCAATCACCAAAACCAAAAAGGAGATTGAACTTACACCGATTGTGATGAAAATTTATCACTATCAGGCGAAAACTGATTGTAATAGCGCCTCCTCACCACTATTTAACGATTTTGTATCGCTACCAAAACTGACTATGATGACGAAAAAGAATTCATTGTGATGTACATTCATATAGTAGTGATTACATATTAGTGGTGATTCAGACAAACTTGTAATTAAATGATTTTATTATTGATAAGAAATGCATTCCTCTCATTACATTCATATGGTATCGCATTCAAATAATATAGGCCGGTACAAAAAAAAAAAAGTACAAAAAATTCAGAAATTTCTATACAAGTAGAAAGGAGTAAGTCGTAATAGAATTGAAGTGCTAAAACTAGGGAATGACTATTTCTCCTCCAGTCCTCTCTTTTAGGGTTTTAAGAGCCAACTTCATACCAAACACTTCCGTTATATAATCGGCTCAAAATTCTCAGAGGAATGGATTCTGTCAGGAGTAGAAGCTGAAACAAACAGAATCTAGGGCTTTACTAAACTGGCCCCTAAATCATGTAGGCATGCACTCCAAACTCAATGCACTGTATATACTAGCTAGCAACGCTTGCACTGGAATGGCGGTTAGAAAAGAAAAAAAAGTGATGAACGATGTGACTCAACCAAGTGGCAATACATGTTGGTGGTGGTGTATCGATCGATCAATGGATCTTCCTTTGCATGCTCCGGTATGCATGCTAGCCAAGCTAGGCAGGCAAGATATGCTTGCGAGTGCTGGCACATCCATTCCTTGTCGGCCTCAACCTGCTAACTGATCAGGATTAGATTTTGTTGCTGGCCTGCAGCGTGAAGATTAATTCCATCCATCCATCTCTTCTTCCATCATACGTAGTTTGAACCCTACAAAAAGAGTATTTTGATTCTTCAATTCCCAACTTCATCACTCAAGAAGCTCAACATTACAGCAGTGCTCTCAACAACAAAGCTGCTAGCTGATTCAAGTTATTATTTATTTGGTGTGGACAGAGATCACATGCAAGCTAGCTAGGTTTCTTGGGAGGAGTTGTCCACTGATGGATGCATCGATCGGCCGTGCATGCATGCTTGTGTGTGGACGATGAATGCTTCCACGACGTGAGGTTACTGAACAAGACGATATGCATGCATGCATGCTGGGATATATATATATATTCCAGGTCCGGCCGGCCAGGGTGTTCGTTCAGGACCACTAGCTAAGCTAGCTCACGAAACCAGATCGATCGATCGATCGACATATACGTTGCTCGATCATCGATCGCACCATGCGTGACACTAGCTGCTTGTCCCTGTGGTAGTCGCATGTACCATCCATATATTAATCAAACATATATACATATATCGACGGTTGGATCCACCATTAATTTAAGCTACTCTCATGCAGCTCGATCGATCGATTGAAGCTAGGGATCGATCCCTTTTTGTAACAGGCAGCCAATCAACATGAGGGGACCATTTCATTAGCTGCATCTGGTTAGAGCTAGCTTATGTTTCAGACAAGTGCACGCATGCTAGCTAGCTAGCTTCACTAATACTAATACTACTAGTAGTGAAATTAAGGAAAAGAACGACAGCTGATAGATGATGATACATAATCACACCACCAACTCCAGCACACGTACACATGGTAGATATATATCGATCGATGTGGTGAGAATTAGGGCCTGTTTGGTAGAGCTCCCTCTGATTCTGATTCTCTGTTAGAAGTGATTCTCTGAGAGAAGTGATTCTGTCGCTGAAGGTGATTCTCTAACGAATTCATAGGATAAACTCTACGGAGAAACTGACTCTTTGTTGGGAGTGAATCAGGAGAAGCGCTTTTTTCACTCCCAAATTTCTAGTTCATTTCGGAGAATCACTTCACGGGAATCACCCTGGGAGCGATTATCAGAAAACTGCTGTTTGGCAGAGCTCTGCTAAGGCATCCAAGGTTGGTAGATTAATGCCGGCCGCAAGCTAGATTGCAGTCACTAGCTAGCTTTGCTACCTAGTATATACTCATATAATTAAGATACAATTAATTGATTGATTTCCTAGGTACTCCATCCATGTGTGACTAATGACAACGAAAGATGAAGATGCTTCACCTCGCGGCGCAATTCCAATGGCATGGAATGAATGAATAGAAAGACGACGACGATCGATGGTGTGTCGCGGCTGGGGCGAGCAGCATGTCCCTCGAAAGCAGGAAATTAAAGCCTACCTCAGCACCTGACCAACCCGGACCGATGGAATATTCATACGGCGCCCGTGCAAACCAGTAAAGTCGATTTAGTCGTACGTGGGGCTTGCATCGCAGTACGTAGCGTGCGTGTAATAGCAGCTACAACCACAGTGGGAGATGCAAGATATTACATATAAAAAAGGACATATGTTTATAATTCGGTGATGCTCTGAAAAGACTCCAAGGCCTGCATGCTGGCTGCTCAAGCATTTCCTCTAGCTCCTCATCTTTTCCAACTTTTCTCCTTGCTTTTTGCCGCATTCTTTTCTTTTTGTTTCCCATGCTTTTCTGAAGCAGCATGCAGTTTTATGCCGTGGAGGGGCACACCCTTGCCTCTTTGTTGGATTATATATTCTTTTCTCTCTCTTAATTTTCAGCTCACGAAATTAAGTGCGGTTGGGCAAGATATAGTGCAAATCGATATGCACTCCAGAAAATAGCTGTGCTCATTTTGCCTTGAGAGATTCAGTTTCAGAGCTATCAGATATATCACTCCGCTTGCGCCAATTACACTTGCAGAGCTTGATCGATCAGTCCCTGCAGAGATTCAGGACTGCGCGCGCGCTGCTTATTTTTCCGGCCTGTCCTAGGATTGCAACAGCATCGACCCGTCTTGATCGAAATTAACAACTCATTCAAACAGAAGCTAAAACGTACCATCAGAGCACATGGAAAAGAAAAGCGAGCTTTCAACTTTTGATCATGCATCACACATCAATCGATCTCTGTTAGCATATTCGACGACACTGGGCTTGAATTAAGGACCACCGCCAGTCGATCGGGTTAAGCCGTTAAGGTGTTGCCACCAACATTAATTCTTCTTCTTCTTCTTCTTCTTCTTCTTCTATCTCTTGAGACAGATCGATACACAAACATTCCCAGGACCTACCTGCACTACATTGTGGTATATATCCTGGAGAAAACATGCAACAAACCAAGGCACAAATGCAGAGTTGCTTTGCTCTAATTACTTTCCATTATTCTTCGTTGCCCTCAATTAGTTCGATCGCTTTCTTTCCACCAATCTGCAGTGTCCCCGGCCGGTTAGTGGAGTGGCGCCAAACGAGATGCGATCAAACAAACGAGTCCACTAGGAGGGAGAGGGAGTGTCTAGCTGCTGTCTCTTCAATCTTGCAAAAGCGACGCCACACTACTGAAAGCAAGCAGCAGGACATACATACACATCAACATATCGCTTCATAGGACTTTGTATATGTTGGTTAACACTAGCAAGTGTCAGCATGCATGCGTCGTATAACCTCTGGTAACTAACGATCTACTGATGCTGAAATTGACTCGTCCAATTTTGGTTGATTAGTTACATTACTGCGGTAAACATTCGCAGATTTAATCGAAAACCACGTAGGTACTTTACTTTCCCCAGTTAAAAAAAAAGTCATTTTGGATTGAATGCAGTCAAAAGTTAGACTTTGACTATCAATATTTTTTTGAATATGTAGATTGGACATATGAAAACAATATGCATAGTTTTTTTTTTCAAAAAATGCTTTCAAAATATTATAAACTTATTAGGTTTTTAAAATATATTACAATAGAAGCTAGCGGTAAAATTGAGTTTCATTTTGGAGACCACCTCAATGTTCAAAACGACTTGTTATTACCACTATGTGCACGGTAAAGATACCTTTTTGGGGTCCAAACTGATCGGTGGTTCGCTAAAGGAGAAAGCAGATCGAGCTGTTCAGGGCTTCAGGAAAAAGATTCCTGGCACCGGTGCATGTAGATGCATCAGAATATCAGATGTCGGCTCATTAAAATGAGAGAATTAAAAGAAAAGTGTGTATGGTAGGAGAAAAAGAAAAGGATCTTTTACTTAGGCTTTATTTGGCAGAGCTCTAAATCTCGGCTCCACCTTAGATCTAGAACTTGTAGGCTCAAATAAAGTGAATTAAGTTTATATTTTTAATCTAAAATGTAAATAATATGACATACCTAAACACTCTTAAGTCCTGTTTGGCAGAGTTTCAGATCCTAACTCCATCTGAGATCTAAAACTTGTAAGCTAAAATAAAGTGAATTAAGTTTATATTTTTAGTCTAAAATGTAAACAAGATTACCCATCTAAACACTCCTAATATACCAACAGCTCCAGCTCCACAGATCTGGTGGAGTTAGGAATACCCAACTCCACCAGATCCATTTATAAAGCTAGAGTTGTACCAAACACACCCTTAATATACCAATGGCTCCAGCTCTAGCTCCATAAATTTCTAGAGTTAGAAATATCCTACTCCACCAACTACACGAATTTTAGTAGAGCTGGTGTTGTGCCAAACACCCCCTTAGTTATAGATCCAGGTGAAGTTCACAGCTCAGCCGCGGAAGCAAAAGTCAATATATAGCAAGTAGAAGCATCCATCACCAAACATACGCTGCAAATCTTAAAATATCTCATATCTATGCGTATATTAGTTGGAGCTGCCAAATGATCATTTCTAGTTTAATTTGAATGATTAATATGTAGAATCACATAAGCTAGTGCGTATATATATCCCTATGTACTACAATTAATTGCCCAACATGACTACATCATGCATGCTTTTTAAAATATGCATAATGTAAAGGTAATAACTAACTGGGATTATCTATCACATAGTTGCTTTGAGAATTTTTTGTTAAGTTTCAGTCAGTTTTGTAGCTATTAGATTTAGATCTAACCACCCACGTTACTCTCACTTCATATATAAGGGTGTGTTTGGCAGGGATTCAGTTTATTCAGATTCGTGAATCCGGTGAAGCTGAAAATTTTAGCACCAGATTCGTGAAGCTGAAGCTGTGAGTACATTAAGAGTGTTTAGATATATCATCTTGTTTACATTTTAGACCAAAAATATAAACTTAATTCCCCACCCCTCCCCAGACACCACCTCCCACCGTCGGTTCTATCACTTGCACTAGTAAGGCCCACAAGTCAGCTCCTCCTTCCGCCATTTCCCTCCCTCCGCCCTAACCACCTGACGCACCTATCGGGGATTGGGTGACTCCCATGAAGACCATCGTACCCCGGCGGCTGACTATGCTTACCCTTAGACGGTGTCCCCAAGGAAGACCTTTGGGTAGGTCGACCTATAGGCCTACCCCAACCTCGACCAAGCTTGTCCCCGAGCATGTGCACCTGTTTCCCGAGCATGCCTGCTCGGAAGAGTGCGACGGATGACCAAAGCTGAAAGAAGACCTCGGGCATGATCAGCAGATCAGGCATGGTCCACGAAGATGACGTAGTATTAATCACTTAGCGACTCGAAGGACCGTATGGCCACGTTCTAAGCCCACTACGCCCAAGTCACGGCATGGCGAAAAGCAAGAGCAATAGTTACACCCATGTTCGGGTACAGTAGTGGCATGTCATTCTGTAATAAATGACGTAAGATTGTAATCGTCTATAAATACCCCGTTGTATGTAACGACGGGGGGGGGGGGGGGGGAGTAGTTGGTCAGTTTTTTCATAAGTTAGGAAAAGACGACGATCCTCTCAAGAAGAAATTGTAAACGAGAGAAAAGAGAGACACTCAAGCATATCTGTATAGGTGGAGAGAAGAGAGGGGCTCGACGCTCCCGAGCAAGCACACTGTAAATCACCCTTTGACAGAAGTGAAGCTACTGGACATAGGGTCATTATCTCCTCCGTGAGAGGGCCAAACCAGGATAAAAAAGCTCTTGTCTGTTCTTTCATTTGCAACCATCCGACCATCCCCCTAGCTCGGTAGGCCCTCGGATGCTAAACCCTTTGCGGAAAAGAGGTCCTGGTTGATCCCTTATTTAACAAGTAAACTCGGCGGAGGACCCGTTCCCGAATCGTCGACAGCACCGCTCATATTCTCTCTCCGGCGAGCCATCCCTACACCATCCTTTTTCCTCCTCTCCGATGAGACCCCCTATACCATCCTCTTCCTCATCTCTGGTGGCTACCTCCACTGGATCCACAATTGCCTCCTGACACTCATGCTTTCATCACCACCACCCCCTCGGGTGGCCGACCACCAGTGGCGAAACTAGAATTTTTTTTGTTAAGGATGCATACTTCACACATACAACTCTTTAGTCTTTTACAATTATATCATAACATCGTAAATCCAACACATACATTTGAAATTTGTTAAAAGCATAATATAAATAGTTCTAATGTCTTAAAATTTTAGCATATTAAAAATATGATTTTATACGACTTTCAAAATTTTAAGGGTACCGGAGCATTACCCGGCACCACCCTGGTACCGCCCCTACCAACCACCACCACAACGCCGCCATCTCGCGCACCGCGGTGCTTCCACTATCCTTCCCTCTAAGCTTGGGCTCTGGTGAACATAAAACCTAACCGGCAGATCTGAGACCTAATCCGGCGATGAAGGGAAACAGCGACAACAAAGAGAAGGAATATGGAAGATGAGCTCGTCAGTACACAGAATCTCAAGGTATCCAAAGTTAGAAAACCAAAACTGTGACTAACAAGTATATTCTATTGTGTTTATAGTTTTTACAGTGTGTGTGCGGTGTACTGAGGCTGGTAGTGGTAAAGGTAGCTAGGGTAAACAACTCAAGTGCACGCCCGGCCGCCTTGTAACGTTGCAGCAGACACATACACTAGCCGGTCATCAGTAATAATTAAAGCTTCTTGCTCCCTCGGGAGGTAAACAAGAAGGAAGTGGACGTACGACGACAAGAATGAAAACAGTGACAGTCGTAGTGCCACGTCGACCCTTAACTCTCTCTCTCCCACAGTCGATGAGTGGACTAATTGTTGCTCGGTGGGGGCACCGCATGCGCAAGGTACATCTCACTCTGATCACTCTCTCACTAACTGGCCTCGCAGTCGCAGTTGCATCTTGCCTGTAGTTCCGTTCGACTCAACCTAGTCAGTGTCTATATAGGGAGAGACCCCTGAGTACACTGGATCCTCACTTCAATTCCCGGCCTGCTAGCCTCTTAATTAGAAGGTAGCTCCGGTCTCAGCTAGGTAGCTTGCTTCTCCTGATCTGCTAGGAATTTATAAGCTAGTGGAAGCTAGCTAGCAGTTTCTTCTCGATCGAGATCCACCCATCGAGAGAGCTAGCTAGGCAGCAATGGCGGACGTGGAGGGCCGGAAGGTATGCGGCGTGCCGGAGCGGGTGCAGCTCCATGTGGCGATGCTGGCGCTGCAGTTCGGCTACGCGGGGTTCCACGTGGTGTCGCGGCTGGCGCTCAACATGGGCATCAGCAAGCTCGTCTTCCCCGTCTACCGCAACATCATCGCCCTCATCCTTCTCGTCCCATTCGCATACTTCCTCGAGAAGTACGTTTTGCTCCGAGATCCTATCTGCGTGTGCTTCATTTCATGCCTGCTTCAATATATACTGATCCATCCTCGACAGTACTACTAGTAGCTGCATGCTGGATTGGCTTGCTGTAAATTATTAACCTACATATATGCATCCATGCTTGCTTAATTTCGTTAACGGTGCTTGCAGGAAGGACAGGCCAAAGCTCACCCTCAACTTCGTTGTCCAGTTCTTCTTTCTCGCCCTATGCGGGTAATATACATATATATAACTCAGACGACTCTTGATGATCATGATGATGATGACCAGTGTGCATGCACTTAATTAGTACATATGCATGATCGATCGATGCTCAAGTTTTAATTTGCTCGTTGCCGTGAATGGTCAGAATAACGGCGAACCAAGGGTTCTACCTTCTGGGATTGGACAACACGTCGCCGACATTCGCCTCCGCCATCCAGAACTCCGTCCCGGCCATCACCTTCGCCATGGCCGCCGCGCTCAGGTATAGTACCTACTACTCCTTAACTTAGTACTCGGCCGGCATATATACTGATCTGTAGTGCGACGCTAAATTAAATTGCATGCTGCATATATGCATGCAGGATCGAGAAGGTCCGGCTGGACCGGCGGGACGGCGTGGCGAAGGTGGTGGGCACGCTGGCCTGCGTGGCGGGCGCGTCGGTGATCACTCTCTACAAAGGCCCCACCATCCTCGAGCCGGGGACCGACAAGCTCAGCGCGACCAACGTGGAGGTGTCGTGGTCGGCGGCGATGGCCGGCGAGGGCAAGAACTGGACGCTGGGCTGCGTGTACCTGATCGGGCACTGCCTGTCGTGGTCGGGGTGGCTGGTGTTGCAGGCGCCGGTGCTCAAGAAGTACCCGGCGCGGCTGTCGGTCACGTCATACACCTGCTTCTTCGGCGTCATCCAGTTCATCATCATCGCCGCCTTCATGGAGAGGAACGCCGACGCCTGGGTCTTCCACTCCGGCTCCGAGATCTTCACCATCCTTTACGCCGTAAGTATACATACATACGTACATACATCATGCATGTTGCCTACTATTATACGTGCGTGCTCTGTCAGCCTGTCATGTGAACCTAGGCTAGCTAGCTGAGAGTAGTGCTACTCCTAGCTCGTTTTAATTATTAATTATATCTGTGTATCAGTCTAGCTACTTTATTCACACACAATGACACAAACATGCTTTAGCCTAGTGCTCCAAGCCTCCAAATCTGCAAGAGTTTTATATGTGCAGAGTAGTACTGTGCCGGATACCATGCAAAATGCAAGCATGCATGTGTGCATTATGTAGTTCTTTTAGATAGCTTAGCTAGAGTAGGACCATTCATTTAGATATGCAGTACTGCACTTGTCAGTTGCCGTGGAGTATGTAGTATCCGTTACTACTAAAATGCACATGAGAAGCAGAAAAGTGATGCAACAAGCTGTACAAATGATCACTTTTTTCGTAACACAGTATAAAAAGAAGCTGGGTTTATTTTCAGGCTCTTGAAGCTACCTTTGGACTGCTCACACAAGCTTCACCTACACCCATGCTTGTAGTACTGTTTTATGATAGCATATCATTTTATTTAGTCCATAAAGCCAGTGGAGGGCATGATGTGAGAGAAGTAAGCGGCCTATATATATATGTCAGATGTTAAGCCGCACTACTACTAATCATTAACTTAAGCACTTAATTTGCATGCTTTTGATCAAAAGACATCTGAGCTAGAGAAAAGCAAAAGGCCAGATATATAGTAATTAGTAAAGCAAAATTATACTGACAAGCAATTATGACAAGTAGCATCATGTGCAAAAGCTAATTGGCCCAGGTGTTTTTGTTGACCAGATTATGAGCTTGTGTTCGATCATATGCATCATTTGTTTGTTGGACCAGTATGCAATTGCAGTCAATGGCATATATAGTACTATCGGCTGGAACGCCGGGCGAGCACATTACAAGCTAGCTAGGCCTGTCTCCTCGAGCTGATCTCATGACAAATCATGGCTCTGATTAATTGTGTGTGCAGGGCTTCATCGCCTCCGGCGTGGCGTTCGCGGTGCAGATATGGTGCATTGACCGCGGCGGTCCGGTGTTCGTGGCCGTGTACCAGCCCGTACAGACGCTCGTCGTCGCCATCATGGCCTCCCTCACCCTAGGCGAGAAGTTCTACCTCGGAGGGTATATACCTATGTTAATTAATTATATCATATTCCATGATCGATCGATGCTTCTAATTAACTAACTAATTAAATTCGAAAGCAAACGTAAGGTCGGTCGATCGTTAATTTACAGAACTAATAATTGTATGCGTACGTGTAGGATCATTGGCGCCGTTCTGATCATCATCGGTCTGTACCTGGTGCTGTGGGGCAAGAAAGAGGAGAGGGCGCGCTTGGCCAAGGAGGCGACGGCGGCGGTCATGGTTTCAGCCTCCTCCGGCGAGCGCGACGGCATCCGGAGCGCCAAGGCCTGCTCCATCACCCAGCCCCTCCTCCTGCCTTCCTCCACCTCCTCCGACAACGTTTGAATGAAGCAGCCGATCGTACGTGCAGGGTGCATGGCCAATGCAAGTAGTATTCTGAAGTCTGAACATGCTGAAACGCATGAGCATGGCCTGGCCCGATCGAAGGAGAGTGTTGATTTTTTTTTTGGGTTAACTTCAAGCGTGCATGCTAGCTATGTATACGCACGCATGCATGCGTGGTGTGGTGAGCGAGCAGACGGACTTGATTAAAACTAAATAGCTAGGATTGCTGTTTTGGATCGTGCTTAATTATATATGCATGTTATGTACGCCAAGATTGGTAGGTGGTTTCTAGCTTAAGTTGTGTGTGAAGGCTTTGTTAGATCACATGTTCAGAACGTACGTGCTTGGTATGTATTACCTACTACTACCCGACATGGTTTGCTCATTTTTCCATAATTTGTACTGCATGCGTCTGCAATCAGTGTCCACTTTGACCAGATTAATTATCGAAGCTAAGTGTTCTTTCATGCATGGCACCTAGCTGCAAATCATTTCTAAGATAACCAAGTTTGAACAATAAAACCTTGTGAGTGGATCCTCTGTGGAGCTTGCCTCTGTCGTTGATCGATCCGCTCCGCCGGCCGCCGGCGACACATATCTGGCATGATAAACTTGTGGAGTACAGGACAGGAGCCCAAATCCAACGAAATGGACCATACATCCTGACTAGGCCATGCACATGCATTCTGGCTTAACTAACGTGGTAATAAAATGCCATAAGGAATAACGCACTGAAGCAGAAGGAATATTTTATAGAAATAATATGCTAAATTAAAAAATTACAAATATACACGCACGTCACCATTTAAATTGACGACAAGTGCGACAGAGTCGAATATTTTTTTAAAATAATATTTTTTTAATAAAAAATTATAGAAATAATATGTCAAGTCAAAAAATTACAAATATACACACTTGTTGCCATTCAAATTAACAACAAGTCTCTATCGCCGGTTGAAATAGCGAAGCAGAAGCCTATCTCTGCGTCCTGTCCAGTCTGGAGACTCAGCACACACTGACGTATGTACGTACATACTGCAAGAACAAAGAGAGGAAAAAAAAGGTCCAAGCCCCATTGCTTGTTACGGTTACTGTTGGGATACAGTTACGTATTATTTATTTGTATATATTTCAGAAAAAAGAGAGGAAAAAAAGGCTACAAGCCCGAATTTTCTGATTTTCGCAATAAAACAGTATTATTTATATATATTTCAGAATAAATAATATTATTTAAATCATTTTAGGATAAACTATGATTATTTATATTTGTTGCTGTCTTCCAGCTTTTTTGGATCAGGCCCGGTCTGCAGGTCGAAAATCTGGGCCCGAGCCCAGGGACGGCCCAGTCTGGCCATGAACAGATCTACTCCTGAGCCCTGAAGCAATCGCTTATGCGCTCGTGGGTTGAAAGCTTTAAGTTAGGGTGTTCTTGGTTTTTGGTTGCTGGGATCAAGTGGAATATGTATAAAATGGTTTAAGAAAAATATTATTTATGTGTTTTGTTGCTTGAATGAAACTATCTTATTCTGAATGGTGGGATATAAATTTGAGAAATATTCTCTATAAATATCGAACCATTTTATTCATTCAAAACAATAGGACCAAATGGTACAGAATCATTCCATCCCATTCAACCTTATCCCACCAACCAAACTAGGGGTGAAAATAGGACAGGAAATATCCGCCCGATCCGATCCTGAATCCGTTTAAAATCCGTACCGATGTTATCCGTATCCGGAAAATCCGATGTAATATGGGTTAGGATATGTGAAGAGCAATATCCGATCCGTATCCGAAAAATCTCATGTAATATGGGTTAAGATATGGGAAGAGTAATATCCGACCTGATATCCGGTAAATATCCGACTCGATATCCGGATAAAACCAGTTATTCTTCCATTAATTTGGTTCATTATTGGATAGATAGAATAGTTGTTTGATACTGGCACTAAAAAACACTACTTTGTTATTAAACGTGAACTTCAACAAATCTATCAACATACAAATAGAGTGATAACATAATGCTTTTACCTAAATTGATTTGTTCAACTTATTTGATAAACTTCTTTTCTATTCAAATTACTGGAATTAGTTGAGTCACTAAATTGCACCTCTAACTATACTACTATCCCACGTTGAAATAATTATGAGTTGAAGCAAATGTTGTAAGGTTAATGCTTCATTCGTTCTTTTACGTACACAATTATGCACTATGCTACTATCCAATTATGATATCCGATCCCGACCCAAATCTGTTAGGTACCCGCTCCGTATCCGAATCCCGAATAATCCTAATTCATATCCGTATCCGGAACATCCGTATCCGACTCCGAATCCCGAAAAAAAATATGAGCTAGGATACGAGACGAGCAATATCCGATCGTATCTGTCCCGGTTTCACCCCTAAACCAAACACACCCTTAGTGGTCTGTTGGGATTTCCACAGACCCAGTGGCACAATGAGACTAGGGATGAAAACGGGTCAGATATCTCCCACCCGATTCGAGACCGAATCCAATCGAGACTGGATTTTACTATCCGGTCGAATCCGGGATCGGATCCGGATACTTGAATCCGGATTCGGGATCGGATCCGGAGCATCCAATATCCGGTAAATACGGGGCGGGATCCGGATATTCGGATTTTTCCTATTCGGATGATATCCGAATTTTTCCTATTCATATATCGGATTGGATATTTGGATTTTTTCTATTCGGATATCAGCAAAGTCCAACCCATTTTCATCATATTTTTTCCATGTCAGCCCATTTATAATAACAATTAGTTGGTTCAATTGATTCTCAAGTAGCATATTCTTTCTGCAACGTTTGTTGAGTTTAATTGATATATAATTTGTTACTATAGTCATGTACTCATATGGTTTTAATTCAATATATATTATTCTATATATATGTGTATTATTCGTATATCTTTATCTTTTTAACTCGAATCTATTACATATCCGTCCCATATCCGTATCCCGAATAACCCGAATCTGTATTTGTATCCGGTTCCGAATCTAGGGAAAAATATGGGTTATGATACAGAAAGAGCAATATCCACCCATATATCCAACTTGTTTTCACCCCTATGAGTGACCCTCTGGCTCGACACACTGCGCTAGCAGAGAGATGCTAGTCGTCTCATCAGAATTAATCCATCAAAGCCATCACTGCCTAATTAAGCTTGACGTAAAAGCTTTACTTGCTGCCTAATTAAGTACCTCGTAATATACAACAGTCTTGCAGATAGATAACCTGAGGTGGAGCGCTGCCTGGGCCTGCACGAGCAGCACGCAAGCAGTTTCAGTTTCACTGACGATTACCACATGACATGCATCAACCACTGCACTGCATGTCTGCATTGCATCGCTGCTACTTCAGACAGTTACACCTCAGCTCTACTCTCCTTTAGGCTTCAGTTACGAAAGGACGGCTCCAGAAGAAAAGGATCACATACACAAGGAAGGTTGCCTGTTTCTGCACTAGTACACATGGAAGAAGCAGCCATGCAACATACTCCAAACACAAGGAAACACTGGCTCTGTCCATGAGCTAGCTCGCCTGACACTGACATTTTACGTCCAGAATCGCACTAGTGACTATCAACAGCTTCACAATAAAAAACACAACTCGAATATATCTGCTTCATTTCATACAATGGATCAGAATGTCAGGCGCTGAACACGGACACGCCACTGCACCGCAAGGCTCTATCAGCATACATAACATGGGTACAAACACGCCACACACGACTTGCGGCAAGGACCAACCAATCGCTGATTGTCCAGCTGATATAAAGTGATGGGGTACTGCACATCCAGACCTCCACCCAAAAAAAAACAAACAAACAAACAAAGATAACAGCCTATCCAACAAAAGCTCCAATACTCACTATCCAACATGGTGGACTGGAGCAGCGTTCTTTGCCTTAATAGCTACATCCAAACGGCTGCTGTTCGATTTAATGCTGCTAGTTCAACTGAGGAACAGACTAAAGCTTCACATAAGAACAAAAACAAAGGCATTGCCAGCTCCCACTGAGTTCTGCATTGAATTTTATGTCTAGTGGCTAATGAAAGCTCAACTTCAAAAGTGGTCCAGTATATATTATCAAGATTTTGCCAAAGCTGGCACAAGGCTACTTGTTCATGTTCCTTCTTAGAGGTTAGAGGAATCAAGCCATCGAGTCATGCATTTATTGTGGAATGGCGCTGAGCTAAGGATATTAAAAGAAGAGTGTATAAACACTAAGTCTACAATTTCATCAACTTTGTTTCTAATAGCTTGAAATTTGAAAAGAATATAGGGGTCGTCATTGTCAGCTATACTCTTTCATGGTTATTTATTCAAACAAATAAAGCTAGACTAATCGGAGAAAGATACAGTCGCTATACTGGTAAGAGAAAGATGTGGTACAGACAATTCGAAGCAATAAATTCTTCCTGAAGGTGTACGAAAATAATGACTGGTTATCACATTCACACTGGTCACAAAATGAATAAAATTGCAATTTCAAGCTACTCCAAGAACTACCAGACACACTAGAAATTCCAAAGAAGGTAGTACATAGCAAAATGGAAAAAAAAGGAAAAAGATATATAACACAGCCCCTTACAGTGATTCGGTGCTGTCATCACTTTCTTCACACAACGGTGCAGACTGGATTATAACCCGAGCTCCTGAAGCAAGCCTGCAGTTATGAATTTTTTTTGTCAATATTTAGAAATAAAAACTACTAGGCTAACAAATAAAAAATAATGACAGGCAACTCAACTTTCTTCAATATTTATCACTTTATCCTTTTCCTCATGGAATGACTCTACCCTTGAAGAAGAGAGTTTACCCAATGATGGGTTGGTCATCCTATTACTTGCACTTTCCGATGAACCCAGCGGCGAGGATCTAGTACTACATTCTTGTCGACTAGAGCTGTTCCTGACATCAGAGTTGGGGGAGAATATTGTTCCACTTCTGGATTGCTTACATGATATCATTTTGATAGTCTGTGGGAGACATCTGAAACTGCCTGACTCAATCAAGCTTTCCATATCCCTCTTGGAGTCTGATGCTCTATAGACTCTACAACAGGTTCAGAGGAAATGCTGGGTCAAACAGCCAGCCAATATATCCAGAGATCATGGAAAAACTAACCATATTTTCTAGAAACGGACCGTATAGAAAGGTAACAATGTCAAATGCAGATACCAAAATGTAACCATATTTTTCAAGCATCTTATTGTTGTATTCTCTTGTCTTCCTTTCATAAGACATAATGGAAAAGGTTGTACGACAGATCATAAGTGTACAACAATTAAGGCAACTAACCAGTGTGAGCCACATCTATTCAATGAGAAAGGAAACATCAATCAGAAGATATGGCAGCATAAATTACATTATCAAGATATAATCATGCATTTAAGTACATATTGCCAGCACATAAGTCCACGATCAGAACAAACTGTGCTACAACATACCTATCCTCATCATAAGATGACGAGCGTTTGAGTGTGGGCATTCCTCCTTTCCCTAACTGTTCCTGCTTCTTCGTCTCGACCAAGCTTCCACTGAAATATTCTGACTCTGGAACTCTTACTCCAATTGTTCTTGCATTACAGGGAATGTTGTCGAGGCTCCGCAATGCCATAGGAGTAGAGAACACTGGAGAAGGGAATTCAACTTGTGTAAACCGAGGCCTGTACGTTGGGAGGAGCCCAAAGCTACGTTGATCTTTCACAGAAATAGATCCACAAGTGATCAGCTGCATGAGCAAATTGGCCAGCTTCAGCTTCATACTCATAGGGCCAAAGAGATGTTCCTCCTCTAGTGGCCTAAAACTACTCCTCCTACTGGCTTCTGCCCTTATCAGGGACTCCAAGGTTTCCATTCTGCCACCTGGAGAAGCATCAGACGAACACAACAGTGGCGATTCTTGAACAATTCCAGGCCCCTTTCGTGATACCTGCGTGCTGCTTTGATGACACTCTTGAATCTCAGCGTCTGATGTACCATCCTCCGTACACACCCCTGCCGTGCGAGTATGCTTATCAGGAACATCCCTCTCGCTATCATCGGTCTGTGTGGACGCATCCTGTGCTCCGATGGGCTTACAAACTCTGTACTCCAAAAGTCGAGGGGAGCTTTCCTCTGATAATGGAGCATTTCTTCCAGCTGGTTCAGCGGACAGGTTTCCAGAAGAGACAGAATGCGGAGTCTCGTCCTCACGGTTGGTGGAAGCAGATGACGATGGCAGCAATGCTGACTGTGCCTGTTGCTGTGGCTGTTGAGTAGGAGGTGGAGGTGAGGCCTCTTTAATAACAGCAGATGGGGAAGACGACGATGAGCATCCTTCTTGCGATCCCCGCGATTGAGGGGACTCTTCTTGAGGGTGCTCGAGGCTCTCAACCTTGGGGTTGCCAATGCCATTCTGCTGTCGATCTGAAACAAGACAAGGACAAGACAAATTGGACCAAGATCTGATGAACAATTCAAGGAACACTCAAAAGGTAGCATCAATTCACTCCCCCAGTTACTGTGAGGCAATTCGTCGAACACCTACCTGGTGGTGAGCGGTCAAGGAGCTCGGAGCCCTTGAGGATGTACTCGTTGCCCTGCGCGGGGAGTACCAGATCGTTCTGGGACAGGTCGTGCCAGACGAAGCCGTTCTTGTAGCTCCTGCTGATATTACACGGATCAAACCAACCAACGAGGAAAAAGGTACGATTTTTATTCGCCAACAGCGAATGGATGTACCTCTTGCACGACCACGAGTACATGGTCGCCATGCCCTTCCCTCGCAGCACGTTGAGCCGGTTAATCACATCTACATTAACGCCATTAACGTGAATCGTATCAACTCAAGTAGTCAAAAACCAATTTGAGCCCAAAAGGCGGAGCCTTTATTAGAGTGGAGTGGACTGACCTTGCAAGTAGAGGCCCTCTGGGGAGGCGAGCGGCACCTCGATGAAGTGGGGGTGCTCCAGATGGCGGTTGCGGCATAGGTAGTAGACCACCGCGACCCTCTTGGCCTTGGCCGGGGCCGGGGCAGGGGGCGGCGAGCGCGGCGGAGGTTGTTGGTGGCTCTTGCCCGGCGACTCGACCCAGACCTTGTCGCGGCGAGGGCTCGTGCGGATGCCGGTGCCGGTGCCCCGCCGCCGCGTCCTCCCCTCCATTCCCTTGGCTTGTTGTGCCGGTTTGTGGTTCCTAGCTAGGGAACTAACCCCCGGATCAAATCGAACTGCGGCATTTCTTGGACATGGCAAGAAGCTGGTACCTTGCGCGAATGGTATCAGAGTATTGGTTTCTTGGACATGGCAAGGTAGATGAGGGAGAGAGAAAGATCAAATCAAACAGCAGAGGTGCTGGCGTTTGTACGAATGGTTGATGTAGAGGACAAAGTAAGTAGTGATTAGGAGGAGAACCTCGGCAACAATCAATAATGCAGCATGTAGGAGGAGGGTGAAGCTCAAGCACGAGAAGAGAGTGTCTAGGGATGGCAACGGGTGCATACCCGTCGGGTATTGGCCCCCCATACCCGTCCCCGCCAGATGAAAAATCACCCAGCACTTAATTCTGCATCACCACGGGTAGGACTTCTTCCCCATACCCATCCCCGTTCGGGTCCCTTTCACCCACCGGGTCACCCATACCCGTTACCGCACCCGCCAAATCAAATATGGTCCAGTTGTTCTATTCTCTGTAGGGCTGGCTGAACAATGGAGAGAACTCAAAACTACAATGGGACCAACTACTAATGCCAAGCACATGGATCCCTAGAGTTGAAGAATACCAAAAAGAAAAATGTAAACCCTAGTCTAGCCTAACTTCAACCAGCCAGCATCAACACCATAGAAGTACAGAACCGACTTAGCCTTCATGTAGTTCAACTCACCCTGTCACCCACCTGAAGCCTCCTCCTTGGTCCTCCCCAACTCGGCAACTCCAGTGAGCGCGTGAGAAAGGCGAGGAAGCGGTGAGCTGTGGCAGAGACCCCACTCGACGGCTCGACGGCTCGGCCGGTCGGCACGCAGCGCCCGCTCCAAGCCTCCAATGCCTACTGCTCTAGCCTCCAAAGGTTTCGATCGAAGGACCCGAACTTCTTCACAGTGCAAGGCCATGCTTATACTCATGGCCAAGCGTTTGGGCGCCATGCAGCCACGGTTTTGCTAGGGTTAGGGACGGTTAGGGTTGAGTCTGAAATGAATTGTAGAAATGTATTGTAGAATGATTGAATGAATCACCTCATCGGGTAACTAATGGGAATGGTCGAATTGGTTTGGTCCCACTCGATTCGGTGGTCGTCCACCGGGCAACGTGGGCTTAAGGCGGTTGGGTAAACAGCTAGATTGGGTTGGGTGGGGTGGAACAGTGGGAATTGCCAAATGCCAATTGGGCCTATCAAAGACAAGGAGGCGAGGAAGATTTGCTACGGGTAATGGGTAAGCGGGTATGGGTGAAAGTACCCGTGCCCAGACCAATTATACCCGATGGGTGAAGGTTTTTCCCCATTAAGGTACCCATGGGTATGATTATTGGACCATATTTGTACCTAATGGAGTAAATACCCATCGGTATCGGTATCGGTACCCATTGCCATCCCTAAGAGTGTCCTCATGTGAGACATGTAAACTGTTCAGTAGCTGCACGGTGGTGCCAGTCAGTGGCAGTGTGGCACTCGGCTGGGGGGTGGGGTTCGTCAGCCTTTTCGATGGGCTTTTTGGCTTTGGGGGCATGGAAGCACAGCGACTCTCTCTCACACACACACAACTTCTGCAGTTCAGGCCTTGAGGGAAAGCACTGTGGTCCCGCATCTCGCCTTTCCGTGTCAGGCCCTGTTTAGAAGCAATGTATTTCAAAACTATGGTTTTAGTATACTATAGTTTGCAATTGTTTTGTCATAAATACCATGGTTTTACCAAACTCCTTTAAAACCATAGTATTTCTTGGAACTACCAACTGTTTGGATGCAATATCACAAACCATAGTATTTGAATGAAAATAGATAAGAAGCTAGTCAAAACCATGAAAACTTTGGGTTGGAGTGGAGTTTTAAATACTCCAAAAATACCATGGTATCTACCAAACCATGGTTTTTAATACAAAGCTTTTGGCATGGTAACCAAACACCTCATGGTATAAAATACCATGGTATTACCTAGAAATCATAAAAATACATTGCTTCCAAACAGGGCCTCAAGTGTAACTCTCTCAACAAGGATCCAACGACTGGTGTGTGTATGTGTGTATGTGTGTGGGACTAATAACTGACCCGTTTGGGTACGATCCATGTGCTGAAAGATTCAGTTGAACTAGGCGCCAGAATTCATTCATGCCGTTCGGTTCACCTGCCGAGTGCCGGACAAGACCTCATGCAGAGCAGTAGAATCAACATTGATGTAGGGAAGCAACCAGCAAGATCCTCACTCACGGCAATCGTCGTGCTTGGTTTATGGCCACATTTTTTAAAAAAAATCTTACAAAGATAAGGGGGAAAAACTGCGGGACTGAAAATGCTCCGATTAGCTTCAAATCTAGTCGTCAATATCTACTTTTAGTTGTTATTACTAGCACTAATTTCCCATGTAGCTGTTGATGCCACTGCCACATGGGGGCAAAGCAAAGCTAGTAAGTATCTTGCTTTTCTTTGGGTTTAATCTATTTACCATGGTTGGGGAGATCGATTGTTCACGTCTTTACCTTTATTCCTCAGCTTTTCCCTTCCATGGCCTGCATGCTTTTAACGTCTAATAACATTGCTCCTTTATTTTAAACTCTAATGCAACCTCATTTAATTTGGACCTCTATTGCAGGTTTTCATGGACAAAGTTTGGAAGTAACAGGCCTCTTCTTCATGTCACCTGGCTGGACTTGTGGAGTGAAGAAGACAGCGTGCATGCATCCACACGGGGACAAAGTAGAAGAACACATTAAGCAGTACCTAGACATATAGATCTGAAAAGCCATGATTACAACGAAGGCTCTCTTGCACCAAATTTCTATGGACATATATGTGCATACCACCTTAGTTAATTTTCTCTCTTCTGATTTGTCTTCTACAAGATTAATTATGGCGGCCCGGACGATATGATCTTTGTATATCGATCTTTGTTCCTGTAAGCATGCTTTGTGCCGCTGTTGAGCAGTACACTAGTACGTGAGCTCAATCAAAAGGAAACATTAATTAATATTCATTTTGACAAACACATGTATCCGGCCAACTCTAACCCACCGACGCCAACTGCAGAACAAGATAACAAGAAAGAATCTACAGGCCAGATAATGTAACTAATTGTTTTTATTTTGAAGCCGAGACAATGCGATAGTATATACATAGATGGATGTACATTGCCCAGTGTGATATGTATTTCAGAAAAAAGATATATAAGAGGCAACTTGATTAAGTGCAAGGGATACTTCACATGAATGTTAATTTGCTAGTGTCTTGTTTAGCATACCAAATTAATTACATGTTTTATGGTATTTTTTGTGGTTTGGTTCTGTTGGAAGAATCCAATAGGAGTATATATATAATTGGGGATGGCGCAGATAGTTGGAGCTAGCAATCACATGGGGGAGAAGAATCCTAGTTTGTTGGGTCGTGTTAGTTTGGGATCGATCGATTATTGAGATGCATTAGCAGTTGAGTTCTTCAACTTGAGATTTCAGAACATGCATAGAAATGAATGCTATGCATAAACTAACCGTAAATTATCAACATACTAGTCAACTTTGCTTGTGGTAACCATTAACAAATAAAAATAATATCACAGGTCCAATTCTAGTCTATATGCAACATCCCATTACCCTCGTAAAAGAAAGAAAGAAAACATTGCCATTACTGAATGTGAAATTGCTCACGGGAGAAAGAAGACATATTTTTACACAATGCACGCATGTCCACGTTGGCCATTAGATCGATGATGACACTAGATAATTAATTTACTAGTCTCCATACAGAAAGCAAGATAAAGTTAAAAGGGCAAAGGGAAATCTCTAAATTAAATCTGCTCTACTTTTTCGTGATGGGTTTTGGACGTTGCATGAGACACTAGCTAGCTAGCTTTGCGATGTGCGTATATATGTATGCATGCTTCAGTACTTGTGCTGGCTGGACACATGCTCAAATCCTCTTTTGCCCTCCCCTATCTATCTATCTATACATACATACATACATACATACATATAAAAAATACATCCTACTCTTGGGAGTAGTTCCTCACACCTCTAAAATATCATCTAAACGAACTTGAAATACTCCTTTATCACTTTAGATACACTTATATACTAATTATAAGATATTCCAATGTAAACTACACAAAAAATTGTAAAGGAGTACATAGTTTTTAGCATAATTTGCAAATACCTTCGTATACACGCATAAAAAAGGAGTATATCTAAAAAATATACATACCACCTAGCTAGTCTTATATACTCGTATACTATATATACATAACCTTCATTGTACGAGATACTCCCTATATTGTGAGATAGGTATAGGGAGTAATTACTCCTGGGAATAGAAAAGAGGCTTCCTACACACATACACACACACGAAGCATTTTTCGTGGGGGTACATGCTCTCATCTTTCAAAATACTACTTAAACGAGCGTGTTATACGTCGTTATCACTTTCAGTATACTTAAATACCAATTCTAAGATACTCCAATATGATATGCTGAAAAAATTCATCGGAATCTTTTATTTTTTGTAGTACCCTTTTTCATATATAAAGGAGTACATACACAATTTATGCTATAAAGAGTGGATTTTGATGAAAATTTTCATAGAATTTACATTAGAGTATCTTATAAACGGTATTAGAGTATACTTAAAAGTAGTGGGGAAGGCAGCTCCGGGCAGGGCAGACGCCTACCCGAGCTCACCGGTGATGCACAGTGAGCCCTTCGACTGCCACCTACCACCATGAAGTTGCCGGTCTTAAACACCTCCTGGGCAAGCAGTCAGCCTTTCGAGTGGGCCGTTGCATGCGAAAGCAAACCAGCGGTCCAATGCACCAAATCCCACAAGCAAACTCATTTCTAGATCCAAAATCCCTAATACCCACTAAATCTCCAAATCCCTAATCCTCTTCCTCTTCCTGTAGGTCTCCCCAAATCCCCAATTCCTTGCCTAAAGGTAGCTTGGGCCACCGCGAGCGCCTTGGCATCTCGGTCGCCGTCGCCCTCGCTGCCTCGACCTCGTCCCTACCTCAGCCATTGCTGCCCTCGATCACTATCACCCTCGCCATCTTGACCGCGTTCCTGTCTCAATCACCGCTACCCTGACCATCTTGGCTATTATGTGTGAGCTCGCCAACATAGTGGGGTGTGAGCCGAACGACATGTTTGAGGTCTCTGATCTAGGAGTAGGCTACATGTGGTGGGTTGCCCCAGAGCGACAGAGTAGTGGCTCGCCTTGAAGGCTTGGACCATCGGGCTTACCTCTTAGACCGCTTGATGGACTGGTGGTGGAGTAGAGGACTAGTGGTGGAGGATTAGAGGTGGTGGAGGCAACAAGGGCTCCAACACTCTGCTCAGTCCTTAGTCCAACCTACGCAGGAGTGGACTGATAGGACCGATCGAGTCACTAAAGAGAGGACAAAGAGATTTGAAGATAGTGAAGACTGAAGTGAAGAAACGGTGGGGACACTAAGCGAGGGGGATCAAGTCAACGAAGATCATAAGATAATAAATTAACAAGATTGTAGTCTTTTACTATTTTGAAGTAGAATTATTAGACTATTATCTCTTATATAAAATAAATTTGAAGTAGAATAATTAAAGTATCTTGTTTTGATAGTGATATTTTGGTGTATTATCTATTATGCAACGTTGATAAGAGCTATGCATTTGTTATTTGATTTGTGAAATTCCAGAAATAAGGAGGTTTTTGGTTGATAAGAGAAGCTTTGCAAGTAATGGTCATGAAAGTACAAGTTTAGCTCAACCGCAGCAGCAAGCACAAGTTGAAGTGGCACAATCACAAGGTCAAGATCTACCAACACAACCAAATAATATTTACGTTGTTCATGTGTTTAATTTGGATGAAATTATAAGTGATCCTACTTTTAGGAAATGAATAGATGAGTATGCCCCTAAAATTCAAAACCAAGTTGGAGGGTATATACACAGAAAAGCACCAACCCAACTTGTTTTGCATTTTTCTTGTAAAAAAGTTTGAAATTGTACAAGGGACTTTTCACATGCATGGTATCATAAGTATAATTGGATAGAATATAATGAGTCTCGAGGTGCGGTATATTGCTTCCATTGCTTGCTCTTTAAGCAACCGGGAAGGACATAACACTTTGGTTTTGATGTGTTCAATAAAACAGGATTTAGCGTTTGGAAACGTGCATATAAATCATTGCTTGAGCATGTTGGTAGTGTCAATAGTGCTCAAACAAGTGTGTCAAGTATTGTGATGATTTCAAAAATCAAAAACAAAGTAAGTCAATTAAGTTATCCAGTGTAATCTAGTAAGCCGAAGAATTACATAAAATTCTATCAACTTCTTCTCTATGGTGTTCAAGATTTCTCATAACACAAGGCATGGCTTTTCGTGACTATGATGAATCTTCTACTTCCTGAAATGAGGGAAACTTTTTATAGATGATAGATTGGTACAATTATAAGAATAAAAAGTGAGACATGCTTTTGACAATGACGGTATAAATTGCAAGATGACTCCCTCTGAAATTCAAAAGGACCTTGCAAAATGTTGTGCACAAGAAATCATCGAGGTGATTATGGGAGAGATTGGTGATAGACAGTCCTACGTTCTTATCGATGAGTCACATGATATATCATCGAAAGAGTAAATGGCGGTAATGTTGAGGTTAGTAGACTAGTTGTTGATTCATTGTTTTATTTATCTATTGCTCCATTGCTGTCCCATTTAACCTTATAATAATTTTTATGTAGGTATGTGAATAATGAAGGGAAAGTTGTGGGACGATTTCTCGCTCTAAAAAATATCATTCATATTACATTTGATGCACTAAAGGGAGCTATGGTTGGTCTTCTTGATAAGCACTCCCTCCATATCACTAATATATGTCACTGGGCAGTTTTCCAAAAGGTGCCTGAATACATGTTGTTTTAGTTTTTCAAGAGCTTTTTAGTCTATTTTACCCTCCAATTACTCCACGCTAAGCGAGCATGCATGTCACTATTTACTAGTTGTTTCTTAGTCTTCCAAGAACGAAGCTTCCAAACTCATAGCACTGCTAATACAAGCACTCGCTGGATCCCTTTCGGCTACAACTACTCGCTGGTTCCATTCGATATTGAGCAGCTGTAGGGTCGAGGATGCGCCTAGAGGGGGGTGAATAGGCGTTTTAAGAAATTCGATCGCTCACTAAACAATTCGTCCTAATCAACCCCTATGTCAAAACCTAATCAAATATATATGCGGAAGCGATAAATAGGTTTTGACAATTAAAGCCTAAATCAACTAGGCTCACTAGTGCACTAACTAAATTATGTCTCTAAACTAGAATTGCTAAATTGATCAATCAATTAACACTAAGCAATTCTAATTACAATCAAGCAATTGGACAATATACAATAAATGTAAATACTTGAAAGTAAAAGAGACAACCGATATTTTTCCGTGGTGTTCGGAGACTTGCCGGTCTCCCCTAGTCCACGTTGAGGCTAGCCCACACTTGGACCGGCTCCCGCTCGAGCACCCGCCTCTTTCCACTAGTCGTGGTTTTTCACGCTATGCGCGAGGCTCAACCCGAACCTTCACAAACTTGGGGCTTCTCACAACCCCGAGAGCTCCAAGACGACGCCACGCTGCCTAGGAGTCGGCAACCTCCAAGAGTAATAAGCCGCTCCTTCGCTTGAACCTCACGGGCACAACAAATGCGCGCCTCGGTGATCACCAAGTGCAACACATGCACAAGGCCTCACTCAAGTGCAACACATGCACAAGAGGCTCTCAAATCACTTCCTAATTGCAACACATGCAATTTGTCTCACTCTTAAGCTCAAGAGGCAAATGGAGAAGAGCAACACATGCACACAACTCCCACACACAACAACAACACCAGCCCCAACCCCCCAAGGGGGTATTTATAGCCCCCACAAGAAAACTAGCCGCTTGGGGGCTAAACAGGCAAAATCAGTGAAATGCGGTACTCACCGCCTCTAAGGGTCGGTAGAGTACTACCCCGACCTCCAACGATTTCAAGAACGGCCATATATCCCAGACTACCGCTTTCTAAGGCGCAGAGTACAGATTTTTGATACTACCGCTCCCATCGAAGCGGTAGTGCCGGCCTACCACCGAAAGCCAACAAAACACGCCAAGATCAAAATAGCTACTGGGCAATTTCCGATAGTACAAGACTTGCAGTGACTACCATTTTTCAAGCCTTAGTAGTACCGCCAACACAAAACAGCAATACAACCTTCGGAAAATACCTATCGCCAACCAATGGCCGGTAGTATCGCCCGACATCTACTATTACCGCCTGGACATGCTAGATAGTGCTTACCACAGAGAAAATCCAGATTTCAACCTCCAAATCCATTTCTCCAAAAACCAAACTTGTTCTTTGAGCCACAAAGATGATCAACACATGATCATACACACGTGCAAAACACATTTGCACCAACATAGCTCATGCTCAAAGAATTTCAACCAAATTGCAAAAACACATTTCGCAATCAACTCAAGAACTATTTGCAAAACGATAAGCAAATCAAACTCGAGTTTATGAGATTAATCCCCTAGCCATGAGAAGGTCAACACAAGACCGGTCAACTTGTCAACACCCGCTGCAAGCCCCACTCACATGCTCTCGAAATTTCGGACTCATAAACCTCGGTTTATTCAAGACAACGAACTTGCAAATAACGCAATAAACACATTTCATGCTTAAGCACTACTCTTTGCAACACATGCAAAAGTCTAGCTCCAAGCAACATCAAATCAAGATGCATGAACTCTCTAATTGCAACACATGCAATTCTCTAGTTCCATGCAACACCAAATCGAACTAACACCAAAACCAAATCTCAAGTATGAGCTCTTTACTCGCAACACATGCAAGCCTCTAGCTCCATACAAACACACAAATACCAAATCAACCATATGTGCTCTCTACTCACAACACATGCGAGCCTCTAGCACATACACAACCATAAACACCAAAACCAAGCTTGAGCTCTCTCCTTTTGCAACACATGCAAAACTTAGCTCCAAGCAAACACAAGGTTTTAAGAAAGATTTGTTTTATTTAACAAAAACGTGAAGCTTTAACTAATGCAACACATGCAAAAGTGAACTTCACACAAAAGCCAACGCACTAGCTTATCACTTCTTGCAACACATGCAAATCAAAGCATTATGCGAAAACCAAATGCAACCAAGCATAAGTTTAACCCATTCGCAACACATGCCAAATGGTTAACCCATATGCAAGAACCAAATCCAAATGGTTGAGCTTGAGTGAACGCGGGATGAGATCACCAACACATGATGAAGCTCAAGCAAAGGGAACGACCCCTCTTAATAGCACGGCGATAAAACCTTAGACTCAAAGACTACAAAGTCCTTAGCCTATCTAGTTATACCTTCGCGGCACAAGACAAGCAATCCCTTTGGGGTCTTTATGATCATCGCTTTGATACTCCCCCGGGATCATCACTCGACTCCTCTTTATCTTCGGGATCCACTCTTGACGCCCATCAACTCATGATGCCGTCCTTGTCCCGTTCTCATCATCTCATCAATCTTTGGACCTAACTTAATTACAACTCATACAAATAGTTAGTCCAAGATGCATGGTTGTCTCAATTATCTCTTGCACTCCATTAACACATAATGGATGCCTTTAGATCAATTGAGCACAACCTAAATCAATTAAAATGATTTAATTGTGTCTTAAGTACAATAATGCAACTTATGCTTTATTATACTTAAGAACTATTCATTTGTCCTCAATTAATCACAAAACACCATCAACACATGATGAAGTGTTCTTTAATGATTAACAAGACAAATGAACTCAATTTAAATTATCATTTAAATTGATATGAGTATATATTAACTCGCACAAGTTTTCATATACTCATGTTGATGAAAAGTAATGATCCATTATATGTAAACTATATGGAAATGATCATTACTCTAAATCATCAACTATAGAATACACCCCACATGTATATGTGCATAAGTATGATTGACTTGGATGTAATATGCACATATTCAATTTGATTGTATTGGAGCATATCCTATATTTCCACGAGTATACTTATAACTAGGCAATTCAAACATATACTTAGGATTTAGTTTCTTTGTCTTGATCCTTATATGTGTCAATAACTAATTGATCAATACAAAGAGACTTTCAAGTTAAACTACAAACTCCCCTAAATATGTGCATCCATGTAATATATGGATTGGGAAACATGATGCACATTTTGTGGTAAATGTAATCTGGGACATTCATACTTTAACTTGAATCCAAAGTATGTAATTAATACTATAATGAATATGCATACATACCTCGGGTTTTCCATTTTTCAATGCGATGAGACTAAACAAAGATATTCTAAACAAACATGTTAGTCTCGATATAAGATTGTCATTAATAACACTATCGCATTAGGGGATAAACTCAATATTGGATTTGTCATTAACACAAGATTAGATTTGTCATTAACACCAAAACCATAACTAGTGAAGGTTGAACTTACAGCAGCAGCAGAAGCAGGCAATAGCAAGCAACAGTTAGGAGAACAAAGAAGCTAATGTTGTTGAAGATTCAATTGAATCAGAGTCAAATGAAGTTGAAAGCTTCAATCGAAGGTGTTTGCCAGATGGTTTTGAGGAGTTACCGGTTTGGGAGCAAGAATCTTCATTTAATTAGAAGTACTTCAGAGTTTTCATGAATTAAAAACAAAATCTTGAAACATTCTCTTTGATTCACTAATCAGCGAGTAGTGTGATCGCCTCATCTATCAATGAAGAATCACAACTGATTTGAAAAGGTAGGCATCCTTGTCTTTTCTAGTATCCCTTTGTTCATGTGAGGAATCTTGAATTTATTTCCTCCTCCTATTTTCATAGCCTCCTTCATAACAAGCTGTCAAGAATATTCGATTCAACTCGTGTACGGAGTATTCATGGAATGCCTGATTTATGTAAATATGGTTAGTTGTGATGGAGTAAAATGGTGAGAGTATAAAATAAAATAAATATAATTATCTCTTCAATAACCATTTTGTTGTTTTCTTATACTGGATGGATTGGATAGCACGAAAAAATCCCAGATCCAAGATATTAAAATCTGGTGAATTTGTCGGTTGACAAATGAGCCGAATATCAAACACATCTTGTTTGGCAGCTTCACAAAACAGCTGGTCCTAGGTACGATATGAGGCTTAGCATTGTCTTTCTAGATAAAGATAGGCTTGTTGACATCTTCACATGGCCACTTAGCTTGAATAGTCAGTAAGATTTTCTCAACCAAAAAAGTTTTAGTGACTTCCTTTGTAACTGATGTGATGGGCTTCATTTCCATTGTTCCGGCTACCCAGTTAACACTCGTTCTCTTAACAGCTTCATATGTTACAAGAGGGAAGCACCCAATTTTTCCATCAAAAGTACAGTTTCCATCCATGTCATACCTTAGACGAGCAACAACACATAAGAACATAATTTTAGGGATGAAGTTCTTGCTTTTACACGTCCGTGTAGGTTCATCTTCATCAGAAAATATATAATATATCTTTGTTTTTCTTGTAAGATTGAACCATTTTTCATCAATAAAAACAACATCAAATAATCCCTTAAACATGGGATTATTTGGTATGCTGCTTGGCTCAATCATAGATTGACACCACTGTAGCCTGCTCTTCTTATTCTCCTCTGTCAAATATGGTTTTATGCTGTTTGAATGATGCTTTATGTGACCTTCCCGATTTAGTGCCATGAACTTGCCTTTACTCACATGCAACTTAGCACATACATCTTTTACCGTTGTTCGATCTGAAAAAGGAACATCACTCAATGCAGATAGATCCACCTAAACTCGCTAACGACCAGAGTCGCACCTTTTATTTGAAATATCAACCAGTGTGCCTTGATCAAGATATCCTTTGCCTTGTTTCCAAATACGTTGAACCGTCCTAATATTACATGATTCTTCAACCTTCCATTGTTGCTTTTTCCTAGCAAAGCTTGAAATATTTCTCTCCGCATATCACTTGACAATTCTTTCCGGCGTATATTCTCGCTAGCATCTGGAGATACAAAACATGTTGAATTAGAAAAATCATCAAGTTATAGTATATGCATGGTCAGAAATGCACATGACAAGGTCAACAAGTAGGGGTGCAATCGGATCGGATAATTTCCGTCCGTCCGACCGACCGGATAGTTTCGGCTCGGATTCGGATTTTTTTTCGGATAGTTGTCGGATTCGGATATTTTGTTTCGGATTCGGATTCGGATTCGGGAGATTACTATCCGTCGGATCGGTATATTTCGAATTTATTTTCGGATATTTTCGAATAAACTGGTTCGGATATCCGGCTCGACCGTAACGTAGAGAGCGCCCTGGCCCAATCTGGTGCGCAGGGTTGAGCGCTAACGAGCGGCCTGGCCTGGAAGCCCGTGCACGCAAGCCCACCCAGGCTAGCGCGTGGTTCTTGAGGCACCCCCGGTTCATCGACTCGCCGCCCGACACCGACGTCAGCTTGTTGGCCTCCGTTTACTGCGCACTTCAGAGCTTCGCCTTACGAAGGAACAAAGACGTGCTTCCTTCTTTCTTTAGCAACAACACATGCTTCCTTCTTTCTTTTTTATTTCTTTACTTTTTTCATTTAGTCGCACGTTGTTCTTCTGGTTTCTATAGTGGATATTTTTTCCCACAAGACATTTTTACCACCATTTATTTTATTGATATCTTTTCTATTTTGTTCATCTATTTCTCTTGACTTGTTCCACTAATATTTTTCATTTATTCCACTAATATTTTTAATAGTTTTTCCGATATTTTATAGTTTTTGCTAATATTTTTTAATATTTTATTGAATTTTGTAAATAACGGCCATGGTCGCTGCTAGTAGCAAAGAATTAATAGCCGATGGTGTTAGTAAGATTGTTACTATTGCATTTGAACTTATATTATTGATTATTCATTGCGATATGTTTACTATATGTTGTATCTATTCTTACGCGATATCCGATAAAAATTATTCGACATCAGATCGATTCCGCTCAGATTCGATTCGAATCGCCATCGATATTATCCGTGTCAGATCCGTGATCCGGTACTATCCGAATCCGATTCCGAATCCGACAAAAAATATGGTTTAGGATATGGAAAGAGCGATATCCGACCGAATCCGAGCCGATTGCACCCCTATCAACAAGCATGCATTTTATTTGGCACGTTTTTACAAAAGGTCATAATTTACCATTTTCTTCCGGTGCCTCCGTGTTTGAATTTATCCCATGGATACGAAAAATTTCTTTAGGTTGCTCCACATTAAAATGTATATTCTCATGAGCGTCTAGAAAGACAAAATATATGAATTTAGAAAAAATATTGCATGGTGATAAAAGGTCTAAATTACTCAAAATGGCAAATCTAAATGAGAAAGTCTACCGTTTTCTTCTGATGGTTCCATATTTATATCTATTCCATGGCTTGGAAAAATCTCTTCTTGTGGATTGATATTGAAATCAATATTCTCATGGGAATCTAGAGATACATAACATTCGAAATTAGAGAAAATGTTGCATGGAAAAAAGTCTAAGTTACTCAAAATGACAAATCTAAATGAGGAAGTTTACCATTTTCTTCCGATGGTTCTATGTTTATATCTATCACATAGCTTGGAAAAATCTCTTGTGGATTCACATTGAAATCAATAATTTCTTCCGATGGTTCCATGTTTATATCTATCACATAGCTTGGAAAAATCTCTTGTGGATTCACATTGAAATCAATAATCTCATGAGCATCTAGAGAGACATAACATTCTAATTTAGAGAAAGTGTTGCATGGCAAAAAAAAAAAGTCTAACTTACTCAAAATGACAAATCTAAATGAGGAAGTTTACTATTTTCTTTGGAAGGTTCCATGTTTATATCTATTCCACGGCTTGGAAAAATCTCTTCTTGTGGATTCACATTGAAATCAATATTCTCAAGGGCATCTAGAGAGACATAACATGAACAGTATTTTTTTGGGGGGAATAAATAATGTGATTGCTACTCCACTTACTCCAGTTTGCAGCACGAGAGGAGAAAAAGGAGGAGAAGCTTTGATAGGCATAGGCTAGGGCCAAAGTGGAGTGAGAGAAGTGAGCGGAGGCAGAGGCCATCCATTAATCTGAGATTGAATAGCAGCATTAACTGACGACCTTGGACTGCTACTCACAAAAGAAGACGATGTGCCAGATGGCCCTAATAAGCCGCAAGGGACGACGGGTCGAGCTCACCTTATCACCAGTCACCACCCCCAAGCCAGAAAGCTAGGCAAAGGCCGCACCTTTCCACCGCCGCCGCACCCATGGCCGTGCAGGCCCTCCTCTCCGCCGCCGCACTCTTCCCGTCCCCCTCCTCTGCTCGTCCTTTCCACTCCCTCCGCCTCGTCGCCGTCCCCGGAGGCGCCGCCGCCACCGGGCGGCTCGTCGTTGCCGACGCCACCAAGAAGGCCGTCGCCGTGCTCAAGGGCAACTCCGAGGTCGAAGGCGTCGTCACGCTCACCCAGGATGACGACGGTGCGTCCGCTCCACTCCCTTCTCTCTTTCTTTCTCTGTCTCTCTCATCGCTAGCCCTCTCTTTCGACCCTCTAGAAGCTTCTTCACTTGGCTATAATTTCCCCTTTATTGGTTTAGTTTTTCTGATGCGTAGCTAAACTATGGTTATATGTTTATGATATAAAATACAAATCGGAGGAAATCGGAAGGTGCATTTTTTTTTGGCGATGTTGAAGACCTGCACGAATTGGTCACACAACAAGTGGCATCAGTAATGTTATTTCAACAACTTGTTGCTTGCAAACTCAATCTAAATATTGCTCTAATCATGAGCATTGTCCTGATGTGGATGTACAATGCATCTGACTAAATCTAGCTGCTAGTTTCTTACTAACTCGACTAGATGCAACGCCTCAAGTTTTATTCAGTTCACATACCAAAAAGAGTGTCGAACTTAGCTGATGCTTTGCTGCTACCTTCGCTTATAGCAATTTCTGACTTACTGTTAAAATCTGATGTCTCACCATCAGTGTACAAACGGACCATTTTTTTTAGGACTCAACGGTGGGCAAAAGGCTACCTGAACAATTCTGTCATTATACACGTATGTGGCAATTCTGTGAAACATTAGCGTTTCTAAACGATTCTGTGAAGTCTCATAATTCCTTCCAAAACAGTGTTTAAAAATTAATTAACGTTTCTAAAAGGTAAGTCTATGATTGCATCTCGTTCCTCTAATTGCTCTTGTATAACAGGCCCTACAACAGTGAACGTCCGTATCACTGGACTTACTCCTGGACTTCACGGCTTCCACCTCGTGAGTGTTGTTCTTTGATTAGCTCTGAATTTACATTTATTGATTTATAAGAATGACATGATTGTTCATTTTGCAGCATGAGTATGGCGATACTACTAATGGGTGCATATCAACAGGTTGATTGTCCATTGGACTCAATTATGCCTGCAAACATCAATGGTTCATAATTGCACATAATCAAGTTTTGCTCTTCTTTTGCAAACATTCTCAAATCCCCATTTAGATATGTTTCTCAACTTGTGCTACTCTTTCTTTTCTTTTCTTTTTCTTCTTCAAACTATGTGTATAATGAATCCTCTGTGATGCTTATAAAAAAGTTTGAATCATCTAGTCGTTCAACATACCAAAATATCCCCTTCTTACGAAGCAAAATTTTATCTTGCAGGAGCACATTTTAACCCAAATAACATGACACATGGTGCACCAGAAGATGAAGTTCGTCATGCAGGTGACCTGGGAAACGTTGTTGCCAATGCTGAAGGTATAGCCTGTATCAATCACTAGTACACTTTTGATGTTTGTTTCTAATTGTATCTTTTTGGATTTGACTTCTTTTATGTGTCCGTTTTAATGGTGGTGATGCAGGTGTAGCTGAGGCAACCATTGTTGATAATCAGGTGAAGTTAAAAGATCATATTTTTACTCTTAGCATTAGTTGCCCCATGGCAGTTTAAAATTCTAGCTGTCAGCTTACCAACTTTTTATTATTTCTTCTACATAGATTCCTTTGAGCGGCACAAATTCAGTTGTTGGGAGAGCATTTGTTGTTCATGAACTTAAAGATGATTTGGGGAAAGGTTGGCCTAGTTCTACTTGTGTTCCACACTTTTTCCCTTCAGTTCGTACATGCTTCATTCTTTAATCCTTTGCTTTTAGGTGGGCATGAGCTTAGCCTCACTACGGGAAATGCTGGTGGAAGACTTGCATGCGGTATGTTTCTCTGTAACATATTTCCAGTTCCATGAAATGTGCTAGTAATTTTACATGAATATAGATGAAAAGCGAAATCGGAACAAATTGGTCTCAGCAATGAACAACATGAGAAACCTTTTATTTCAAATAGTAGAACATTACATAGCACGTTATTTGGAATATATTCCTCCTGCTGATAATCAGAAGACTGAAAGAGTAGTTGTAAAATGTTTGTATTGTCAACTTAATACTATCTGTACGAGGCATTGGATATTCGGATTGCTACAAGGTAAACAGATGGACATTTGGATTAAGTAGAAAATAAAAGTTATTTGGTGTAGAATGTCAATTCAATTGCTTTACATGATTACATAAATGAGCCATTGCAACTGTTTTACATAAAGTGTTCATGTGAACTGTGAAGTGTTTGCAATTATTCTGACTTAGCCTATCAATGAAACCACTTCTTAATACTTGCTCTGTTTAGTGTTTCAAGTGCATAATTGGTGTGAATCTGTTAATCTGATCCGTCACTATGTCTGTTGTGCAGGTGTTGTTGGTCTGACTCCATTGTAGGTCGCTGGTTTGCAGTTCAAGTGTCACTGTCGCATCAATGTTAGCCTTTTGTCTTCAATCATGCCTAGGGGTGGCAACGGGGCCATTTTCGTCGGGAGTGCCTCCCGTCCCGTCCTCATGATCCAAAATTTTCCCATCCCCGCCCTCGTTCTCGCCTCGGAGAAAATCCTCGTCCCCATCCCCGTTCGGGTATCGGGGCCCCGTCGGGGACCCATCCCCGCGAAAATTTCACACAAGAGAAGAGCTTATAGCCATTTTAACTCTAAAATCATATCAATAGACAAGGAAAAAAAAGAATGCATGCATTCATTGAAGATTATGTTGTCCCATTTATGAAAATGTGAATATGATGGGCTAGAGAATATGTTTGCAATCTAATAACTAAATTGGATTAAACTAAATTTGGATCCCCAACCGGGTCCCCACGGGGAAAAAAACACCCCGTCCCCATCCCCGCCATCCCCAACGGGGGAATAATTTTTCCCGTTTACATCACATGAGGCGATTTCTTTCCATACCCGCCCCTAATAGAGAATTCCCTCAGGATCGAACGGTCCCCATTGCCATCCCTAATCATGCCTGGGACAGCGCCTTTCTTGTATTACTTGTATTTTGCACCATGGATGCTTAATAGCTTTTGTTGATCTTTCGTGCCACAGCAATAAAGTTTTGTTCAGCAATTAAGTATGAACATCGACCGTACGCTGCTATACTTGAGTTTGTAATAAGATGATTAAAAGAAGTATCTGTTACTTGTTTACTGGATGTCCTTTTATTTAATCTTCTTATCAATTACTTACTGGCAGTTTTATGCACGGTAAAAGAACAAGCATGTAGGTTTCTTTTCTTTTTTGTTCTTTTTTTCGGAAGAGGGCAAAAGCTTTGCCTTGGATTAAGAAAGAAGACGAGAATACAAAACGAGGCCAAAAGGTCCCTGCGAGGGATTTGAAAAGACTATTTACTCGCTGCTAATCCTTCGGCCCAGGCAGGCACCAGCAAGTTCAAAATCTCGCCGAATTATCTTATTGCTACAGTGTTTTCAGTAAAAAATTCAGGGGCGAGATTCCAAATGTCGGCGGAATAAAAAAATTCATATTGCTACAGTGTTTTCAGTAAATTTTGGTGAAAATCTTGCTGGATTTTGGGCATTTTGACCGAATTTTATGTTTTTTGGATCGGTTTTAGCACCATTTTTTTATAGAGAATTGCAATACCATTTATGAGAAATAAATGTGAAAATTTTGCTATATATATACACAAATTATATAATACATTTACTCCGTAGATGCATGTTGACTAGCTACTCCTTGAGCATGGGATCAGAGATCAAAGATAGTGCTGCTGCACACATTTATTAGTTGTCACTCACTTGTCTGCAGCTTGTCATGTAGAGACGATGAGTTAAGAACGACTTACTCCCATAGTTCAAAATGCCGGCAAAATTTTGTCCGAGATTTCGGATTTCGGCCGAGGACGAGATTTAAAATCCAAATCAGAAAAAAATGAAAAAAAATAAATTACTACAGTCTCAAGTTTTCTCCGAGATTTTGATAAATTTTGCTAAAATCTCAAGTTTTTTGACGGGATTCGGCCCAATAACCCTTAAGAATATCATCTTCCATGAAAAATTATTGAAAAACCAAAATTTTGAGACGTTTTATAAAAATAACAAAAACACTGTCTGTTTTTATATAAAATTGTACAAGCTTGATTATGGTTTAAAAAAATTTATGGTACCATCTTCAACAGTCTAGGATCATTCAGAAAAATTTTCAAAAGATTTGAACTTCATTTGTTACCTTTAAAAAATCAAAAATAGAATGAACATAACCAAAACAGTAAACTTGTCAAAATTTTATAAATTCGCTTGAGTGTGATTATGATCCAAAATTTTTAACAGAGCTTAAGCATTACCTCAGCACCCTTTTCTAAAATTTTGAAAATTGATTCAAAATTTTTAAGTGATTCAAGTAATTGTTATATATTGCATTGATTCAAGTATGCATTCACGGTTCAAGTATGCACCTCAACCATTTGACATCTGTGCATACATGATTGAAGTAATTATTTTGTATGCATGCAATTTTGGTAGTTTCGATCGAGATCTTGGTTTTTTCCACCGGATTTCAAAAGTTTGGATCGGATTTGACTTGATTTGGGACATTAACTCTTAATAATATCAATTACTATGCAAATCTATTGAAAACCCGAATTTTTCGAACGTTTTACAAAAATCACATAACCACTGTCACATTTTTAAAAGGATGTTCAAGCTTGATGATGCCCCGAAAATTTTATGATACCATCTTTAACAGTCCAGGATGATACATAAAAATTTTTCAAAAAATTTTAACTTTGTTTGTTATGTTTCAAAAATGAAAAACCAAAGGAACATAAATGAGATTGTAACTGTGACAGAATTTTATAAATTTGGTCGAGTATGATCAAGATCCAAAATTTTTATGATAGATTAATAATTGCCTCATAACCATTGTATAAAATTTTCAAAAATTTTAAGCTTTTTTAGTTACTCAATCAAACCGATGGAAATAATATATGTAGCACGTTAAAGCTTTTATGAGGACGATAGCATTGTCACAATTGTTGAAAATTCTTTAAACTTGATTATCATCTAAAAATTTTATAAAAACAATAGTAATGCTTCAGGAACATCCAATTTTTTAAAAAAGTTGTAACATGGTTTAAACTATTTTTCGTTCGATTGAAATTTACTGGTTAGTCTTTTATCAGGACAGTAGTACTATCCAAATTTTGAAAAATTCCACAGATTTGATAATCATTCGAAAATTTTATGAGAGCATAATTGATATGTTAGGACCATGCAATTTTGTTTAAAAAAATTTCTAACATTGTTTAAACTATTTTTTATTTGGTTGAAATTTATTAGCCAGCCTTTTATCAGGATAGTAACACTGTCGAATTTTTAAAAATTCGTCAGACTTGATCATCATCTAAAATTTTTATGAAAACATTAGTGATATGTCATAACCATCCATAAAATTTTCTAACATAGTTTCAACCATTATTCGCTCGGTTGAATTTGGTCTAGATTAAAGTAATTTCGATCAAAATTTTAGAAATCTCGTTTCAAAAATTCTGGATTTCAAATATGCTTTTTGAGTTTTGATCAGATTTCATTCGAAACTATTAGATTTCACCATTTTTTAAATTTTTCCCATATCTGAAAACCGAAAATAAAATTTCAAACCCGTTTACTCTCTCTCTCTCCACTCTTTGTTGGGTTTTTCTTCTTACTCTAGGGCCCAAAAGTCCCATTGCATGAATGATTAAGAAAACTAAAGTACATTAATAACTTCAATTTGCGTCGTACATCAACTGAAAAGGCCATTAATTTAGTGGTACATAGCCATGACAATAGAGTAAATCTCTACTAATATAAAGCACGAGTTTCTTCCCGCCTTTGCTATTGTTAGTGCTCTTTGCAAATAAACTTTTTATCACAAATTGAATTTTCGTTACAATGTAGGGACACATGGCTAGTTAAACCATATTTTCAACTTTTTTTATACTCCCTTTTCGGACTTGCCGTTGGGCCATATCCCCAGCAAGTGAGTTTGGAGTTTGGACAGCCGACCCAAAGCTTGCACAGCCAACACACAAGCTTTGGACAGCTCAGGAATATGAAGTTTCAGCAGTCCCTAGATAGCAGCTCAGTGATAAACTCTGAGGACGATGATGACCGCTACTCGCTACTATCTCTGACCCTATAAACAGCCACAGAAATCTGGAGGATCGCAACAAAGGGGAAGTGCCTTGAGAAAGGGCCCACAGAGGTAGATTCGTAGTACGGGGAAGGACAGGACGAGTGGTGGGGATGGACGGTAGGTAGGACAGTCCCAGGATGATATGGGTTTGTCGTCTAGTAGTTAGTCTTCGAGCTATTGGGGCTTTCCCAGTGAGCAGCATGAGTACCTGTGTTAGGGTATGGCTCCTTGCCATACGGAGGGGATCATAATGAGTATGAGATCCGAACGATCCAGATTCGCCCGTATTCATGATCAAGTAATCCAGATTCAGATTCGAATCCGATATCGTCAGTATCCGATTCTATATCCGAGAAAAATTTAGAATAGGATACGGAATGAGCGAAATCGTCTCAGATCCGATCCGCTTTGCACCCTACTCAGAATCGACGAGCCTCGGGCCCCGCTCTCCGGAGGCTAACCCCGGAGGCTCGCCGACAGAGTAGGGCGGTCCTCTCGGACCCCGAACTCAGATAAACCCCCCAGGTCATTTTCACTCGTGGACGCTGCCCGCGTTAAACGGCCGACGCCCACCCCCTCGTTTGTGTTTGGTTCTCACACCTACAACATTGGCGCCGTCCGTGGGGACCGTAGCTAGTTCATACAAGGCTATGGCTCCTACTAAGAAACACTCTAAGGCTCCTCTAGCCTCAACTCGCAAGGAGCGCGAGGATGATCTCCTCGGCGGAACCCTGGCCAGACCGCCTCGCACCAGTGCCGTTTCACCTCGGGTCGACAACGTCCTTCAAATTCTGGAGCTCTCTACCGCAACATCCTCCATTGAGCCGGATGCCTTGGGCGCAGGGCACGTGGACCATAGCGCTACGTGGGGTCAGGCTCTGAGCCAACCTCGCCCTCAAGTCCCGATGTATGTAAGTGGCAGCTATGGTGGAGGCAACCGCAGCAAACCGTGGAGTGCATGATGGCCTCGCATCGTCTCAAGGCAGCACCACTACATTTCACCGCCCCACCACCGCCTCACCCAAGTGTCCACGGACCCGGGGCACGTGGAGGCTTGGCCTTGTTTTTGAAGCAGCAGGGGAAGCCTGCTCAACCTACCCCCACTGCCAATGGGCGGTGTCAAATGGAGCTCCTTCCGCCAATGCATCCACCGAACTGGGGTTTGGTGGGAATCATCTGCAGACCATTGCAGCCTTATGCCACCACCAACACGCAGATGAGCTCAGATCCTCAAGGATGGGAGCCGGCCCCGACCACAAGCACCTCCTCCTGGCAAGCGCCGCCTCAGATATGGTAAGCCATCTTCGGTTGGAGTGAGCCCTTGCCCTCAAGGCGTGGCATGGCACAGGGTGGCAGGAGGCCCCTAGGGCCGAGTTGGCGCCCCTCAAAAGGGCCCCAGACGCTATGCTATCTCTAACACCTTCAAGGTTCAAAGGGCCTCCATCGCGCTGGCGCAATGCATGAGGATGGGGGCGATTTCCACTCGGCCGCCACCAGCCATGCTTCTCCCTCACCAAGTCATCACTATCATCCCCGCCAGTGTAGGCATCATTCTAGGGAAGGAAGCCGAACTGGGTTCTCCTACCGCCAAGCCGCTTGTTGGCGCAGACTACTCGTTCTCTCCGGACGTGGACGCCATGACATCGCTGTCGCCCTCGACAAGCCCAAGCTCTCCCAATTCCGAGGAGTCTCGTCACCGCCGTCATCAACGTGAGAGGTCCCCCTCCCCTCGTGGGCATGGCCGTGGAAGCAGTCCCGAGACGGGCAACCCCCTAGCCCGGGATATCTTCGAAACCCCAGTCTGGCCCAGGTTCCGTCAGCCTAGCAAGGGGGGAGGCCATATAGCCTACCCCTGCTCGCCCATGCCGCAATATCAAACAGGGTTCCTTCTAGCCACTACGCTTGTTAAATGAAGGGTTCGGGGGGCTACTCCTATACCATGGCAGAATATGCAAGTACCTTGACTATAGAATGGAAAAGTACTTGAAAGAAGTATGAAAGATGGAGCATCACTTCGATGGGCTCGAGGCTCGTTGGATTTCTCAAGGAGACAATTATTGGGTGGATAGTCTAGCCTAAGCTGTGGGCTCTCAATAGTCCCTCCCTACAGAAGTCTTCTTTGAAGTTTTAACTATGCCATCAGACCCCAGGGGGAGGAGGAACCTGAAGAAGCATTAATGGCTTACAAGCTGCTATCCCAGGTTAAGTCATATGTAATCCTTGAAGGAAGGTTCTACAACTATGGAGCATCAACCTTAATCAAGTGCGTCATAAGAGAAGAAGGCATCTCGCTCCTTGTAAATGTGTATGAATGACCTTTGTGGCTCCTGTATCACGCCAAAGGCAACAACAACAAAAGTATTACGTCAAGACTTCTATTGATCCATAATGGCACAAGACGCTGTCAACACCCTCAAGTTATGCAAAGGATAACAAAAGATGGCATCAATCACTATGCTCTTGCCACTCCCCTACACTCTATACCAATCACTTGATCTTTCGTCCAATAGGAAATGGACCTACTTGGACCATTCCCATCGGCCGAGGGGGGCTATGAGCATGAAGTGGTAGCTGTGGATTATTTCACTAAGTGGATAGAGGGACTTCTGCAGTTCCGTCGGTACTACATTGCACTTCAGAGGCTATCCTCCTTGAAAAGCCCAGGGAAAACTTCATCCAAAGTATGAAGTCCCTTATTGTACCTTCTCAGTTTTGAGGTCGGACTCTTGCTGCTTTTCAACCTTGAAAAGCAAGCAAATGAAGTACGCGTGAAATACGAACAAGCTCTGCAAGCTTTACATCTAAGCCATATTGTATACCATGGCTCCTATACATTTTCCGTGTATAGGATTTTCACCTTAAGTGCATAGGGTGCATGACCCCGTGGTCTCCCTAGCAAAAGTCCATGGTGGCTTGGGCGCCCGCTGCCTCCACCATGGCGCTCTTATACATTTCTCTTGTATGGGATTTCACCTTTGCGGTGCATAGGGCGACGACCCCGTGGTCTCCCTAGCAAAGTCCAAAGTGGCTCAGGCGTCCGTCGCCCCACCATGGCAGCTCCTTATACATTTCTCTTGTATGGGATTTCACCTCATGTATAGGGCGATGACCCCGTGGTCTCCCTAAACAAAGTCCAACGTGGCTCAGGCGTCCGTCGCCTCCACCACGGCCGGCTAATGTCCCTTGGACCTGGGGCATTAGTGACAACTTGGACTTAGAGCCTGTTAATGGATGTGCTAAGGATTAGCCCCCTTGTAGCCTCCTGTGCCATGTGCCGAACGACCTCCGTCACCCCTTGCCTTGCTCGCACTTGGCAAAGGTTAACCACACTCATGCACCCCTAATCTTTTTGGGAAAGCCCCTATCTACAGGCCAAATGGCTATGATGCTCACATATTTTGTGAATGCCACAAGATGCCCTCACTAAGTTCATGTTGTGAGTGGCTTTGGACTCCGCAATAGGAAGCTATTGTGCAACGTCAAGCATACTCCTCATTAATTCACATGCGTGTGAACTAATGAGATGATCCAATGAAGAACCTTTTGCTCGCCCATCAGGGGCATAGGGCAAGGTCGTGTAGGGAGTTTGCCTCTCGAGAGCTTTTGGCGGCAAAATATTATTGTGCCTCCTTACAGCTCTTTAAAGGTGCTCCATGACTTAGTCTCACAAGCGCTACACGATTGTGCTCCATGACTTCGATCTTAAGACACACCTCGAATGAGCACCTCAAAGCCTTCACCCTTTGTGGCCATGCGGTGTTTATAACTTAACCTGATGAGCACCTCTGCCCCATGATTTAATCTCACAGGGGGCTCTCCTTAGCAATCAGGGGCAATCACTACTAAAGTATTAATTATATTATCTCACTTGTCCCTCAATGCTTCCACTGCCACATCCAGAGACAGGGGGGCTAGTGGTGTAGCCAACAAGAAGACACCATGATACTCAAAGCCTTACCATGGTGGCAGGCCTTGAGCACCCACGCATCACTCACTCAAGCCTTACTTCAAGCATTTGCCATGCTTAAGCACAACAATTGCCAAGCTAGCAAAACTATGTACCAACTTGGCATCTGTCCTCGTGGGAAACCTTCACTCAAGTGGAGCACGCGCGCGACATCAAATCAAGAAATTGGATAACTCCTAGGCGTTGGTGTGCCTGCTGAGCCCATTTTTGGCTGTCCCAGGCACCTACGTGCCCATCGAGCCAAAAGTTGGATGCCACAAGCCTCGTGGCTCATACAAATGCTCCTCGTATGAAGCATTTGCGCAGCATCGAGCGAAAATTGGGCTAAGCCTTGGAAAGTGTTCCAACGTTGGACTATTGACAAATGCTCTTGCATCCCCAACCATCAGAGATACTAGCGTTCGCAAGAATCTAGTCGGCCTCCTACCTTCTTTGGATTGTCTCTCTGGCAAAGGGCTGGCATCCAAAAATGTCATTTCCATCAAGTCAAAGAAACTCAACTCGGGCCTCATGGGTATGATGAACAGTTGTTGGTTCCGGGCCTCCTCAAGGGCCATCCCAACGGTATGAATAATATCCTTATTGATGTCAACACCGGCTACACCAAGGAGTTCAGCGCCATCCACTCCGACAAGGTCCGTGACCTCCGCGAGGGGTACCACGTCGACAAGCTTCGTCAAGGAGGCTGGCTAGTGGAGCTCTCCTGATCAAGATATACTTCAAGGACGAGGATCCCAAGTAGCTCAAAGGCAAGCTCTTGTCACGGTACTTGGACTCTCCTGAGGGCTGGGGCCCGCTCCCTCAACTGGTGCCCATAGTCGATGCCCTACAATAGACGAGGTTCGCAATGCGCCACGCCAAGGTGCTCGAAGCTTCGCCCGAGCCCGCACATGCTGCGTTCGCGCCCAAGGAAGCAATAGTGGTAGCGACGTCCAATGAGGCCAAGGAAGGGAAGTCTGAGAATTTGACAAAATCTTGGACGCCCGCGTGTCCATGAAGACAAAATTTGGCTAAGTCATGGGTGTCCTCGCAAAGATCCCTCGGGCCTATTGTCTCACGCAAAGGCCTCGCCCCTCGCGTGGTATGAAGCAAAATTTGGCTAAGTCATGGGCGTCCTCGCGAAGATCCATCGAGCCTCATGCCTCGCACGGAGGCCTCGCCCCTCGCGAGCACTTGTGTGGTTGTGTCATGGGTGCCCTTACACGGATCCCTCAAGCCTGTACTCGTGCCCTACAGGAGTGCCCGTGCCCATGCTCTGCAGCACAACACCACATGCCCTTGGATTTGGGAAGCGAAAGAAAAATCTAATACCAATTCTTGGGCTGCATCCGTAATTCTCGAGATGGTGCATGATATAGTCATGCCTCAAGTGTCGTCAGATGGTGCCCCACAGAATATCTCTTGCGCTTATGCTCACACAAGACATCCTGTCTTGTGCCCATTGTAGTGCTCGACCCCCTACAACGCCCTTCACTCGGTGCCTTACTCCCTACAGCTCTGCGCCCTACAACCAAGCTCAGGTTCTGGCTCCTCAGACGGCAGCACCCTAACGCCCCCCAGCGCCATGTGCCCTAGGGCCCTGGCGCCTCGGTGCCATGTGTCCCTCCCCGCCTCACGGCCTAGGCCCTCAAGGCCCTGCTACTGTGCCCTATGGCTGATTCCATGCGCCTTTGCTCATGGTCAAGCAGCCACTTGCCAAGCCATGTCTCACAGAGCCCTGCACCCCATGCTCATGAGCCCAATGTGCCTGCGCCCATGTGTCCCTAGGGCCTCGAGCCCTGTGGCCAGGCCAAGGCATCCTGGGGCCTCGAGCCTCACTATGGCTGTAGCCATGCCCTGCGACACCCTGCACCTGGCGGTGCCCATGCGTCCTTGGGCACTACTGTGGCTACGCGTTTGCCCGGCGACGCCTTGTTCCATGCGGTGCTAACCTATGCTATATGACGATGCCCTCAGATGGCATGCATCGCCTCGCTGCCGAAGTGCTCAGGCCCTTGTGCTCGCGCTGTGGTGCTCCGTGCCCCCATTAAGCGTGTTTTGGCACCTATGTGCCTCGTGGCTCAAGATTGAGTGCCCGTGTTCCCCACGCCCACACTCATGTGGGCTGGTCTGCGCTCAAAAGGACAATGATCGGCTCCCAACGCACTAATCGCCAAAAAGGAATTTCAGAGTACAAGCATATTTGGTGCCGTTCCCATGAAAAGACTTTGCCACGGGATGCACCTGGTGGTCCGTGACCAATGGCTACGCCTTGCCGCCAATGGAAGTGGTGGCGAGGGTGCTACTCCATGCCCAAAGCCTTGCAACAGGTTGAGCTCGAGCCCGGTGCCTCGCTTCCTGGATCGCAAGCTCGCACTTATACAGGAGTTTGGCAAGGTGACTGAAGCCGAGCTGCGGTCAATTGCCCTTGCACTGTGGTAGCTTGCACAACGGCGCTGTGCTCGCGGCGCCTGCGCCTCGCTACATTGCGGTTCCGAGGCAACCGCGCTAACCATGCCCAACTCCCTGTGGAGGACCACAACCAGGCACCAGCGCCCTGAGCCTGAGCCCCCTGTGGCAATGCCTTACGTGTGCCTACAATGGCCAAGTGCCGCGTGGGTGCCCTACAGCTGCGTCGTGCACTCGAGCCCTCTACGGCGGTGACGCGTGCGTGCTTGCTGCGGCTAAGTGCCGCACGAGTGCCCAGGCACCCTGTAACTATGGATGGGCCAAGCAGCCACCCGTGCTTGCGTCCTGCCCAAGGGGTCCTGCAGCTATGCCTTGTGCCCATGCGTTAGGCACCCTGCGACCATACTAGAATGCCCTGCGACGGTGCTCTGCAAGTGACGCCCCACGCCCTTGCTCCACACGGTGGCTGCGCCCTTGCCGGCAAGACGTTGAGGCTGTAGCCGCGCTTCGCCAAGGCCGCCGGATGCCCCATGCCCGCGACAGCTCCCACTTTTGCGCCTCGCGCCAAGGCGTCAAAGGTCAGCGCCAGTGCCATGGGGCCACTTTGTCAAGGTTCTGCCGCGGCGCTACTCTTTTGCTCATCCGCACCCATGGTTGTACGCCTAGTGCCCACGTGGGGGCGCCCTGAGCTTGTCCCTCCTTCCTTCACCTATGCGCACCACACCTTGCGCCTAAATCCTCGCGTGATTCTGTTTTGTGGCCAAACTCACGCTCAAGCACCCGGCGCCCGCTCCCCTGTGGCATGCGCTCACGCTAAGGAGCGCCTTGGCGCCACACCACCTCGCCAGCGCCGTGTTTACAACCATGAAGGAGCAACAAGGCCGTGCCTTTTCACCCAAAGACTGCGGCAGATGCCCCGAACCAAACGACCAGGTCTCCGTCGCCCTGCGCTGCCTCGAGGCTATGCGTCCTGTGCTCAGCATCACGCGCTTATGTAATGCCCAAACCGCCTCCGGACATTGGCGAACTCGGCCAAGGCGCTATGGCGCCATGCACCAGACTAACCGGCGCTTCAATAACGCTCAGGTTCTCGGCGGTATGCAGCCTCATGCTACCATTATGCACCACTTTCGCGAACTTCGGCATCCTGCGCCAGGCCTTGGCGGTATCGCCAATATCAGGCTTTGCGCCTTTACGGCATATGTGCCTCAGACTACCAGCGCCCAATATCAAGGCCAGACCCCACGCCCAAGCGCCATGCGCCCTTCGTCGAAGCTCAGCGCTGCATGGCCTGGCGTACACAACAGCGCGCGCTCAAGCGCATATGCGTCTGCGCATACCAGCGCCGACGCTGGGCGCTTTTGCGCGACTTGCGCCCTGCAGTGCTCGGTCCTTAGCCGCCCCCGGCGCCGTGCATGCTCCCAGAACAGGATTGTCATCGATCATGAAGACGGGAGAAGGAGGAAGCCGCAGTCAAGGAAAGAAGGAAAGCTTCTGCTGCTCACCGTGAAACTCATGGCCGGCAAGACAGACATAGCAGAGTCACGACGAATCAAACATGTCGTTGTTGTTCGACTACACCGATCCCTACAACAGTCCGTTCACACGACATATGTCCGTCAAGTATCTACACCAATCAGAGAATCCTTATTTTGGCCACCTCCAAAATGTGATTTGAAGACGAAATTTGAAACCCGGGAGCTTACAGGTCGCTTTGTTTCGGAAAATTCTTGTGCTTCGGTCCTTCTAAATTTCCCATAAAACAAGGATGATAATCGTTCGCAGTGCTTTTTTTTTTTCTCTCCGCCGCGACATGCCACCATTGTGGGATGGCCAAAACCAGCACGTAAGTTTCTATTGGTAAATGTTTGCTATGTGCTCTTCGTTTAGCATGGTCCATCTTAATTAGCAATTCTTCTGATCTACTAGTACAGACTTAGAAGGAGGAGGGAGGGTGCTCCGATTGATTCCAGCCATGAGATTAGGTCAGGTCAGGTGTTGGTCTCTGGTCTGACTCTGTTCATGTTACTGCCAAAGTCCTCGGATTGCTCCAAGCCTCTGATTTGATTGAGCAACGCACCACAATGCAAGCTAAAAATGGCCAAAGCTAGCAGTTTTGTGGCTGTTCTTTAAGCACAATGTATCAGAGAAATTAATAACACTTAATTGATTGTTAGTGTATAGACCGTCGTCTGAATCAACTTGTTCGTCCACGTCTTGTACGTCGGCGTCGTCACCGATCCTCACGCGAAGCAGAGGGAGGCGGACCTCCCCGCGGCGGCTGCAGCAAAAAGGGACGCAGCGTGCTGCTACGGAGAAGAGAGGGACGTAGCGTGCGGCTGGAGGTTCTGAGGCAGCAGACGTCAGGCAGGCTCTGTGCGGTGGCAGCAAGCGAAGGAAGCTTCAGGGCGCACCGCAGCAGCAAGACGGCCGTGTTCGCGCTGCCCAGCAAGGACGGGACGACCAGCTGCGCTCTGTATGGCAGAGTAGGTACGTACGTCCCTTTCTCTGGCGGTAGAGAAGAAAACATGCCGGCAAAAATTTTCAAGATTATTTTAGAGCTGTGTTTTCGAACAAAGGGATCGTCTTCTACCTTCCTAGCTTTAAGAATAAACAAGTGAATATAGATTTTGATATACTAGCTCTTGTTCAACATGTTTTCGTACGATTGCCTTCTAATGTCTTGGATTCTTTCTTCTAGATCGGTTCTTTCGGTTTGATCATTATTTTATTAATTCCTTCTAATGTCTTAGTGCGCCTCGATAGTTGAATGTGTTGGCAAGCGTGTCTTGCTGCAGATCGCAATGCTGCTGGAGCAACGAAAATGAGACCAAATGCATTTTCATTTCTTGGAGGGAACTGAATCACTAGAGCTCCGTGCCAAACATGCTTAATTGGACGAAAATATAGTCTGCTCTGCGGGGGCAGAAATGTGGAGAGTTTTAACATGCTTAATTGGACGAAAATATACTCTGCTCTGCGGCGGCAGAAATGTGGAGACGAAGACGGCCATTAATAGAGAGGCGAGGATGCTGACATCGCGAGGAGATTATGGTTGCCGAGCCGAGCTAGCTATATATATATAAATAGGCCTAACCCAAATCGTAATCGATCCATCCATCTCCTCCCCTCCCTCCCTGCAGCGTTGAGTCCTCCTGTCCGCTCTCCCACTCTGTTCTAGCCCGTCATGGATCTCTCCTCTCCTTGGTCCCCGCCAGATCGCCGAGCCCTCTCGCCGCGTGCCGCCGCTCCGTGCACCTCCGCCGCCACGACCTCGCCACGGCCCGCTGCTCCGTCGACGCACCCAAGTGAGTGCAAGCTTACTACGGAGTAACCGAGCCTCTTTTAGCGCTAGCTGCCAACACGAGTGTAAAGCGTGCACATGTTCTTTTCCCGCGTGTACACCCCAGGCAGCAGGTGCAGGGGGTGCCGGCGGCGGTGCGTAGGGAGTGCTACGGGGTCTTCTGCACCACCTACGATCTCAAGGCGGTGAGTCGTCCTCGCTGCCCTCCTCCCACCATGTGTTTGTTGTTCAGAGGTTCGCCTGCTAGCTCTCGACTGTCTGGTTGGGTTGGGCATTGGTGCGTGCTCAACTCAAACGATTCCTCTCAAAGCCTTGCTGCCATCGAGAGACTGTGACGTTGCTCCTGAATTCTTTTTCTCGATCGGGTCGGATCATGAGTTTGACTTATCAGTTACAAGCTCTAATCTACGTTAACAAAAGAGATGAACGCACAAAACAGATGCATTTGGCCTCTTTTACGATCATACCATAGTTACAAAAAACGTGGTTCGTCCCAGTTGTTGTGGTATGGGATTCGGGTTCACGGTTCGCCACTTTTTCTTCTAACTTTATTACGAACATGAACCCATACTCTAAACCAGTTCGGATTTGGCAAATCCGGTTCATGATTTATGGGTGTTTACAACGAATCCGATAACTATGGTATGTACAAAGTGAAGTGTAGGATGAAGTATTACCCAGTGTCACCGGATGAATCAACATTGTACCTATCATTGATTCATCATGATATGACAAAAAAGGGTCTTGACTCTTGACAAGTACCGGTTCTTCCGATCGACCTTTCCCGACTTGATTCATCAGTGCATTCTCCACTCGATCAACATATGGAAAGTCGGATATGACTCATGCATTGCTGCTATTAATCTTTCGATCCGTCAACAAAACGCAGGATGAGAAGACTAAGACCTGGAAGAGCTTAGTGAATGTTGCTGTGTCAGGTGCGGCCGGCATGATATCGAATCATCTGCTTTTCAAAGTAAGTAGCATAGAAGTATTAAAATATTCTGTTCATTTAATTTGTCCAAATGCTGTCTACATAGAGGTGTAGACCCTGTCAACTGGCATCCCCTTCTTAATGAAAATGCATAGACCGGAATGTTGCTAGTAATTATCCAAAGATGTTTATTTACCATATGCAAGCGCAGTGATAGACTAATTGTACTACCTGTATACGATGTCAATTCTACGGTTACCACTAGGAGTACCTTCATGTCAGTATTTTGGTGAGAAATTTTTATTATATAACCATGTTTAAAATTTATTTTTATTAATAACCTCTCGCCCAACTTATTTCTAAATTTAACTCTTTTGGTCACACCAACACCCTTGGCGTGGCAAACTACACTGCCATGCCACATAAGTCTAGCTCTAAGCCAAAAAAAAATGAACCTTTTTGTCACGTCGCTGGTCCTAGCGTAGAAAAACAACAATGCCACAGTCAACATGGAGTGGCAAGACTTGGTCACGCCATGATGACTAGCGTGGCAATGTTGTATGGTTATGCCATGACCAGCGACATGGCTAAAAGGGTCGGAATGGGAATTAAGTTTAACGAGAGGTTATCCATAAAAATAAATTAAAAAAGGGTTAAATAATAAAATTTTGGCCGACAAGACAAATGAAGTTAAGTGTTATACACCAAAATTGATTCTTATTTTTCTTTTCCTTTTTCTACTGATTTATCATCTTCGTTCTTATTATAATGTCAATAATCATATTCATTTGTGTTGTCTTTACATTTGCACCTACCATATATCTAGGCCCTATTTAGCAGAGCTCCAGATCCTAACTCCGCCTCAGATCTCGAGCTTGTAGGCTAAAATAAAGTGAATTATGTTTATATTTTTAGTTTAAAGTGTAAACAAGATGACCCACCTAAACACTCTTAATATACCTATAACTTCCGCTTTATAGGTATATCCTACTCCACCAACTCTACGGATTTTAGTGAAGCTGGAGCTATGCCAAACACTCCTAGAAACATACAACAATGTTGACCTTACTTTGACTAAATTTTTGCAGCTTGCCTCTGGCGAGGTTTTTGGATCGGACCAGCCAATAGCACTTAAGTTATTGGGCTCAGAAAGATCATTACAAGCACTAGAAGGTGCCTTCATTAATTTTCTGCCTTGTCGTTTCAAAAACATCATCGATTTATATTTGCTCAACAATCTAAATTCCAAACTACCCTTCCAAATTCCAATGTTCTACTCCCAGGTATGGATGAATTACATATATCTCCCTCCTACCTTATTTTTTCTTGAAATTACAAGTGCAGGTGTAGCTATGGAACTGGAGGATTCACTGTATCCATTGCTAAGGGAAGTCGTGATTAGCATAGATCCTTACGTGGTCTTCGAAGGTGCAGAGTGGGCTCTTCTAATTGGGGCGAAGCCTAGAGGGCCCGGAATGGAGCGAGCTGCCTTACTAGATATCAACGGTCAAATCTTTGCTGAACAGGTTTCCTTCTGCATTCTCTTCCTCATTTCTTGTCATGAAATTGTAAGGAACCCTCTCAGAAAAGACAAAAAAAAGGATTGCTGAAATTTCAACCTCTAACTAAGGGATTCCTTGGCAATGAACCTGCAAACAACCTGGTATTAATATATATTTGAGTATATATATATATATTAATATGGAGTATTTGATTATGAAATAGTTGTGTTCTTGTTATGCTCTGAAATTTTGGATTGTATCAGGGGAAAGCACTTAACGCAGTGGCATCTCGGAACGTGAAAGTCATAATTGTTGCAAACCCCTGTAACACTAAGTATGTACACTTATATGTTTGATAATTGTGTTATCGATTTGTGCTACTATATATCATGTCCGACTCGAGGTGCGTACTGCATGTAGTGCATTGATTTGCCTGAAAAATGCTCCCAACCTACCAGCGAAAAATTTTCATGCATTGACAAGGTTGGACGAAAATAGAGCCAAGTGCCAGGTACTTACTTGATGTTGAAGTTCTAAGTATTTCTGATGTCTTTTGGTTGATTTATTTCAACAAAATAACAGATTAAGCTATCATTCACAATCTTTTTTGTAGCTAGCACTAAAAGCTGGTGTGTTTTATGATAGAGTATCAAATATGACTATTTGGGGAAACCATTCAACAAGTCAGGTGAAGATGTGAATATAAATGGCCAGACTAGCTTTCTGTTTCTAGTACTTTCGATTGTTGCATATGTGCGTCTTTGCTGATTGTTATTACTGATTTCCACTGAGTAGGTTCCTGATTTCTTGAATGCCAAAATTAATGCGAGGCCAGTAAAGGAAGCCATTAAGGATACAAGGTGGTTAGAAGAAGAATTCCCCATGACTGTTCAAAAGGTACAACACCCTGTGTTTGTCATGTAGTATATGCAGTTCATTCGTCATTTGGGAGAACTAAGACAACGTTGTACATTCTGGCATGCATTCCTACGTTCATACAGCGTGGAGGTGCTCTCATCGAAAAATGGGGCAGATCTTCGGCTGCATCGACCGCTGTTTCCATAGTCGACGCTATTAGGTCCCTCGTAACACCTACCCCAGAAGGCGATTGGTTCTCTACAGGGGTAACTCTTGAGACTCTTGGGTTGCTCATTGTTTCTTATGTTTTTGCTATGCCTCTGAAGCAAAAGCGATGACAAAAACATAGGTTCATACGACCGGAAATCCTTATGGCATAGCAGAGGACATCGTGTTCAGCATGCCATGTATATCGAAGGTGTGATGATTCGATACCCAGAAGTCCCCTTGCTTTTTCTTCCTAAGATTAGACACCGTTGTGGTAAGCACGTGACATTGTTCATATAGGGGGATGGTGACTATGAACTAGTTAAAGATGTCTTGATAGACGATTTCCTCTGGGAACGGATCAAAAAGGTACCAGTTGCAGGAATTGCCGCCGATAATATGCTGGTAGGGTGCAAGCAACGCAAGGATTTTAACTGTTGACCTTGTAATTCTTCCAGAGTGAAGCTGAATTGCTTGCCGAGAAAAGATGCGTTGCCCATCTTACAGGAGAGGTAAGCGATCACGAAAAATAGTTGGACGAGACTACTTGCAAATACTACCGAAACGAGTAATGTTGTGTTTGTTCTTGCAATGCAGGGTAACGCATTTTGTGATCTTCCAGAAGATACCATGCTTCCTGGAGAGCTGTAGGGTTATCACAGTAGCTCTACCCTGTTTACGTTGGTACAAGGATCGGAGCGTTTCCGACAGAAACAAAGATTGTCAGGACTCGAGAGAAGCGATTGGTTGCAGAGCAGCTGTATATCTTCAGTATGAATAATAGGTAACCCATAGAAATTTTGACTATGCTGCAGACCTTGTACACTAGTAAATAATTTTGGCAAATGTAACGCTATGCTTGTTCGCTAGTAATAGCCAAACGGCCAAAATTTCTTCGGTGTGCGGTTCGGAGAATCTAGCACTGCTGCACTAGACATTACCAGTCTCATCATCTGCTCCATGGTGCATCGAACGACATAGGCCACCACCACCACCACCGTAGAGCAAAAGCATACCCGATTCACTTCATTGCAAATTTGGTGAATATTTACAGCACTCTACACTAAAGCTGCCCATTGCGACCAGAAACATGAATAATAAATAATAGCACCATCATGCGCTGATAATAAGCAATTCGCGCACACTATTACTAACAGCACTGGAGGAATTCATTCATACATACATACACCACCACTAGCTCTCGAGCTGCAAAACGAACGGTACTGCTAGTGCTAATTTAACAGCCTCAGCTTAAACACAGAGGTCATGTCACGCAATGCAATACATTTCGGCCAGCAGGAGGTCCCCAGTTTGTCCCTCAATACACATAAGGTTACCTAACGTTACTCCAACACCAGTCTACTTGCCATAGATGCACATGCCCACCTCGTAGCTCACCAGGAGCATTATTGCCGAAAAGAAGAAGAGGCAGAAGCCGCCACGCAGTACAGCGGTTATCGTGTTGCAGCCGCAGTGTATACGGGTGTCAGGCTCAAAACCTGCGGAGACGAGCAGCTCAATGCCTTGGTCCTTCTGAAGGGGCCACTTATCTGGACGAGAAGCGACGGTTAAACTTCCTATGCTGATTACTTCAGCAGACACACGGATGGTGTTGGGGTGCGGTCCGGAAATTGGAGCCACGGATTTGTGGAGGTTAGCTGGGAACTCCGCTGCAAAAGCAGGGGGAGCGGAGATCGAATCCAACATCTTTACAAAATGCTTTCCGATAGAACTACTCTTAGCCTGGGCATCTGTGGAACACAATAGAAAAAACTTGTCAATAATGTTCATTTACAGGTACAAGTTAATGTACCAGGAATTTGCATGCAGCTGTATGCAACACTGCCTTGATTAAGCAAGACCAAGCAAGATTTTCTTGACAAGAACACAAATTGGTCTGATACTTCATTCTTGCTTAATCAGGGTAAGTAAATACAACTATGAACATTCCCTCAGAGTAACAAAGATATAAGTTACTGGTACAAGAGATACCAAAAATGCTCATTTTCCACCACTTGATCAATGCTAGGGAGCAACACATAGTAAGGATATAGCTAGCCTTTGTACTTTTCCGTAGTAACATTACCTGGTAAAACAACACAATTTAACTGACTACCAGCTTCAGGTAACCTAGCAGCTGATGGGACACCAACAACAAAATTAGGTTCTAAAACCTTTTGAGTTGGACTATATGTATAGGTGGTATTGTTGACCTGTAAAAGTAGAAAATTGTGGGTGATCTCAGGTAAACACATCAATGATCTAGACAAAATGCAACAAGTTCATCTCTTCATGCAAATGATTGCATACCTCTTGAGTAAGGACTGGCCCGTTAAAAGCATGGGAACTGCTACCAGCTGACTGCTGTACAGAGCCCAGAATATCATTAAATAAGTTATCATCAATTGCATCATAGTATGGCATACCATCATCCAGCATGTCAATCCCAGATAGATTGGTTGATGGGGAGCCGAGAAATCCATTCTGCTGTCTAAAACCATCATCAAACATTGTGGAATCGAAGGGTGCATCATAGAACATCACAGAATCATCCTCTGGCTTAACCAAATTTGTTGCAGAGGAATGTGGGGGATCAGAGATAGTTGAGCCCAAAGGTGAGTCTTCTTGTAGTGACTGTAATAACTGCTCCAACTCCTCTGGCTGGAAACTTTGTTCACCAGTGAGGGGAGGAAACACATTGTTAGCCCCATTTACAGCCTCCAATGAGTCAGGTGTTTTCCAGGGGCAACCATCAGAGGGCCAAATAGTGGAATCATTGCCTAAAGGATACTCCAAATTTGCAGCATCTGCAAAATCCTTTAGCTCTAGGAATCCATCATTGGGGCTAGAATTATTAAAAATATCTCCAGCGTTGGCATTAGATAACATATTTTCATTCACCATTAAACTATTTTGATCTCCAAGCTCAACATACTGAAGAAAAGTAGAACCAAGGTTTGGGTCACTTAAAATGTCCCCTGAATTTCCATCTACATCTTCAGAATGGTTGCTATTGTTTGAAATGTCAGAGAGTGGCAAAGTGACACTACCATTCCCATTTTGAACACCCAAGTCCTGAAAAGGGAAATAGCAGCACAATTAGAATGAACAAACCAGTGGGTAAATTAGGTAAAGAAATGAACAGAGAAAAAAATCACCCATAAAGCATAACTTGCACACACAAAAATAAATTAAGATACATTCCTGTACAGAATAGTATGTTCCTATTTATGTAAAGCAAATGCTTTCCTACCAAACACCGCTATGTTCAAGGAACTATAGTCATCTGTCACATGAGTGCCTCATTAAGTTCATAACATACAATTAAAGACAAAAAAGACAACACAAAAATTCCAACCTTTCAATGCTCATAGACATGAACACTATGACATTATGACTCTTGTGGGTCGTGATCTCATATGACTTGCTACCTAATCCTGACAGAAATACAAAGATGTATGTCAAAAAGCCAATGCATGTCAGCATTCCTGCTAGACAGCGTGGCATAGAAATTCATCAAAAACCAGTTATAACAAGCTAAAAGTCAGTGCTGAGGGAAATCCAGCATGCCTGTTAAGAGAAAGATACACAAACGATTCAGAGATGAACGGTGCCACAAAAACATGCTCAGTGATAATTTGATCCAGACAAAAGGTGCTTTCGATATGAAGTTGTGAACCCCTTTTCTCAACAAGCATACCAAGAATAATTGTGAAGCATTTACATGGAAGATTTATCTGACTAATTTATGCATATAGGGGCACTCCTCTAACAGAAAGAGATGTACAGCATCTACTCACTCTTTCATGCACTCATCGATTTAAATGACACAAGGGAATATTTAAGAGAAGTGTAAGCAATTGCAAGTTCATGTCTTATAATCTTCAGATACAGCAGGCAAACAAGTTACAACTCAAACCATAATAACATGGAACTCAAATTGGTTTCTATGCATTATAGCATTTGATAACTACACACACTTTCTACTAAAACATGCTGCAAGTAGAAACGCATGCAGGTTGCAGGTATACCTGAGTGAGATCATTCATTTGAAGATAGCCTTTCTCCATAGCACCAGGAACCTCATGATCAGAAATGACATCTCTCTCCACCGGCAGCAGACCAACATCCTCCTGATCCTCCTCCCACTCCTCCTCAACAAAGGGTGCTCCATACTGCGCACCGTTCTGGGGACCAGGGCCGGCTTTCTGGAAGATCCGGCACACCACGAACGAGTCCTGTTCACACAAGTGCCAAATCAGCATCAGTATATAGCATTTAAGCATTATTAGTAACAAATATATAAAATTGAACCCCTGGTGACAGAAAAAAAAAGGCTGAAAACTAGCAAAATTCACATTAAAATCGGCACAAATGCCTTGCACAATCACAGCATGCAAGCCTCACTGGGATCAGGTAGAAGAAGGTTGTTAGCGAGAAAAAAGGGCAACCTAGTGACTTGCAGTTAGCAAACTCTTTATTTTCTTTTTTTACTAGAAACAGAGTTATCAAAAACATCCTGTTTTGGAAGACCAGAGTTGGCAAAAAACATCGATCTAAATCTAACATCAAATCAACAAGTACCGTAAGGAAACAAATCCTCGTATTGGGGAAAAATTAGCACCACCATACAAAACAATGTCATAAAAATGTCACGTTTAGCCACAGCACGTAACAGCAATCCAGTACCATACACATGGATGCAGAATCCACACACTCCAATCGGGCAGACGAACAATCACAATCAAAAACAGGCGCACCGCATCACATACTCACATCGAGAAAAGCAAGCAAACAGGATATAGTAAAGGTTATGGGATCCGAAACGAACGATACCTGCGGGATCCCTGCTGCGTCATCTCCCTCGAGGCGGTACTCGTGCATGACCCAGTTGGTGCGCTCGCCTTTGGGGGCCCGGCCGGCGTGGAAGACGAGCGTCTTCTTCATCCCGACGACCCTGGCGCCATGGCGAACCTCCCTGTCCTTGCCGGTGGTCTTCCAGTAGCCGCCGGCGGTGGCGCGATTGGTGCGCGCGCGGTTGGCGTGCTTGCGGTCGAGGCGGCTGAAGAAGTACCACTGGGAGTCGCGGCTGCGGAGACGCGACCTGGCGGGGAGGTCCCATGGCTCGAGCTTGTAGAGGTCGAGTTCGGCAATGGCGTCGACCTTGAGCGGGCGGCCGAGGACCTTGCGCTTGAGGTAGTAGGAGACGAGCTCCTCGTCCGTGGGGTGGAAGCGGAACCCCGGGGCGAGGGAGGTGGTCTCCGCCGCGGCTGGCGGCGCGGAGGAGGAGGAGGAGCATGGGTGGGTCATGTACCTGGGGGCTAGGGTTTGGCCTTGGAGATTGGGTTGGAGCGGAGAGGGGAGGAGTGGGGAAAGTTTTGGGGGGGTGTCTCCGGGAAGAAGGGGGATGGAACGGATGGCTTGGGCTATAAGAAAGCACAGGGGCCTTTTCGGAACATCCCCACTGCCAGGCAACAAAATCCAAATTGGGTGGGTGGGTTGTTTTCCAGCCCTGCCCTTCTCTCTTTTTTCTTTTTCTTTTTTTTTTGGAATTTCTACCGGAACAACACGGTGAGGAGACGCCTCGTTCCATCTGTGTATTGTACTAGACGCGCGCTGATCATTGCAAGCCAAGCAAAAAAAACACATAAGTTTTGGAGACTAATAGGGGGAAAATTGATAAATATATAATTTCAAAAATTTCGAGCAAATATATAAAAAACGCGACGCTAAAAAATAAATTTTGGAAGCTCCGAAAGGTCCATGCAAAAATTGGAGTGCCTCTCTGTAACGACGTGGGTGAGAAATGTGGGTGATGTGGATCAACGCGGTGCTCGGTGTACGCATAAAGTAGGCGTGGATGCCCATGAGCGACACACTATGATGACAAAGACGTGACCATGTCGGCCCAAAATCGATGTGGCCACGCAGAGAGACCGTGAAAGCTGCAAGCCTTAATATACTGAGTATTATTCTTCCACCATAAAAGAATGTCGCTTTTGAATATTAACATATTGGCGTTATAGTAATTGCGAGAATCTTTTTTTAAAAAAATATGTAGCCCTTAGTTCGGTGACCTTGCTTATGATCAACAAATCATAACCAATTATTCTTAATTTCGTTACTTACATTGAGTCACCAAATACTTTTAAATGTGTTACTTATGCATGTTTATGTCATGAGGAGTTTTAAACAAACTAATCTCTTGGCACCTGCATGGTTTGGCATCATGTGTCTTTCCTCGCTACTCATGCGCCCTGTGGAGATTAAACGGATAGATCACACATATCAATCCGGGAGGGAACAGATACATGCGTTCTCTAAAAAAAACACGAACGGCCCTCCATGCGTTAACCAGCAAAAAAAAACACGAACGTTTGCGCTCGGAGAAGAATCGAACGTGGGTTCTTCTCGAGATTTGGTTCGTTGGTTCTTCTCGAAAAAAATAAAGTTGGAGCACCTGTACACGAATATACGAAACTATAGGGTTCTTTTTGTAAAATTACCGGTAGAAGGGCCTGAATGTATTTTTTTGTTTTTGCAAAACTACCCACCGGATGACCCAACCGTGAATATCGGAGCTTTTTTCGCAAATGAAAAAATAAAGGTGGAGGACGCATACACGAATATACGAAACCTAGGGCTCTTTTTGCAAAATTACCGATAGAAGGGCCTGGATGTAATTTTTGTTTTCACAAAACTACCCACCGGAGGACTTGTTCGTGAATATACGACTACGGTTCTTTTTGCAAAATAATAGGCGGAGGACCTAAACGTAATTCTGAAATTTACAGAGGGTTTTTTCAAAAAAAACGACGTGGCTACCCCTGGTTGGCCTCTAATTCTCCGCTTTCATAGATAAGATTATTATTATAAGTGGCACAAGATGCTAGTGCGGTTCTTGAATTTAGATGGAAAGGAGACAACGGCGATGTATTCAACAAATCTTTGGAATGCATGAGTTGTTATGGGTTCGCATTGTTAGCCGATTGTCATCATTTTTTACGTTAAAGAGTTCTCGTGTCAAATCATTCATAATTCCATGGAGATGTTCCGATATGTCAAACTATCTTCTTTGTAGTTCTTTTTTCTCATGATGATATGGATGGTCTAGCATATGGTAATGGACCTCCCAGTAGTTAAGCTCATTTCTAACCTCTATAATAGCAAACGACCGGCGAAACAAAGGAGCATGGCCCACGTCGCAGGGGAGGGGGGAATCGTGCGAGCGGCACAAACGAGAACGCCACGCGTTGAGCAGCCAAAAAAAGCGAACGAGCGCGAAGCGCAGGGCTCGAACGCGGGACGGGCGCTCGCGGGCGAGAGGATTACCACTGCGCCGCACGGCCGGACGCGAAAAGAACCGACTCGAAATTACTTGAGGAAGACAACGTGGCGAGAAATGTTGGCGACGTGGACAAACGCCGAGGTCGCCAGACGCGCGGGCGACCTACGTCGCATTGCCAGGCGCTGTGTATGGCTCGCAAATCATCGAAGACGACGATAAAAACGTGAGGTGGCACGCTGAGAAGGCCGGAAAGCTCCCATGTTTATATACGGTAGTATAGGCAGCAGCTGACAGCCACGTAAACCACCCTTTTCAAACTTTTCTTTTTTTTATAGCTGTACAAATATTAAAGGATAGACGATGATTACTTATTCCTTCGTTTGATTTAAAATTTGTATAACTTATATTAAAAGAAAAAATATTAAAATATTGCTCTTTTTATTGTTATCATCTCTCTAGCTGCAACCGCATCAACCACCACAGGAGCTCTCTCTCTTTCCCCCTCCCCTATCTCCCTCTTCCAAGGTGTTGTCCTTCCAGCTCATACAAGGGCACCACGATTTGATCTCATGCATTTCCCACTTCATAGAGCGGCCAAAGCTTGCTAGATTTGTTATCATCCTTGCTGATACTCACTGGATTTGGTGAGACCAAGGCTGGAGGAGCTGAGGCAACAAACATCGAGTGGAGGACGATGAGGTTGGCGGCAAAGAGGTGATATATCATGGAGGAGGCCATTATGATTGGGAGAATTCAATTACATCTGGTTGTTTCGTGTATTTACTTACTTTTTGTTGCAACCCCTTTTATCAATTATTTCAATATGTGTTTGAATTTGTTGCAGCATGTAATATAAAAATGATGTAGTAAGTATATTTTTTGTTGCAGTCAACGTCGTGGTTTGTTGCACTCAAATCATTTTTTGTATCAATAGTTTGTGGGTTTGTTACTACTTTTTTGTCATCATAAGTTGTTGCAACTAGATTTTTTTGTCGAAACCTTATATTTGTTGTACCGGATGTTTTTTTTTGTTGCGATCTTTATTAATCTTTTTTTTGTATCTAGAATTTTGTTTGCGATTGGTTGTTGCAACAGTGGGATTTTTTTTGCTACGTGTTCATTATATTGATGTTGCGCCTATTTTGTAAATTTGTTACAACCGACCGGATTCCTCCTCCATCCCTTCTACTCATGCAGAATGATAGGGCTTCGACGAGCCATTAGCGGCAGGAGATGGTCCTCTCCCATCCTGTGCCTCCTCCTTGGAAGCAGGCTACAACCACCAGCATCATAAGTCACGGCATCGCTATCCTGAGCTCCAACACCAACAGTTGGTCTAAGGTTGTCGCCGCTCATGCTCGAGAGAGGTCATCCACTCAAGCCTCCTAGTCCACCAAGCTAGAGCTTGAAGAGTTAGCGGTGGCAAAAGATCGCCACCTGAGATGAAGTTTTTCATGTTTTTTTGTTTGAGACAAATCAAATGGCTGAAGTCCATCTAAATAAGATCTGACGATTAGGGAGTGGCTGGAGCTTACAATAGAAATGCTTTTACCGTACGTCTAGGCGCAAGTCGCTCCCAAATTATTGTTGTTTTGACCCTCGTTGCATAGTGTTTTTTGTAATTCCTCAAGATTTTATTTGGGTTTGTAGTGGTATCTATAGCCGCTATGATCGGTATCGAGACCGATACGGTATATAGAACCACGTTTGGAAATGAAGAGCTATCGAGGGTTCAAATGGTAAATAGTCCTCCGCCGCTGCCACCTTGGAGCGGCGAGGGAGTCCACGACGAAATTTCCCCTGGCTCAAGCCTCAGCCGCGGGCTGCGTTGACTGACTTTTTATTTTGACAAGACTCAAATTCCAACTTAGCAACGCAACCTCTCATACTACTAGTAAACATGCGAGCTCGTGCATGCTCCTTAGAAGGTCGTCGCGTACTTACATATATGTTTCGATGTTTGCCTTATCTTTTATATTTTGGACTGAATTTTAATATAAGTTTATTATATACGGAGACGTCTTACAAGCACTGCGCCGAGATTTGCGCCCCCTCCCCCCTATTTCTTCAAAAGGAGCTGAGTCTGAGCCGACAGGCATTATATACTACTACAACTCATTTCATGCAAGTAATATGGGACTAATCCCACCATCGTTTTATATGGGCCATTATATACTACTACAACTCACTTCGTGCAAGTAATATGACACTAATCCTATCATCGCTTCACATGGGACTTCATATTAACGGACTGAAGTATTACATGTGATGACCTAAAGAGCATCGATTTCACTCGATCCCGATTTATACATGGTAGATCCGTCCTAAACACGTGGCAGCTCGATCAGCTCACCGGCCGGATGAAGAGAGCGTACGTGCGTGTGAAGGAGAGAATTAAAGAGACGCGCACAAATTAATCGCGATACAGGCCGACGGTCTAGATCTATAGTTTAGCGCATGTAGCTACATTAATTTTCTTAATTCATATTGTACATCTCGATCGTGTGTACCACTCCAAGAAGTAATTGAGCTAGCCTTCTCTCTTGTTTAACAGTACGTTCATCTAGCCGGGCAGCTATGAGGAGGAGTTGGACTGGACTGGAGTAGTGTGAATCCATGAACGTGCGTAGTATAGTAGTATATATTTGTCTGCTCTGCTCCTGACGAGTAAGTTCGTGTACAGAACGAACATTCGTGGCAGTAACTGTCGGAAAACCGATCGACAGGTTTCTCAACCACTGAAGGCTCTCGTCAGAGCTAGCAATATATAGCATGCATGATGGTTAATTTCCTTAGCGTAAAAGTACGTACGAACGTCGTGGTTACCAACTTGGAGCGGCAATCATGCGTGTTTAGTTAACCGTAGTTTAATTAGGCTTGTTATCTTCCAGCCAAGCTGGCTACTGATGTGAAAGGTGCCTAGCTAACTATACCTTAGTTACAAAAGGATGGAACCTTTTCTGTTTGCAGATAAATCAATGGCTAGCACTGCCTGATTGAATTAGCTAGCTAGCTGTTTGATAGATCAGATCGATTGTGCATGATACATCAATTGATCGTATGCATGTACGTAGATCAGACATCGATCTCTACATATATAGTATCAGTCAGAGTAAAATATATGCATGTATTTAGTTGCACAAGAAACAAGTTTAATTTGGATGTTAATCAAAGCCAAATTGGTTAGTACTATTGGGGGATAGAGAGAGTTTGCGTTTGCGTTTGTAACGTTATGCGAACGGAATCTTTGACAAAGAGTTGACAATTAGTAGTGTATACAGGTTTTGAACTTTTGCATGCGGTGCTCCTGCGGCGCCATGTTTACGTGAGAAGATGAGAAATTTCCGGTGGACACAGATTAACAAAATCGTTTTGCACTTGGAAATCGAGACCCTGCCGGTACCGATTTATCACGAAAATCGTCAAAATAATCTGAAGAGTTTCAAAATCAAAAGGTTTGGGATTTTTTAAAAAAAATTGAAAATCAATCAATTTTCTTGAAAATCGACTGACGAATTCAACTTTTCGTGTGACCGATTTTTTGAGCATTTTTTTATCGATTTTCATCGAAAAGCACTTGATTTTTCACCTATTTTCGACCGATTTACATGACATAAATTTTTGTAATTTTTTTATTTTTAATTTGACCAGTTTATCGATTGGTTTAAGATTTTGAACTGACTCGATACGATCGATTTTCGTCAATTTTGTTAACATGGTGGACATGCGAGCTTGGTCGTACCAGCCAATCAGCTGGCGATCAAGTGCCAAAAAAAGGTAGCGGCCGGTCGATCGATTGCTATTGCTTCCATTAATTGCTATGCTCGCAGTTATGTAGGGTACTGTTCAGCGGTCCTATGTTAGTAATGTCTATGGAATATCACATAGTAAGATATATGCAAGCGCAGCAGGAAGGACAATTAAAGAAGAGGGATATATAAAAGCTATATGCCTTATATGAAATACTGCTTGAGCACTTTTTCCAGTCATCAAGAAGCAGCCAAGATTTACATTAGGAAGTCGAGTAGGGTTCATAGCATCAAACCGATCCGACATCTATCTCGATCGCCTTGCGAGGGAGAGAAAATATTTATTATAGACTCACCAATAAACTTTACTTCCTATATATGTCCAAGTTTACATGGCGTATTTTTATTTGGCTTATAGACTAAAGAGATATTGAAAACAATTAGACTACCCTAATTATTATCTCTAAAAACTATATTCAACGATGTATATAGAGAATATAAGTAAATATAGATATTTATTAGAGATACAAAGAAAACATCATACTAATTTTTTGCATTGAAATATAAAATACGCCATATATTTGTGAATAAAACCATTAAAAAATGTATCATATATAAACATGGAAGGAGGAAGTATGTATTAATTAAGGAGGCTATATCTATCCATCTATAGTCGTCATTACTTTACAACGTCTCCAGATCGATCGCCATCGCTTGGGGTGAAAGAAGGCAGGCCAGCGTCGCTTAATTAGCCACGACGCAGCAGCAGCTAGCAGCGTTGAATTAGTGTTACTCATTAATTAATTAATTAAGCCCCGTGAATTGGTAGATCATCGATTCGTGGAGTAGATAGGTACATCCATACGCTACTTCTTTCAAACTAATTAAGCTAACCCAACCCATTTACTTGACTAAAGATAATCTTTAATTTTCTCGATCGATCCATCGATGGGGATAGCTAGCTAGCTAGCTAGCTTGTTTTACGCGCGTCTGATGTCATGCGCGTCTGATGTCATGCGATTGGAAGATTTTGCTCCACAACTTTGACCCGGTAATTGATGATCTGTATGCACCATGTGCTAGTTCTATCTACGCACAGTGTATCAATGATAAGGGCACGTACAACGGTTTTAATTACCTCGTCTATAAGCTGCCACATCAGCCCTCTAATCCTGCGTGGACGCCATTAATCGTGGAGAGAGAGAGCAGCCGCCTCACGAGACGACGGGCTGGCTGTTCCCAGCTCATATCGCCAAGATCCTCTCCGCTAGCGCCTCGAGGCGATGTCGCCGACGCCAGATCGAGGTGGGCGCGAAAAGGGCAGTCTGCCGAGGCCTCGCCCGCCTCCGCCCTCCTCCTCCTTCCACGCCGGCGCCAAGAATGGCCGACCTCCGCGACGCACATCACGCCATCGGCTCTTCCTCTCCCCGCTTGATGCGCTTCGCCGCCGCCCGTCTCGGGCGACGATCACCAATGGCGGACGGCCGCGAGGAGGGGGGAGTGGTCTGAGAGGTGGAGGAGGGCTCCGAGTGTGCCCCGCAGGGAGCAAGCGCCGAGGCCGGCCACGGTGCTGGACTTGGAGGGGCGGGCACGCCATGGATCTCTTGTCATGTTCCACGCGAGGATGGAAGGTGAGAGCTTTCTTACTTTGGCATAGTAGTGGGAAATTAATTGATTTAGTAGGTTGTTTTGGATTGGCGATAAATGTAGAAATCATGTGAATAAGTGTTTCGGTATTATTATCTACAAATTTTGCTTGGAGGTGTTGATGAGAGGGAAATGAGCTACGACGAAAACAATTCCATTAATTGTCTCCCGGTGATGCTCAAGATTGGACGTGGACATGATAAACCGATTGAAAAATGGTGGACTCTTTGTCGCTATTGTGAGGCTACTAGAAATGCGAAGCCGCCCGCTTAATCATCAAGAAGATTGATAAGAGACGCCGAGCATGGTCAGGAGAGAGGAACAGAGTGCAATGGTGGACACTACCATGTCAATTGGAGCAAGGTCTACCGCCAAAAGAATTTGGTGGTTTGGGAGTACATGATCCGACCAAGTTTGGCCACGCTTCAACTCGATGGTTGTGGTTGGAATGGGTGGTGCCGTTAAAGCCATGGTTTGGAATGCCGATTCCTAGTGATGAAACCGATCGCGCTTTGTTTACAATCCCTTTGATAATGCTTTTTTTGTTCTTTACAGAAACCAAAACGTATGGGCTTGAAAGTGTTTATGGTGTTTACTCGCAAAGAATTGGGGGAGTGATGTTTATCGGTGTTTACTCTGCAAAAAACGCATGGGCTTGAAAGTGCTGAAAATGGGGTACTAATCATGCCGGTTTTTCTTTTAGCAAGTTACACGGCAAAGAAGTTTTTCTTTTCTAAAATCAATGGTGGAACCGCTTTAATTAGATCACCTTCGCTTAGATTGCACTCTATTGTACTCTATTGTCGCTCGCGGAAATTGCTCGATGACATCAATTTGTTCACATGACATCAATTTGTGAAATTTGCTCGATGACATCACTCAATTTGCATGTGTGAATGAGTGTGAAAATGTGTGAACAGAATTTCAAATTTGCGTAGTATGCTATTTTCATATCTTATCTTATGCAATTAATCAATATTACTATCCACATGATTTGAGAGGTAATTGGATTCTCTTGCTTTTAATCGGTCAATTTGTCCATTCAGAACCATAGATCCTCGCCTCGATGTCTCAATGCAATCGATGGCTACACAAAATATTGTGTGCATCTTCGATCTAATTTAGTTTTTGTGCAAAGGATATGAGCAACAATAATCTTGGAGGCAAGTGGCATTCCTTATAATCTTCCTCCAAATCTTCAGGGTAAGTCACACTTGGACATCCAAATCTTCCTTTCTCAGCATTGTGGTGAGATCCACCAAATTATGTTTTCTTTGATGTAGAAATCTTGGTCATAATCAACTCTCAACCATCGCGGATATTCCACAAAGCTTCAACTCCTTGACAAGTTTGACAACACCGTGAGTACAATGTTTTCATACGCTTCGCTTGATTTGTCTTCATCAATGAGATTAAAAATCCATATGGTTACAAATGAAATATCTCCTCTTGTCGCTTATTCTCGCAGAACAACCAATTCGAAGGGCACAAGAGATGTCCTTGCCAATCTTCCTCTTATCGATTCGTGAGTTGATTATGACCAAGATTTCGTAAATGTCGCAAACAACCAATTCATCGGATGGATACCGATAGAGGAGAAGAAACAGAAAAGTCAAGGAAGTTTTGAGCAAAGACCAAAACTCGCTTTTGTGTCTTTGCCGATTCCTCGCCGTCCTCTAGTTTTTGTTGTTGCGCCGCTACTTTATGCTCCGGAGGTGAGAACCGACAATATTCAAGGCGCCCAATACTCCCGTGCTGATATTTTTTGGCAATCTGAACATGGTGTGAACATGTCCGATTTTGTGCATGCGTGTTATGGAAAGAATCATGCGTGTTTGCAAATTTTACTTGTTATTACCAGACGTAAGTTTGTTGAGTACATATCACTGACGGAGTGACGGGAGAGCAATAATCTGGTATTTTCTTAAACAAGCAACAAAATGGCTACAAAGATCATATGTATATTTCATCATCATGGAGCAATAAAGGCCTTGCATGAAATAAATAGTACACAGACAACCTAATAGACAAGCCACCGTGCACGAGTTGTCTCTTCTTCATTGCTTATGTGCGATCTTCAGTTTCTTATGCATTGCAAATTGCCCGAACCATTGTACATGCTCTAATGTGCTGAATATATAGTCTCTTACTTTAAGAGAGAGAGGTGCTTTTATATTTTTCTTTTTGACAGTTGTACAAATATTAAAGCACGAATGATGATGATTATTTCTCTTTTCGCTTGCTTCAAGATTTGTACAACCTGTATTGGGAGGGAATGCATTGAAGCACTGTTGTCACAAACACATATCTTCCCAAAACACCGATTTGGTCACTATTTTCTAACGCAACATAAATATAAAACCCAATAAAATTTTAATATTATAAAAATACTTTTCGAGATAAATTTGCACAAATGATCTTCACATATCCAATATAAACACGTAAAAAGATATCAATAGCCAAATTTAGCTGTGTATATATCAAGATGACATATATCTGTGAACGGAGGGAACACAATTCGGCTGAAAAAGCTAGCTAGTTTGATCCTAGCTTGGGGCCAGGAGGGAACATGCAAGGAACGACGAACAAAGTACATGCGTACAATATATACGGGGAAGAAGAATCGACCGAACAACTTAGGCCATATGGTTGGAAGGCAAGAATTTTGTAAGGAAATAGTAATTAAAAAACTTAGGAAAATTCCTTGGATTTTCGCATGCAGTCGATAGCTGGGCGGCGGCTGCAAGAAAGTAAAAGATGGCCTGCAGCCACGCAAACAAACGAACTGCACTTCGCCGGTAGCCATTTCATTTGTGATATTGTTTGTTTGGTTGCACTGCATAGAATGGTTGCAAATTGCATTTGATCATCCGACGAACTAACTAATTCCCATCCAGCCCTAATTTAATTGTTTGCAGATCAGCAGAGAGCTACCGAGGGCTCAGCACAAGCGGACGTTCGGCCATTATCGGCCCATCAATCCTCCCTCTCTCAGGTCGTCTGTTTTAATTTGGGCTGAATCCCTCCAGCTCCTCCTCCTCTTCTTCAGTCCTGCTGCTGCTAGCTGTTGCTGCACGCACACATTCACACGAACACAACGCGGCAATATCATGCTCCTATATACAGCAGTAATCTTCTTTTATAATATTAAAGCAGATTCAAAAGAAGCCATCACGAGTTTGCTCTCAAGACTAGAAATTTCCAAATTAATCATTGTTGATCATGATGGGTCCAGGTCTAGATTAAAATAAAGATCTACATTGTTGATCATGATAGGTCCAAGTCCAAATTATAACGGTCTACATTGTTGATCGTGATGGGTCTAGGTCCAGATTATAACGGTCTAGATTAAAATAAAGAGTTTATGTCATATGCGATTAATACAGGAGTTTGTGTCATACATAATACAAGAGTACGTTTGAGTTATATGCAATACAAATATAACTGAAATTTGGAATAAAAATAAAATAAAATCAGAAATTTAATTTCCATAAGATTAAAAGAAAGAGTCCAAGTATATAAAAAAATTTAAACAAAAAATAATAGATAATTATAATACAATTTCCATATGAACATCAAAATAAAATTAAAATTCAGAATAAAAATTTAAAAACAAAATATAATTAGTAATCTGATTTCCATATGAACATCAAAATAAAACTTAAATTTAAAATAAAAATTAGTAATTGGATTTGTATACTAATTCCAATATAAAAAACTGAAATTTGGAATAAAAATAAAAAATAGGAATTTAATTTTCATACGAACATCAAAATAAAGAGTCCACATCAAGTACAACAAAAAATAAAAATTCCTGCAAAAATAAAATAAAAGTAGCAATTTGATTTCCATATGAACATCAAAATGAAAATAAAATTTGAAACAAAAATAATTAAAATAAGTAATTGGATTTGTATACGAATACCAACCTAAAACTAAAATTTAGAATACAAAACAAAAAAATTAGCAATTTAATTTCCATACAAACTCTAAAGTAAAATCCCTAAATAGCTTAAGTTCAAAATTAAAAAAAATGCCAATTGGATTTGTATACGATTCTAACCTAAAACTATATTAAAAAATCTATGTCATATATGATCCAAAAACACACAAAAAATAACTGAAATTTAAAATTAAAATAAAATAAAAAGAGAAAAACCAAAATCGAAGGAGCCAAAAGCCGCGATGACAAGTGTTGTGTGTCTGTATTGTCAAAGAAGTTAGTAGCAAAAGAAGTTTGATGGCGAGGAGACCTTGGTAGAGAGGAGAAGAAAGAGGCTTGGAGCTACTGGTGAGAAGTGAGAACATAACCAGTGTCCCCGGTAGAGATAAACAATAGTTCTACATGTATGTATTGCATGTTGATGTTGTAACGTTTAGTATTAGGTAATAATTGAAGAAAAATAGAAGATAGTTATATGATAGAGTGTTGCATTAAAATGGTAGCAAATGAGAGGGATTGATAAAAAATTAGGCTTGCTATGAGCAGTTGAAGCAGAAAAGTTATGGAATAATCAATAAGAGATATCAGACATATGATTCTGTGGGGCAGCCAGCGTGTGAGGAAGACACATTCAAAGTCACCCATGATGTATAAATGTATATGTTAGTAATGTACTCTAATACCATGTAAAATAATCAGCGTATTATTTGATATTAAATAGAGATACATGTGTTGCATATATTTTGAAAAAAAGTTACTAATGGAGAAAGAATAGGAGTATATAGTTATCTGTTTTATGCAAGATGAAGAATTGCTACATTTCTAAGAATCCCCAATAACTTTTTATTCTCAATGATTTTCTTCCATCAAAGCTTTTAGTTTAATTACATCCATTAAGTTAAATTTTTCTTCAAACTTTCATTGTCATTTTTAATGTTTATGGTATCTTAAAAATCTAAATAGTCTACAAAATATGTTAATATATTATCAAGCATATAAATTATATCATTTGATACTATAAACTGTTAAAAAAATCTAGCCACGCAAATGTACGGGTCACTCTGCTAGTTTACTATATATAAGAATCTTATTGGAGTATCTATTACTACCATTTACCCAAACCGAAGCAAACCATCCACTAATTAGCTAGCAGTAATGCCCTAATATCCATCAGATTTCATGCGTTCTGTAATATAGTTACTGCCCTATATCTGCAGCCACAGCAAACCAATGCATTGCATTTTTCATGCATGGACATACACTGATACGGTCTCATGTCATGCCAACATTACCACCACTGCTGCCTTTCCCGAGCTCAGAAGACGACGGCAATCGCTTGCCGCCGAGGCCCTCGAGTGGCACGGCGGGCTCGTGGCCGGCGAAGAGGGCGACGTGGCCGACGAGCTTGTCCTTGCGGGAGAATGTGGTGCCGCAGGAGCAGAGCCATCGGTGGTCGCCGCAGTGCTTCTCGTGGGTGCGGAGGTCGGAGAGGACAGAGAACTGCTTGCGGTTGCAGCGGTTGCATACGTACATCTTGGGGCAGTGGCTGCGCTTGTAGTGGTTCTTCACGCAGATCACCGACTTGAGCGGCTGGAACTTTGCGTGCTTCCGGTTCCACCGGCACCCCTCCTGCGGGCACGAGTACTTCCTCCCGGTCGCCGCCGCGGCCGCGTCCGGCGCAGGAGCGTCCTCTCCGCTCGCCTTCGTCGGGTTCGCGAGCGCCGCGTTGCTCTTGTACTCGTCGCCGTGCGCCCGCATGTGCATGCGCAGGTTGGCGTCGCGCTTGAACCCCTTGCCGCACACCTGGCAGTAGTGCGTGTACTTGGCTAGCAGCTCCGCCGCGTCCAGCTCGATGATCGTGTCCACCGTCCCCGCCGATCGCGGTGATGACACGGCCTCCGTCTTTCTGTTGATCGCATCGAAGTAGTTATCACCATGGTGCTGCTGCCACTGCTGCTTGACCTGGTCGCTGCAGCCGCCGCCATCCGCCGCCGTGCCATTCTTGGCATGGCCGACGCCGTGGTGGACATCGACGGCGATGCGGGCCTCCTGCGCGGCGTTATTAACGGATGACGCGCCGAGGCCGCCGCCGCCGCACAGCTGCTGGAAGGTGTACATCATCGAGGACGCGGCGGCGATGATCTCCTGGATGATGGCGCCCGCGCCGGACACCTCGACGGGGTCGGCGTGGCCGTCGTACGCGACGGCGAGGCCGACGAGCGGGTGCAGCTGCTGCACCTTGTCCTTGAGCAGGGAGAGGTTGTACAGCAGCGCGTGGCAGTGCGTGTCGGACACCGCCGGCTCGGCGCCCATGAAGGCGGCGGCGTCCATGCCATCGAGGGAATGGAACAGCTGCTGGTTCTGCAGGTAGTAGGGGCTTGCACCGGCAGTACCCCATCCCCCTCCGCTTCCTCCTCCAGGGATCATACTAGCTAACGCTATCCCTTAATCGATCAGTCTTCGATCGCTTGCAATTAAGCAGCAATTATAGGCATATGATCGAGTACGTACACAAGTAGCTCTAATTCGAGGCGTTTTTCTTCTTCAAGGAGCAGGAAGAGACGAAGAAGAAATCGAGAATGGGATTGAGATATATGGAATTAAGTAGATAGAGCCTAGCTACAAGGAGGAGATGAAGAGGATTGAGTCAACTGCAGGGTGGGCATGCGCTTAACAGCATCCCTACCCTACTTGGAGCCTCCCTCAAATGCCACCCAGCCCGAAAGCTACGTGAGATGTCAGAATTAAGTAGTAGTATACCTTAATTTGCAGTTTCCTTTCAGCTCTAATTAGTTAGTTTATGGACAAATACACGAATCGTTGGAGTATTTTACTCCAATCATGGTCCGGATCAACACTTGTTTAGGGTGATCCTTTTGAGGGACTACACTTGTTTAGTTGGCACCGTGGGAGCGATTAAAGAAGTCCAAATTGATTGCTTAATTCCACGGGAGCAGCTCAGCAAGAACCTGTCTTAAACAAGCTCAAGCAGCCTGGTTTGTTCAAGCAGAGTCTCTGACGCGTGGGCCTTAATCGTTGTGTGTCAAAATGCAATCAAACATCACGTACGTACTCACTCTTACTTCTAGGACGGCGGCAGCGGCCTGGCTCGGTCTTCGGACCGGACGGAGCCAGCCGAGCGAGAGGGGAGACTGCAGGAAAATGCCGCACGGATCTCAAGACAAAATCAACGGCGCATTGATAACGCACACACATAGCTACATGAAGTGGCAGAATGCTATGCTATGCTAGCTCCCCTCGTCATCGTACGTAATTAAGAAACGAACTGTATCTAGGCTAGCTCACTCTATATATGTGTGTATGCAGTGGTAATTAAGTAGATATCCGTCCGCACCTTCAATAATGTCACTTCAGCTAGTTATAAGCGTGCTATCTCAGCATTTTACTTAGGTAGAAGAGAAAAAATGAGGAGAGAGATATAGACTGGCTACTAATGTATAGTCAGACTATAACTGATTCTAAGACACTTATTATCTATTACATGTGGGCCAATATTTAATTTTATAGATAATGCTATAGCTAATCTATTGAAGAGGTTGTCTATATGCTATCTATAGATGACATGAACATTTCTTATAGCTAGTACCATTGGAGATGCATCTAATAATCCACACACATACACCGTATTCTTGTACAGGCAGACAACTGAAATAATTATTCTCATTACGCGCGTACGCTATGGCGGCTCCGCTAGCTCCACTTATCTGATTGCTCCGGCTGGCTGCAACAAGCAACTGCATGCAGCTACAACAGGACAACCACTTCAATGTACAATTAATCTGAAATCCCTTATTCGAAACTGGGCCTAAAACTTGCGAAATATGCTTGAAGCTACCCAGAACAAGCTTGGATTTGGCTTTTGAAACTTGAAAGTTGTTTCACACAAGAATTTTGATTTTGAAATTTGAAACGTGCATGAAACTTGTAAACACACATTGAAACCTTGGATTTTGAAACTTGCAAAAACATGCATATGTCCAAACATGCATGAGTTTTGATTCGAAACATTAAATATGTATGCATGAAGCGTTTTGAAACATGTGAAACTGCCTAAAACTTGGGAGATGTGCTAGAGACTGCTTAAATTTGTCTTTTAAAACTTGAAAGTTGTTCAAACATGCATGATTGTAATTTTAAAATATAAAACCTTGGATTTTGAAACTTGATTAAACACACATTAAACTTATTTAAATTTGAAACTATTTTACTAAAACTTCTTGAAACGTGTTTAAATTTGCATGAAACTTTCCACGAAACACACTAAAACCTCTTTGAGACTTTTTTCACTAAATGAGAAACCTTGTAAAATTAGACTTAAAGCCTCAGATGTGTTGCAGCCTCGAGCAAAGGGGTGTCAAGATGTGTTGCAGCCTCGAGCGATGAGAATTACGGCGAGAAGACAATAACGGAGAAAGGAGGTGCAGTTCTGGCTGGCTCGGGTAAGGCCATTCCCAATAGAGGTTTCATGAGGGTTTCATTCTATTAAATGATGTGACACATCAGTAATTTGGATGATATGATATGATAATTATGAAGAGAGAAAGGGAATGAGTTTCATCAGATGAAACTGATGAAACTAGGTGTACATTGTTTTCAAGACTATAAAACCTGTTGAAACTAGCACTGGGGCCTATAGAGTTTCATTTCATCCAACTTCGCTTAATCTTGTGCCTTGCAATTAAATGCGATAGTTAGCATATGAAACCGTGAAATGAAACTGTGCATTGTGACCCCTGTTTCATTCATCTACTCAAATATCTTTATATGACATGACAATCTTGAAAACTGTGAAATAAAACTCTCCACTGGAAATAACCTAAGAGAGCTTCAGAGAGGGGAAGAGGAGGGGAAGAGCGGAGAAGAAGGAACGGGAGAGGCTGACGTGTGAGACTAGCTAGCAGAGAGAGAGGAAGATGACCTGTCGGCTGGGTCCAGATAAGTGCTGGGCCCACTTGTAAGCCACAACAATGGAAATCTTTCTGCAGACTTCTGGATAGATTGGCTTGACACCATGATTACAGGTATAAACTCAAATAAATTATTTTTTAAACTTTTTACCTAGGTTAGCAAGGCAAGCTAGGTTATCCAGTAAAACTTTCAGGGTAATATTCACTGTATAAAAATTTAAACAATTTTGACAATGTATGATGACAAATTCTGCATATTCAGTTTTCTATTTAATTTAGGATCAAAATGAGGTTATTATTTTATGAGAATTTTTTTGAAGATCTTAAAAGTGTTATATATATTATTTAAAATTTATAAAATTTTATATTTTATATTTAAATTCTACAAATTCCGACATTTTTATTTTCCAGATTTATTTGCTTTCAGTTTTTGAATTTTAAGGACTCTAAATGTAAGTTTTAATTTTTATATTTTTAACATAGGTATATAATTATATGAGGTCAATATTTTAAAAATATAATCTTCAGATAAGCTCTGGAAATTTATGTAAAAATCTAACAATATCTGCGTTGATTTGTTCTATCATGATTACACTTTACTTTTATTATATTTTAATGGTTCAGATCACATCAAATTTCATAATTAAGGTTCTGGATGGCTCTAGAATTTATTTAGGATTTTTTCAGATTTTTATTGCTTTTGTGTTTTTACCTTTTTACTTTTACCATTTCACTTTATTAATTTTCTTTTAAAGCAAAAACTCAAGAAAAACCAATAATTCAAGAAAAATCAGGAAATGAACATTCAAATTAAAGATCACAGTTCAAATTCATTTTTATAGTTTGTTTATTTTGATAAATAAGTTTTATTATTGCAACTTATGGTTTTCTTAAGAGTAGAATAAAAGAAAATGAGGAAACAGATACTGTTTTAAATAAAAATTTCGAATCCAACTGAAATTTTTATTCAATTATATTTTTAAATTCAAAATTTTCATTTTTCCTATTTTTTGAATTTTTCAGGATGTTACAAAGGGGTTGCTCCAGGTGCGAGAGATTAATCCTCGACGGTTCTGAGAGAAGGATGGCCAAAGATTTGGTTTTGGCTAGTTGAGTCAAGTAGGAAATGTTTTTGGTGAAATTGATGGCCGAGAGATGGTAAGAGGGGCTATGGGTGTGCAAGGCTTAAGTTGAAAGGCTAATGGAGTGATTGGTTCCTTTATAGTTGGTGAGGTTGGTCTAGATAGGGTTTGAACATAAAGAGTTCGTGGCGCTGCAAATCTTCTACCCATCTGTTAGATCATTGCCACGATAGGGATTTTAGTAGGAATGGCTGCCATGGCAGGTTCGGCAAGGTGGGTGAGCTAGTTCAGCGACTTGGTTGTTGACTTTGTGCCGCAAGGTGGAAATCCTCGCCGCCGCCGCACAGCTGCTGGAAGGTGTACATCATCGAGGACGCGGCGGCGATGATCTCCTGGATGATGGCGCCCGCGCCGGACACCTCGACGGGGTCGGCGTGGCCGTCGTACGCGACGGCGAGGCCGACGAGCGGGTGCAGCTGCTGCACCTTGTCCTTGAGCAGGGAGAGGTTGTACAGCAGCGCGTGGCAGTGCGTGTCGGACACCGCCGGCTCGGCGCCCATGAAGGCGGCGGCGTCCATGCCATCGAGGGAATGGAACAGCTGCTGGTTCTGCAGGTAGTAGGGGCTTGCACCGGCAGTACCCCATCCCCCTCCGCTTCCTCCTCCAGGGATCATACTAGCTAACGCTATCCCTTAATCGATCAGTCTTCGATCGCTTGCAATTAAGCAGCAATTATAGGCATATGATCGAGTACGTACACAAGTAGCTCTAATTCGAGGCGTTTTTCTTCTTCAAGGAGCAGGAAGAGACGAAGAAGAAATCGAGAATGGGATTGAGATATATGGAATTAAGTAGATAGAGCCTAGCTACAAGGAGGAGATGAAGAGGGGATTGGAGTCAACTGCAGGGTGGGCATGCGCTTAACAGCATCCCTACCCTACTTGGAGCCTCCCTCAAATGCCACCCAGCCCGAAAGCTACGTGAGATGTCAGAATTAAGTAGTAGTATACCTTAATTTGCAGTTTCCTTTCAGCTCTAATTAGTTAGTTTATGGACAAATACACGAATCGTTGGAGTATTTTACTCCAATCATGGTCCGGATCAACACTTGTTTAGGGTGATCCTTTTGAGGGACTACACTTGTTTAGTTGGCACCGTGGGAGCGATTAAAGAAGTCCAAATTGATTGCTTAATTCCACGGGAGCAGCTCAGCAAGAACCTGTCTTAAACAAGCTCAAGCAGCCTGGTTTGTTCAAGCAGAGTCTCTGACGCGTGGGCCTTAATCGTTGTGTGTCAAAATGCAATCAAACATCACGTACGTACTCACTCTTACTTCTAGGACGGCGGCAGCGGCCTGGCTCGGTCTTCGGACCGGACGGAGCCAGCCGAGCGAGAGGAGACTGCAGGAAAATGCCGCACGGATCTCAAGACAAAATCAACGGCGCATTGATAACGCACACATAGCTACATGAAGTGGCAGAATGCTATGCTATGCTAGCTCCCTCGTCATCGTACGTAATTAAGAAACGAACTGTATCTAGGCTAGCTCACTCTATATATGTGTGTATGGGTGGTAATTAAGTAGATATCCGTCCGACCTCCAATAATGCCACTATGTTATAAGCGTTATCTCAAATTTTACTTGGTAGAAGAAAAAATGAGGAGAGATATGGATTCTTAATGTATATACTATAACGATTCAAACACTTATTATCTATTACATGGGCAATATTTAATTTTATAGATAATGCTATAGCTAATCTATTGAAGAGGTTGTCATATCTATCTATGATACATGAACATTTCTTATAGCTAGTACCATTGAGATGCATCTAATAATCCACACACTACACCGTATTCTTGTACAGGCAGACAACTGAAATAATTATTCTCATTACGCGCGTACGCTATGGCGGCTCCGCTAGCTCCACTTATCTGATTGCTCCGGCTGGCTGCAACAAGCAACTGCATGCAGCTACAACAGGACAACCACTTCAATGTACAATTAATCTGAAATCCCTTATTCGAAACTGGGCCTAAAACTTGCGAAATATGCTTGAAGCTACCCAGAACAAGCTTGGATTTGGCTTTTGAAACTTGAAAGTTGTTTCACACAAGAATTTTGATTTTGAAATTTGAAACGTGCATGAAACTTGTAAACACACATTGAAACCTTGGATTTTGAAACTTGCAAAAACATGCATATGTCCAAACATGCATGAGTTTTGATTCGAAACATTAAATATGTATGCATGAAGCGTTTTGAAACATGTGAAACTGCCTAAAACTTGGGAGATGTGCTAGAGACTGCTTAAATTTGTCTTTTAAAACTTGAAAGTTGTTCAAACATGCATGATTGTAATTTTAAAATATAAAACCTTGGATTTTGAAACTTGATTAAACACACATTAAACTTATTTAAATTTGAAACTATTTTACTAAAACTTCTTGAAACGTGTTTAAATTTGCATGAAACTTTCCACAAACACACTAAAACCTCTTTGAGACTTTTTTCACTAAATGAGAAACCTTGTAAAATTAGACTTAAAGCCTCAGATGTGTTGCAGCCTCGAGCAAAGGGTGTCAAGATGTGTTGCAGCCTCGAGCGATGAGAATTACGGCGAGAAGACAATAACGGAGAAAGGAGGTGCAGTTCTGGCTGGCTCGGGTAAGGCCATTCCCAATAGAGGTTTCATGAGGGTTTATTCATTAAATGATGTGACACATCAGAATTTGGATGATATGATATGATAATTATGAAGAGAGGAATGAGTTTCATCGGATGAACGGATGAAACTAGGTGTACATTGTTTTCAAGACTATAAAACCTGTTGAAACTAGCTGGGCCTATAGAGTTTCATTTCATCCAACTTGCTAATCTTGTGCCTTGCAATTAAATCGATAGTTAGCATATGAAACTGAAATGAAATGCATTGTGACCCTGTTTCATTCATCTACTCAAATATCTTTATATGACATGACAATCTTGAAAACGTGAAATAAAACTCTCCACCTGAAATAACCTAAGAGAGCTTGAGAGGGAAGAGGAGGGAAGAGCGGAGAAGAAGGAACGGAGAGGCTGACGTGTGAGACTAGCTAGCAGAGAGAGGAAGATGACCTGTCGGCTGGGTCCAGATAAGTGCTGGGCCCACTTGTAAGCCACAACAATGGAAATCTTTCTGCAGACTTCTGGATAGATTGGCTTGACACCATGATTACAGGTATAAACTCAAATAAATTATTTTTAAACTTTTTACCTAGGTTAGCAAGGCAAGCTAGGTTATCCAGTAAAACTTTCAGGGTAATATTCACTGTATAAAAATTTAAACAATTTTGACAATGTATGATGACAAATTCTGCATATTCAGTTTTCTATTTAATTTAGGATCAAAATGAGGTTATTATTTTATGAGAATTTTTTGAAGATCTTAAAAGTGTTATATATATTATTTAAAATTTATAAAATTTTATATTTTATATTTAAATTCTACAAATTCCGACATTTTTATTTTCCAGATTTATTTGCTTTCAGTTTTTGAATTTTAAGGACTCTAAATGTAAGTTTTAATTTTTATATTTTTAACATAGGTATATAATTATATGAGGTCAATATTTTAAAAATATAATCTTCAGATAAGCTCTGGAAATTTATGTAAAAATCTAACAAAATCTGCATTAATTTGTTCTCTCGTGATTACACTTTACTTTTATTATATTTTAATGGTTCAGATCACATCAAATTTCATAATTAAGGTTCTGGATGGCTCTAGAATTTATTTAGGATTTTTTCAGATTTTTATTGCTTTTGTGTTTTTACCTTTTTACTTTTACCATTTCACTTTATTAATTTTCTTTTAAAGCAAAAACTCAAGAAAAACCAATAATTCAAGAAAAATCAGGAAATGAACATTCAAATTAAAGATCACAGTTCAAATTCATTTTTATAGTTTGTTTATTTTGATAAATAAGTTTTATTATTGCAACTTATGGTTTTCTTAAGAGTAGAATAAAAGAAAATGAGGAAGCAGAATCTTGTTTTAAATAAAAATTTCGAATCCAACTGAAATTTTTATTCAATTATATTTTAAATTCAAAATTTTCATTTTTCCTATTTTTGAATTTTTCAGGATGTTACAAAGGGTTGCTCGGTGCGAGATTAATCCTCGTGTTCGAGAGAAGGATGGCCAAAGATTTGGTTTTGGCTAGTTGAGTCAAGTAGGAAATGTTTTTGGTGAAATTGATGGCCGGGAGATGGTAAGAGGGGCTATGGGTGTGCAAGGCTTAAGTTGAAAGGCTAATGGAGTGATTGGTTCCCTTTATAGTTGGTGAGGTTGGTCTAGATAGGGTTTGAACGCAAAGAGTTCGTCGGCGTTGCAAATCTTCTACCCAGTCTGTTAGATCATTGCCACGATAGGGATTTTTAGTAGGAATGGCTGCCATGGCAGGTTCTGGCAAGGTGTGGGTGAGCTAGTTCGCGACTTGGCTGTTGACTTTGTGCCGTGGCAGGGAAATCCTAAAGAAAATCTTGCCACGGCAGAAACTCGGCAGAGAACGTGTTGCGGTCGAGGTTTCACAGGGGTTTTAGGGCACAGTAGGAGCACAACAACTGAGAAGATGCCGTGGCAACAACCTGTCAGAGGTGTAGTCTCGGGCGACAAAATTGCGACAAGAAGAGATGAGAGATTGAGGCGGTTCGGCCGGTTGCTCTTCTGTTGGTTGTGCGCTAAGGGGAAGAGGAAGGAAGAAAGAAGAAGGAGCAGGAGGAGGAGCAGTGCTGGCTAACAGGTGGGGCTCGGCTAGTGGCAGGAGACTGACAGTAGGGCCAGTTGGCTCATCTAGTCCCACATGTAAGTGAAATAGTCGGGACAGCTCAGGACAAGTTCTAGCTAGACAGTACTTGCTTAGCCCGCAAGATTGAACTAGAGAACCGACTCTAAATTTTATGAAAATTTTACAGAGGTTGGCAAGATAAGTATCATTATCTAGCAAAAATATAAGGTTAAACCTCATGGTAGAAAAATTGTATTAATTCTGATAATGCATGCTGCCATTTCTTTCGGTTTCTGTCTTTTATTTATTTGAAAATTCAAACCAAGTATATATTTTATGAATTTTTTTTGAGGGTTTAGAATTATAATTGTCATCTTTTGTACAATTGTCATATTTTTTATCTTTGATATTTAAATTCTAAAAATTCTGACATTGAAATTTTCAGTTTCATTTACTTTTTGTTTTTGAATTTTTATAAGCTTCAAATATAAGTTTAAATTTTTTTATCTTTTTTACAAGAAGTGAATAAGGATCTGGTGTCAGTATGGCAAAAATTTGGGCTCTGATATTTTCTACAAAAATCTTAAAATATCTGGGTTGATATATCTTCTCATGATTACATTTGTCCTTTATGATCTGGAGTGTCCTGATATTTCATTATGATTTTTGTAGATTTTTGTTGATTTTGTGTTTTTATCTTTTTACTTTTCCCATTTTACTTAATTGAATTTCTTTTTAGAACAAAAAGCCAAAAAGGATTAAAATAACCCAGGAAATCCATAAATTGCAGAAATAAATTCATTCAAAATTTTTGATATTTTTATTTTCATAGTTTGTTTGTTTTGGAAAAGGCGGTTTTAATATTGGAATCTTTCTTTTCTTAAGGTTAAAATGCAAGAAAGTAAGGGCAAAGATATTGTTTTAAATAAAAATCTTAATTCTAGTTAAATTTTTTTATTCAATTCTATTTTTAAATTTTAAATTTTATTTTTCTTATTTTTAAATATTTTGGGATGTTACAAAAAAATACAGGTTTTTCTTGTCCTTACTCAAACCAGCGTATCTCTGTCTCCGCATGTTGCTAAGAATTCTTGCACCAACGACTCAGTATCAATATCTATCAGCAACAATTAACAGTAATTGAAACAAGAGTAATTGTCTAATCATCCGTCTCCTAATTCCGGAGAATTGCCGCGCTCACGTTCGGCCGGCTCGGTTCAAAAAAAGTTTCGCGTTTTGGTCCTTTTATAAATTACGAATAAGTCTTTTGCGATTTTTTGTGAGAGAAAGATATTTTTCCCTAAAATCGTGTTTGGGTAACTCGTGAGCCATTTTTTGGAAAAAAAAACTCCCATTAAATTCAAATCGCAAACAAGTCCTTTTCTAATTTTTTGGGATAACGGACAGGTCCAAAAACGTAATAAACAGGTTCTTGCTTTTACGTCTAGGTCATTTCTCCGTTTTTCCCGGGAAAAAAAAGTTTTCGTCGCCGGAAATATTTGTGCAGCTGTATCTCTAGACTTTTTTCCCACCTCGATTTCCCATCTCGATCTCTGATATTTTTTAAAACATGTATTATTACTCGGTGAACGCGTAGAGTGTTAGCCTCGACAAAAGAAGGTTGTCATCTCTAATAATTTTTCACCATTTTCCCTCTAGACTTTTTCCCCACTGCGGTTTTCCAACTCGGTCTCCAATATTTTCCAAATAATTCGTCGAAAGAGATATTTCTACAACTCTATCTCTCTATTTTTTCCTCGTTTCGCTCATTATTTCAACGATTTAAAAAATAAAACGCCGTCGAAAAAAAAGAAATTTTTTCTATGAAAAATGACATGATTTTTAAAAAACACCGACGGAAAAAAATCGAAAATTTTCTCAAAAAAAACAACGTACGCGGTGTATAAACTATCCTAGTTGATAAACAGATCGATCTCTGTGAATCCAATAGGTGGAGTGGAGTACACGCATGCATGTATATATATTACGTTACAATACAAGACAACACAATAGGATATGATGATGCTGAGCTTACACAAACTAATTAACCCTTATTCAACCGGAACGAATCCATGGTCACGCATATAAATAGCAAGCAACACCAGATACAATAATTAATAGTAGTAACGAATTGGCCAGCCAGAGTCCAGACTAAACTGCTACGTACGATCGACCCCTGCACTGCATGATCTGCATGCATAGGCAGCGCATGTATAGCATGTAATCCCGGATTTAGTTTATCAATCAAACGTACCCTTGCCTTGATTGAGAGTCGAGTCGACTACTCAACCGATCGATATAATCGCGAAATCGATCAGGCCGCCGTTTGCAGGAACTCCTCGTCCTTGTCGAGCCTCTGCATGGGCTCCGGCTGAAGCGCCAGCTCCACGTCGATGCCGCCGTCGCCTCCCCGGCCGGGGTACAGGTACACCATCCCGTCGAACCTGTTGTTGCCGCCGCTGCGGACGCGTTCCGGCCGGCCGAAGCCGAAGTCGACGTCGTAGACCCGGAAGCGCGGGGAGCTGCCCACGGCGACGCAGTTGGGCCCGGCGTCGCTGTAGTGGAACAGCTTGGGCGCCGCCTCGTACTCCTCCAGCCTCCTGTTCACGGCGGCGGCGTCGTGCTCGCCGATGGCCTTCTGCAGGAGCCCCGCGGCGAGCTCCGGCGGGCCGCCCAGGAGCATCCCCGCGGGCACGCCGGTGAAGACGGCCTGGATGACGTTGCCGAAGTAGGCGGAGGGGACGGGCGGGTCGAGGCGGGAGCGGCAGTCGGCGAAGACGGCGAAGACGGTGATGTCGGAGGGGCCGAGGCCGCGAGCGCGGGAGACGGCGCGCCAGACGTGGGCGCCGAGGGACTGGAAGGAGGAGAAGGGCTTGGCGCCGGGGGGGAGGGCGTCGTTGGCGGCGGCCTTGACGCGGGCGACGGCGGGCTCCGGGAAGGAGAAGACGCGGGCGACGAGCGGCTTCTTGGGGCCGTTGGGGTCAGCCTTCTCGTGGGCCTCGGCGGAGGGCGGCAGGGAGAGGCGGACGCGGACGGAGCGGGCCATGGCGCGGTTGTGGACCGGGAGGAGCGAGGGGACGGCGGCGCCGCGGCAGAGCTCGGCCCAGGAGGACATGAAGTGCCACGTGGAGGTGCCGTCCAGCACGGCGTGGTTGAAGGCGCACCCCACGGCGAGGCCGTCCTTGAGCTTGGTGAACTGCACGCACGCATTCCATTTTCACGTCACTCAAAATTATATTGAACCACCTCCGCAAACCAAAATTTGTTTTGCGCATACAATTATTTATTTATATTGCCTTGTCAACAACATTT